>CM031244.1:746176288-746548788 GCA_018340775.1 Taxus wallichiana var. yunnanensis | reverse complement strand
TAAAAGACTATGCACACTTTCCACGATACATGGAGATGGATATTGTAGTAGCAAAAATGTAGAAGTGGGGTGATCAAATCCCCAATTTGAAGAATTGGAAATATAAAGTGAGGTCAAGAGTGAAATAAACCCAACCTGAATATAAAAATAGAGTTGGGTGAAATATCCCTAATGGGATACCACTTAAAAATGCACAAAATATTGAAAACTTGTAGCCACATAAAATATTGATTTTACTAGATTTTTACAGTTGGGACAACGAACTAAAGAAACTTAATATTTGCCAAAATGTCCACCCGAATTACTTGAAAATTTAAATAGAGCTTGATGTTATTATAGAGGACATAATAAAACTATTTTTGGGAATTTTACACAAATCAAATTGTTGCCAAAAAATTACAGAATGCCCTAGGCGGTGGAAAACTTCAGAGGTTCGTGACCCTCTAAATACAAGAGCAGTAATAAGGGTCTTTGGAAATAACATTAATAGATATAGGCAGTAATAGTTCCACCTTCATATTTGAAAACAAACAACTGGAAAACCCCCAAATAAAGGCTGCAAGTCGCCTTGCTTGGAATGGGGTCGGAAAATGATGGAGGTACCTTCAATGAGCTACCACGCCCAGCCCAAATGGCTTCCGTGAATCTGATCTGGATCCCCTCTGCTTATCTTCCCCAAATGCCCCCAAGACCCTCGAGATCCTTCCTCTGAAACCTCTGTTAATGTCTACCTTGCACGCCTGGACCCTAAAAGCGGCTCCAAAATGATAGACTAGGGTAGATCTCTCACTACCAAAGAATGCCCTACTAGCTAGGGATGGGTCTCTCACCACCAAAGCTAGGGTCCTGTGGGATTTGACTCTACAAGTTGTAGATGCACAACAACAACAGCTACACGAGAAGGGGTCAGTAAAAATGTATGTGAAAAAGTTCCTTTTCTTTCTCCCCTGGCTCCTTATATACTTCTCCACTGAACGAGCCCCCATAACCCTAGCGCATTTCATTCCATGGAGGGGCCAATAAAATAAGAGTAACTATAGTTACTTTTTCCTTTTTAAGTCGCTATGGTCCAAAAGTGACCCCCAAATGCAAAACATGAATATTAGTACCATGCGGCCCCTTCTCAATAGCCCCCAACGTCCACAGCCCCTTGGGTATGACCCGACTTGGACTCGACTTGACCCTTAGGCCTTTGGTGTAGAAAAGGGGACATTACATTCCTCCCTTCCAGAGAAATGCTTGACCCCAAACATTATCCTGTCATGCTGCAAAGGATGAATACCACCGTAAGTTTCTCCACCTCACCCTGCAGTCAATTGATGATCGGTGTGATGTGAAGTAGCCAAGACACCCCATGTAGTGATCATGCTCTCCATGTCGTGTAGAGAACAATGTTGCTCCTATAGTAGTATGATGCCCACACCGACTCTCCCCTGGTACCCACACTAAAATTTCCAATCTATCCAATCCTTGCCAATGCAAGGCTATCATCATGTGATCACTCACCGCCTCTCTAGTTGACTCCTGGGTATGAAAGTTCACTCTAGATCCCGTAGAGTCCCCTGAATCCACCTATGAAACAACCTGTATATGCACAAATGGTGCTAACTCTCCCACATGACTTGCACTCGTGTGAGAGCAAGGCTCCTCATAATGTATCTCAATGTGTCCCATGGAGGAAAAGTCCCAAGACTCCAGTAGACAGTCAACTGACAATATCGGCTCCACATAGTCCACCTCCTGCGCTGAATGTGAACCTACTGAATAACCATGAGTCAATTTTGTCTCTCCACTGACTAACATGTGGGTGAAGTGCTCACCGGGCATAGAAGTAGTAAAATACATAGGAGTGTTATCCAATGTCGATTCAAAAAATGATGAACCCGTAGGCTTTGACTTGTCACAGTGACAAACCGTATATGCCTGTATAAAGTTGGGGATATCCTCCCTCAACCTGTGCCATATGAACCTCTCTAACATGAACCTGTAGGTCTCATCGTAGCTCAAATGCCCAGTCACAGAAGGAAAATGCACATGTCGCAATATCTCCATCCTCAACCATGAATCTGACACAAGGCTCAATCTTCCCTGATAGAAGATCATCTCATCCTCCAATCTGTAGTTGTCATCCTATATGTGACCATCCAAAATCTCACAAGTGTGTCGGTTCTTGGAGTACTCAACAAGCAAATGAGGTCTCCAGTCTACCGAAACTTCAGATAACCAGCATAATGATAAGCTCGGATGATCTGAACTGTAATCCCAATCTCAGTAATAGTCTCATGTGCAACATTACTGGCCACACCCACATCCATCATACTCCACATCGATCCACAATAATAAAAATCCTCACCATGTTGGATCATCCTCTCCATCCCCTCAATTGTAACCACCCTTGGTGCTCCTGTCAGATACTCCCCTCAAAATCACATTCCTGCCCTCGGACTTAAAATTCATCTCTATAAATCGAAAGTTAGTCCGAAACTCACCAAGAGAGGGATGCCACTGCACTCCTAGTGCTATGTTGGTCACTCCCATACCAACAATGTGGAAGTCATTGGTAACTGTATAGTTACCCATCATGATGCTCACTTGGGGAACCCACCGTGTGCACCTCAAAGACTCTCCATTGGCTACAACCCCATTGAAGCCCTCAAAATCCTCTGTCTGTAATCCTCGCCTCTCAACCAATGAGGCATCAATACAGTTGTGGGTTGCCCCATTATCAATGAGTACATCAACTCATTAACCCTGCATAACTCCTCAAATCCTAAATGCGGCACATCCAGTACTAGACAATGTGGCTATAATCTCCGAGGAAAAGTCTCCTCCTCCTACCCCACATCAGCACTATCCAATGCAACCCCATCTCCATCATCCATCTCGTGAGTCTCTAACTCCTCACCTTTGTCACCCTTTCTCTCCTGGAAGACTTCAATGAATTGAGCCTTCCCTCTACCTCTACAATCATATCATAGAATCCAAGGTGTGTGGAAATCGAAACATAATTTCTTTCGCCTCAACTCATCTCTGTGTTCTTGGGAAATGATTGGATTTTTAACCACCTCTGCCTCATTAGAGGCTCCCCTCTGTGATGTTCGTCTCGATCCAAATGGAGGTTCCCTTTGTTGAATGTGAGGTGGAGCCCTCGGCTTTGGAGTGGATAACTCCAAGTCCCAAGCTTTCCTAACAGCCCCGTGCAAAGAAGAAGGTTCAAATGCCTTCACAAATCTAATGAAAGCATTAGTCAAACCTGCTATGAAAAATGAAATCAACCTCCTCTCCATGACTGGTAATCTCTAAAAATATGTGATGTAATGATCTAGGGAACCGGTTTGTCTCAAATGAGTCCACTCCTAAAATACCTATCAGGGTCCCTCCTATCAAATCTGCTCACTAGCCTTTGCGCAAACTCGCATGAGTCATAATGTATATGTGTCCCTATGTAATCAACCCATGTTGCCAACAATCATGAGTGTCTCCCTCAAGATGCGAGCTTGCAAACTTAATTGCATATTCCTCGCGCATAGGATTTGAGTCGGAGTATGTCTTCAACTTCTGGACCCAAGATGGTGCAGTACACTTCTTAGAACCGTTGAAGTGTGGAATGGAGATCTGTCCCAATCTCCTCTGTAACTCTAGTACCTATTTCTACTGATCTCTCTTGGGTCTACTGCCAACCTTCATTTTGCAATATTCCTAGAATGACATGTTGTTACGAAGGCCTTCACTCGAGGTCTGGTACCTCTCCCAACAAGACTCCTCATCCAACATATCTACGGGCTGTTGTGCTTGGTTAACTTCCAAATCCTTCAAGAAAAATGGTTCGTGAAGCCCCAAAGGCCTGGTAGAAGAATGGGGAGGCCGCTGCCCCAAATGTCCACTCTCACCTCTTTGCCCCTGTTGTCCCATATTGTTATTTTCTCCTCTCATTATGACTGTTGTTATACATAGTCCAACAGGCTGAAGATGATTAAAAAATATTCTCCTACCCCTTTTTGCAATCAGAAAACCAATGCTAGTACCTTGAGAGGTACTCTCCCTTCTTGCACCGGAGTCTCCAATGAAGAAATCATGCTTGCCAACACTTGTAATCCCAAAAGACACATTTGAATTCCTTCTTTGGCTTATGAAATCAGTCACAAAGTTTTCAACATTAGAATTGATAGTTTTGGATAACTACCACATATTACCGAGGATCCCATAGCTTATAATGCCCTTGAGCCCTTGTATTTGTTAAATGAATTAAAACTTGCCACCATATATCATCCACAGATGCTCATATACACATAGTTAGAGCAATGGTCCAACAAACTCCATGATGAAGACTTCATCATCTACCATACCATGCATCTCATGATGAAAGTAAATTGGAATAGGTGACAATAAATAAGACACATTAGTGTGCTCTTCATACCCTTCTAGGCCATCAATGTCCTCCGTGTGTTCAAGATAGAAATAGTTGAGTTGCCCCCAACATTGTTTCTGAGTGCTGTTGAAAGTATCTCGAAAGTTGATCACAGTTGTTGGTTTGGAAATTACAATAGGATGTAATTTTACACAAGTGTCCATGTGAGGCGCCTCCTCATGTGCTAAGCTGCTCATAGAGTCTTCTTTCGTGGGTGTAGACTTCCTTGCATCACTTTCCCTCATCGTTTCCTTGAACCCTTGTATGTGTTATCTTGCTTGAGTTCTTTATCAACCTAGCAGCTCTAGCTCTGTTATTCCCTTCCTCACACTTTTAAGAGTTTCCATTACATCCTCCTTACTTGCACAAACAAGTTTCTTCTACCAGAAAGCTGGAATAATTTCTCTAACAAGCAAAGTTTCACTAATGCAATTATTTTCTCCATGGAAATCATACCCTTTTGTCTAGAAGCTTCTTCTTCAAATGTGTTCCTTTGTAATTCACGTAACGGTATATGATGATCTCGCTTGGGGCTTTACCAATCTTCATCATGTAATAATCTGGAAATGACATATTATCTCTCGAAACCCTTACTCAAAGATTGGTATTTCCTCCAACAAGTATCCTCATCAATCACCTCTATTGGCCACCCTTTATCACTTTGTTCTCACCATGTTCCTTATTGTCCCTAGGTCTACTTTGATTCACATTCTGAGTGAGATGACTCAAATAAAGGTTAGTGGCTTCCTGTTATTTCACCATGTTGGTGAACATTTCCTTCATAAAACCACATTGAGATCTTTCCAAACTACTATTTTTAACCCACACAAGCTAGAGGAACAACTGCTCTGATACCACTGAAATATCCCTAATGGGATACCACTTAAAAATGCACAAAATATTGAAAACTTGCAGCCACATAAAATACTAATTTTACCAGATTTTTATAGTTGGGACAATGAAATAAAGAAACTTAATATTTGCCAAAATGTCCACCCGAATTACTTGAAAATTTAAATAGAGATTGATGTTATTATAGAGGACATAATAAAACTCTTTTTGGGAATTTTACACAAATCAAACTGTTGCTAGAAAATTATAGAATGCCCTAGGCGGTTGGAAAACTTCAGAGGTTCGTGACCCTCTAAATACAAGAGCAGTAATAAGGGTCTTTGGAAATAACATTAACAGATATAGGCAGTAATAGTTCCACCTTCAGATCTGAAAACAAATGACTGGAAAAACCCCCAAATAAAGGCTGCAAGTCTCCTCGCTTGGAATGGGGTATGAAAATGATGGAGGTACCTTCAATGAGCTGCCACGCCCTTGCCCTAATGGCTATTGTGAATCTGATCTCGGAGCCCCTCTGCTTATCTTCCCCAAATTCCCCCAAGACCTTTGAGATCCTTCCTCTGAAACCTTTGTTAATGTCTCTACCGCACGGCCTTGAAAGCGGCTCCAAAATGATAGACTAGGGTAGATATCTCACTATCAAAGAATGCCCTACTAGCTAGGGATGGGTCTCTCACCACTGAAGCTAGGGTCCTTGTGGGATTTGACTCCACAAGTTGTAGATGCGTAACAACAACAACTTGTTTGCACGAGAAGGGTCAATAAAAATGTATGTAAAAAAGTTCCTTTTCTTTCTCCCTGGCTCCTTATATACTTCTCCACAAATGAGCCCCCATAACCCTAGGTGCATTTCATTCCATGGAGGGGCCAATAAAATAAGAGTAACTATAGTTACTTTTCTTTTTAGTCGTTATGGTCCAAAAGTGACCCCCAAATGCAAAACATGAATATTAGTACCATGCCCCTTCTCAACAACCCCCAACGTCCCATGCCCCTTGGGTATGACCCGGCTTGGACGGTGGACTTGACCGACCCTTAGGCCTTTGGCGTAGAAAAGGGGACATTACATAGGGTGACATAAAAACCCATACATGTGAAGATATAAGAGTAACAAAAAGTAAATAGAGAGGTTGGGACATATTAGGTCCAACACTTGAAGAAGAATGAAACCATATAGGTTTGCAAAGAAGGATGACAAGGACATTGTGTGTCACTAGACCTTGTATATCCATTCCATTAAACCACATTGTTTCAAATGGATTTAGGTTCACATTTCTTGATTATTGTAAACTCAAAAATAGAAAAATAGTAGGTAAGTAGAAAACCATATAACTTATATCGAAATAAAATTGAAATAGTAACTACACCCCTATATTTTTAATAAAAATAAGTGAATATGTATTGTAATGTGTGTTCATGTATGCGATTTCTTATTTTAACCACTATAAAATCTATATTGTTTTGAGAGATTGTAGATTTGACTACAAAAATTGGGTAGGACAAAAACTTCAATGTATACGGCATTGTTGTACTATAATTTTATCCAGTGTATAGTATTACCCATATATAAAAATAGTATATGTTCCTATTTGCAATTTTGTTAAAAAATCATGTAACTTATTAATGTATTTTTGTATCTTGTAATTTTGTATATCTACGACTTTCATTGATATTTCTATAATAACCTTATTGAATGTTCCCTCTTTTAAGGTGAGGGAGATATAGTACAAATCTATTAAATTAAAAGAATTGAAGTGTTTCTATGTTAGATATAGTAGATGATAATCAATGGAATATATGAAAGGTGGTAATAGATAGTCAAATTGTGTACTTAGTCCGAATAGAAAACACGATATGGAACATGAAACATACAAATAGAAAACACAACAAACAAATAACTACACAATATCACACAAAAATTAATTCAAAATAGAACATATAATGTCACATAGAAAGGCCAAATGGTCACAAACAAGTGACATAACGGAATCACACATGGAAAAGAGGCCAATGAATTCCAAAAACAAGGGATACACAAGTGTTGTACACATAACATAAGCCAAGGGATGCACATGCAAGACAAACAATAAACAATCCAATGTGCAAAAACAAGTAGAAAGTAGCTAAGAGAGGCATAGATCAAGATATACTAATACAATATAATCCACATGTGCTAGTCCCAAAATATTGATAGTAGATATATCACAATGTAAAATATAAACATAATTAGGACATGTATAGTATAAATGGAAATAGCTATATAGTAAAATAGAACAATAGCACCTCATAGTGCATAATATGCCCTTAGATTAGTAAGGCCATTGAGTGAAGGAAATTCCAATATCTTAAAACATTTAGAGTCTTGTGTTTCCTACATCATGCTCATATACCTTGTAAAACTTGTGTGTATAGAAATACAATATGCTATCTACCAAAACATTTGATAAATAATGCATATATAAAGTATTTTTAGTATGCCTAGAAAATCATGTAATGCTTAGGTCCTTCTTTTGTATTTTTAAAGTATTTTTAATTTTGGATTCTCAAAGGATTTGATTATTATTTTTGAAATATTCTAGTTGTTAGTGTGTTATCGATGATTAGTTATATGAATTGAGAGAATAAGGAACTATGTCTAACTAAGAAGATATGATAGACATGTTTATGTGATAGTTTTGAATAAAAACATGTGATGTAGCATAAGAATGTATGGATATAGGGGAATGTGTAGAATGGACCACTAGAGGGGATGTGTGCCTCAACAAAGTACTACATGAAATAGGATATTTTGTCCCTTTAAGCTTGGGTTGTACGACATGTTGATTTGACTGAAATTCTCGAGGAGAATCTATTGACTTAGGTTTTCTTGACCTTGATTGTGGTTTATGTAGAAGAAGTGATAATATAGGAGTGACTATCACTAGATTAGGAAGGATTTGAATAGATGGGGTGAGCATATATCCTATTAACTTTCAAGCACATAAGGATTAAAATAAAGAATGAAGTCCATAGGTGGAAAAGGAGATTGTGATGTCATTCTTAGGTTCATATTTTTTATTTTTAAAAATATTTTGACTTTTGGATTCTCGAAGGATTTGATTTTTATTTTAACAATATTAGATTTTTAGTGTGTTATCAAATGATTAAATTATATGGATGGAGAGAATCAGAACAATGTCATAACTAAGAAGATATGATAAATGTGTTCATGTGATAGTTTTGAATAGAATAATGTAATATAACATAAAAATTTATGGATATAGGGAATCGTAGAATGGACCACTAAAGGGGATGTGTGCCTCAACAGAGTACTACATGAAATAGGATATTGTGTCCCTTTAGGATAAGGTTGTAAGATATGCATTTGACTGAAATGCTATAGGAAAATTCATTCACTTAGGTTTTCTTGATCTTGATTATGGCTTATGTTGAAGAGGTGATAATGTAGGGGAAAGATTTGAATAGATGGGGTGAGCATGGATCTTGTGACCTTTTTCACATAATGAGTATAATCAAGAATAAAATCCATAGGTGGAAAAGGAGACTCATAAGGAATATCTTGAACTTTGATAACTTGATTACAATACGTGTATTTGACACATTTATGCATAATAGATACGATAACATAGAGCTAATAAAGCCTAGGGAATCTTAGTAACATGTCACATGTACTAATACTTTGAAGAACCAATAAATTTTTAGATAAATTATTTTTATCCACCTAAAATGGTAATGTAATATGTCTAATAGATGCATTAGTAGCTCTAAAGGTAGGTTGTAGGTGTATCTCACTTTATCCCGAGAGACTTAAGGAATGTCATAGTACATACGTTTTCACATAAAACCATTGTAAACCTTAATATTGTAAATAAACTATTTATTGATATACAATCAAATAAATAGTGCATTGATATCAAAGAATAATCCATTATTTTACTTTCATTAAATGTAATAGTAGGTCATGGAGCCTAATTTGTAGTTATGGTTCCAATAACTACATCCAATTGATGGCTATAACAAGTTAGAGGAGGATGCACATTGTATGCATGATGAAATTTATAATTTTCTTTACATTGTGCTTTATGTTGAGGTAATGGATCATTTATCTTCATATTTGAGTTCTCATTGACTCAAGGTCTAGATATTGTAGTAATAGCATAAAATTTTTAGTTTGATTATTAATAAGATCTTAAATTACATGTTTTAGATTAAATCATAATTTCATAAATTGGAAAATACACCGGTGATAATGCCAATACATATTAGAGTAAAAATATTTACATTATGGTTTTCTCACATCAAATTCTATAGGTAGAGGGAGAGACACGAGGTTACTGATAAATAAGATATTTAAAAACACTATGTGTTGGCGAAGGTAACCATGTGAATTTTCCCGTAAGAAAGGCTTGCGATTGAAGCTAAATTGGTGGGGATATATCACCAACATGTTATTTTTGCTTCATTATTATTCTTGTTAGATTTGATTTCAAAATCTTATTTTATTTAAATCTTAGTACTAGGAATAGATGTACGGTGGACATATATTTAAGTTTTTTGATTCTAGAAGCGTGAACTCTCATTCCTTGAGGGTATGGCGTAGCTCATAGAAGTATTGAAACTTTAAAAACATGATAGATTATTACAAAGGAGATAGTAAAATATATGTGAATAGATCCCCTCTGCTCATTATCCACTAGTGAGTCATTCATCTTAGTAAGATGGTATTGCCTCATAACACATAGACACTAACAATCTCATCAAATTCTTTCTTAAGTTTTGAAATTTGAGCATAAGAGACTTTCTCACCAATATTGTTTGAAAAGTGGAAAAAAATTTATTGGCCAAAGAATTAAAATCGTTAATGGATTGAAAATGGAAGTCATAAAACCATTATAGGTAATAATTTTTGATATTTCATGTAAATTTCTTAGTAAGGACCTTATAAGTGTACGCATAATCTAGACATGTTGTATTGAAGGAGAGAAGAAGTTGTTCATGATCCTCTTTACCTTTTTAAATTATGATCTTAGGAGCAACGAAACCCATAGGAAACATATATGAATATGCCTATGAATACATGGCATGAGATTTCCTAGACACACCCTACTCTAATTGTAATACCTTATCTTCCATATCATGAATGTTTTGGATGAGGAAAAGTGTAATAGATGAGGTATGTAAGTCCATGCATGCAAACAATATGTGGTGGACGAGTAGTAATAGTAATTGGAATAGAGATTAAAAATTGAGTGACATGAGGTGCCCCCATAGTAAGGGTAGATGTAAGAACAATGGATGTAAGATTGATAACTTGGAAGAAAATTTCCACTTGATATGTAGGTGGGGTTGAGGTAGACATATTCTTAACTTCATCTATAGTTATGTATAATAACAAATCAACTTGATCAAGATTAAGAGTAAGAATTTTGAAAAAATAATTATCATCATAGTCATCAAAGTCATTATAATTAGGATCTTGGCGGGGTTATCTTGTTCAATATCTCCTTTAGAGGGTTTGATAGTTATGGTCAAGATAAATTCGCCAAGAGGGTACTACAAAGGAGTTTCTATAATTGGATAACTATACCTACAAGGGATATGATGAGAATAATATGAAATAGATTCCTCTTGTTCAATAAAGATGGAGTTACATTCATCTTAGTAGAACCATATGTATGGTCATTTTTGTCACTATAGTCACACACACACACACACACACACACACACACACACACACACACACACACACACACACACACAAATGTTCATATCATGATAAGATTGCTCATTGGTATAAGTATAGAGGAATGGAAAAATATGGAAATAAAAATCTATTGGAGTATATAATAAAAGTTAGGCCAATGATGACCAAATCCTAAGGGTTACAAAAGGTTGTCAAGATCAATATGTGGTTTAACTAAATGATTTAACCTTAAATATTCAAAAAGGTATGAAATAGGAATCTTAATATAATTTTAGGATTAGATATCTAGAATAGGAATGTAAGAGAGATTTATAAACGTGTTTTCAAATATTCCATGTTTAATTTAATCAATAAGGTATAGATCTAATATAACAATGATCATTAAGTTATTTATACATTTAAACAAATACTAGATATAGTAAAACATAAGGGAGGATATCCACTTGTATTTTTTTGCACTTCACAAATTGATATGGGTCTTGAACAAGGTGAAATAATCTAGAGAAAGTCTAGAAATGCTTCATTTTAAAAATGACCTATTAAACCCCTTAGGTAGATCAACATACCATGCTTACATGTCTAATTTATATGATTTTATAAGTTGATGTTTTATGAAACTTTGGTTGCTAGATCACATGCAAAACATATATGTACAACTATATGTGTGATCGCAAGCCAAAATATGTGTGGAATCTCTTGAAATCAGAATTCTTTCCTCCAAACCATAATTCTCTAGAAATACCTATAAAAAGGAGTCAATAGTTTGGGTTATGGCACTCCATGACACTTATGTAGCACTAATCCAAAGAGGCATCAAACCCACATAGTTCTCCAACCATTAGACGTGTAATTGAGCTAATGCAACTACAAATTTGGCTCTTGAACATTTGATGTTGATTGCTTGACTTGATTTGGAGATGCTCTTGACTTTTAGGTCTATAGTTGACTTAGCTTGACTTTAGTACTTCAGATTTTTATTAGGGTTGTACCTAGTGTATGATTTCAATTTAGGGAAGAATAGGGAAACTTTCTTGGTGTTTTAGATAGATTTGATTTTGAACGGTGATTTTGTGCCAAGTAGCAAGTAGAGATTCCAAGCGAGTCCCAAGTGTGTAAAATAGATATGTTTTCTTGCTTTTATAATGTTCCATATGATGTACTTCTATACTAAGGTTGACCTAGGGTGTTAAAACCAACTTAGAAAGTAATACTTGAGAAAATATACTATTTGTATAAAGAGGACATAACTATAGAATAGGGAAAGTACTAGATGAAAATCCTATCCCCCTATAAGGTACTATCAAGGGATAGAATAATATAAATGAAACCTAAAAAATTATGATAGAAAGTGTGAGATATTTATAATCAATAAGAGAAATCATGTGGGTGTCTCGAGAAGTTGAATAAGAGAATAAGAAGAATTCACAAGTCTTGGGAGAGAGTAGGATAATGTATTTAAGATCTATTTAGATGCACAAGTCATGACTAGGGGATATAATCTAAATTACCAAAATTGGGTGTCTATAAATATACATATTATGATGATGTATCTATTGTATATGATTATATTATAAGTTAGTTCTTTAACTAACCATTTACATGTGATATTGAGCATGATCTATTTATTACACATACATATCTCTTTTTGTTCTTTATTATACATAGTTTCCTTTATGCTCTTCCTATACATAATATCGTTTGTTACGTCTTCTCTTGGATTGAAGTCTCTAATTTATTCCTATGATTACCCACCTTTCATTCTTGATTTTGATTTTTCTAGATTTGATTTTACTTATTTAGATTCCTAATTCCTCCTAATTATTTTTCTCCATACTTAGTTTCATAAAATTTTACCTCAAAATTGTTTGCAATAACCTCTTCTTCAATTGATATGTCCAAACCAAAACCCCATTTATTTCCTTTATTTCTTATGTGAGCTTTATGGTTTTATTATTTTCCTTTTAATGTTTCCCATTTCCCTCTATTTTTATTTGTTTCATGCAATGCCCATTATTTGTCTTATTTTTATCCCATCCAAAAAACCTATGTTACCTTATAGGCAATGCCAATAAAAGTATGGGGGCAACACATCCCTAAGCATGTATAGATACGATGCAAGTAGCACATAAGTAAAGATTCCTCATTTAATTGTTCTTCCTAGTATTTATTTGTTCTTCTCCCACCCATTTTTTTAATTTCACTCATTGGTCTATTTCTTTGAGAAATACTTTACCTTGTATTTTTCTTATTACAAGGATAGTTCTTACTAGTTCACATTTTTTTATTATATTGTATCCCTAGTGTCATGATCAATATCATGCTTGTATTGTTTCATGTCCTTGTATATATTTTTCATGAGAGATATCATGTATATATTGGACACAACCATTTTTCAAGAGTGATATTGAAGTCGTAAGCAAACTTATTACTTTTAACATCATCCTCGTGTCAAAAGTGAAATGCAAGAATTTAGACAATATTGTAACATTTACTATTATTTTGCATCCATTGAAAATATGGGTTAGGATACTTGCATAAACCAAATTGCTTGTTGATTTGCATTGAGTGTTGATTTCAATAATTTTTCCTCAAGCAGGACTTGGTTTGATTAAGATCAAACCCTAAATCCAAACCCCATTTTTAGCAATATTGTGTAAGGTGTCAATGATGGATTAGGGTTCGGGAAAAGGAAGCTAATTTTCTAGTAATCTACGATGAAAACAAGAAAAATGAGGGAAATTTTAGAGGTGCAAAACCCATTGATTGTATTTGTTAATCCAATTTTACATATGAGAGAGGGTGCTATTTTCATAATGTATGGTTCTATCACATCCATTTATGTACTTGTATGCAACTATTTAAATTGACTATACAATTCTAATTTTCGATTTCAATTCATCTCATTGTTTTGACTTATTTCTTGCTATCTCTCAATTCACATAATATTCAATTTAATCTTACAAACCCCAATTTCATAGCCTTTTCAAAACACTTTAATTAATTTATAACTTCCTATGTTCTAAATATTTGAATTTGTTACAATTAAATATGTTACGTTTTCTAATCTATGTCTTGGATAAACCTCTATTACAATTAAATGTGGTTGATTTAAACATTTTGAACTTAAATCCACTCTCTTTTATTTATTTTTAAGAATACATATTTTAGAAATGAGCAATTAATTAAAACAAAAAATTAAATAATAATCCAATCAATAAATAAATTAGTATTACACATATAATGAAAACATAAAATATTTAAAACCCTAATCTTAGTCTAAAACTTTAATATTTAAAACCATAATCATAATTATTGTCTAATATGCGAAAATGATTGATAAATTTAATGGTTGAAAATTTAAAGCAAGAAAAGTAGATCTTTAGCCCCCACATTTTTGGCGGTCAAAATTCTTTAATAGTAAGCCGTAGGTTTGCATCGTTTTCAAAAGACTAAACTTCATTGATAATGTCAATGATAATGTCAATCATTCGCAAAGCTATCTTTTCCATAAGGAAGTCCACTTCCTTCACAAATCCCGTCATTTGTGCCATGTCACATTATGATATTCATGCTTAGGCTTGTGATAAAATCAAACAAGGTTAAAGACACCTTGTTAAATAGTCCTCCAAATGGAGTCCAAACAGGGCAATTAAATTATAATTTTAGATTTAATTTGCCCTTTTGACAATCATGTGAGAGGTTTTCCTTAAATAGATATCTATGTATGTATGTGAATTAATCAAGTTTTAAAATAATATGTAAAATTATAAACTTAATTTAATTATTTATCAAAGGTCAAAGTAAGAGAAGAGATAAATAATTTATTTGTTAATTGGAGATAATTTGTATATTTCAATTGTGTAACTCATAAATTTTTAGTAGGTAAGAAGAACCCAAAAATTTCATGATGAATGGATGATTTAGTTTAAATTGTAATATTTAGAAAGTGCACTAGATGAACTATGAAGATGAAGTTATGAAAAAAGCGCAAAATGACAACTTTCTTTGATGGTTGTATTCGTATGCTTTTGTCTTCGAAACATTCGCGCATGATTTTGTGTCTTCACTCAAATCACTGGGAAATGATATTTCTTTCTCCTAACCCTATTTGGGATGACAAATCTAACCCTATAAAAAGGGGGCTCTATTTTGGGGATTTGTGCTCCACATAGATGATTTTGATCGAGACCCCTCTATTTGGTACAATATTGAATACAACATTCCAATAATTATAATAATCCATTAGCGGAGAAAACTAATGCAATATAATATCTCTAAACATGAACTTCAATACAATAATGAATATTTGATTCTCAAAGATCTTGTAAATGCTCGTTAATCTCCTCTAATTTTCACTTGAAAATTTATTGAATGCTCTAAGAGATAAATGAATGTTTTCTTGGATAAATGGTATATTCCTAAATCAAATAGGTTATTTATGTACTTATAGGGAATTTAATTTAAATTAGGACCTCATTGGCATGTTTGACTTCCAGGTGGTCAAAATAGTAAAAAGATGAGATAAGAATCACATAAGGTGAAGGAGAGGAGGGACCCAATAAATTTTGTTAGGACCACACACTTCACATTCTTAACATGAGTAGGTAAGAATGTAAAGTACATGTGTTCTAAAAACATGAGGTCAAGTACGAGTTTAGATGGGTACATTGGTGGTATTTGGAGGGTGCATGTGGATGAGCCATGACCACTAAAATTCATTAATGGCAATAATAATGCCTAATTTAGAATGAGAATTGGTAAGTACACAAAAAACTAAGCAACATGATATATAATGAATAATAAATGCCTAGGGTCCACTTTTAGGTGTTTATATTTTTCTCAATGTCAATGTTTATGTGTACATGCATATCAAAATAAATAAGATGTGGTATGTATACACAATTTTGTTTACCTAGATATCTTGAAGTAAGCTCCATTGTACTTGTGAGAACATTTACACACGCATAAGTTCAAATAATGATAATATATTAAAATCTATTAAAGAAACTTGAAAATGATGATCTTAGTTTGACTAGAAGGTTGACGCATATTCCTTGTGAATCAAGTAAAGTAAAGTACCTCTAAATGCGTGTTGAATCATGTATGCATTTTAAAAACATTTTTAGTGAAAAATTAAAATTTTAATGTTATCTTTAAAAATGCTTAAATTTTCATGGACATGTCTCATTTGTGGGACTAAGTGTCGTGTCCCAAGTATATTCCATTTATAGGAGCAAATTTTTCCATGAATCTCTCCTTTTATAGGTTTACCTAGAGTTTGAATGAGTGTAATGAGTGGAATATATGCCCCACTTTCGATATGGTAAATCACACATCTCCAAAAAAAAGGAGTGGATCATGAGTAAGATATATTATAAAATCGCTAATGCCTATTATATAAATATATGTTGGCGAGGGAATTTGTCGGGTGGACAAATTTGTGAATTCCTTGCCAATGCTCTGGGAATCTAAGTCCCTCTACTTAAGCAGGTGCGGCTTTCATGTATGCATGTGAGAAAGTGTTGATTTACGTGGTAGCCTTTGGTGGGGATCAAGCAGGGGCACTCCACTTGAACTGTGGTAAATGCTTGCGATTATCTGTGAGGGGGAAATTTGCTATGAAGGTGGGAAAGGGAGTGAGAAAAGAGGTAGGAGAACTAATGTTGTAGGTAGAAAATCATATTCTTGCACACATTAGTTAGAAACTTTAACACATGCATTTATGAGAAGAAACAACCTGCAAATGGCAACAAGATGAGATAAGATTGCGAACTCAAAGTTTCTAAAATCTCCTCATCAAAAAGGCTACAAAATCCTTCTTCTTGTATTGATGCTTAAATAGAAGTTGTACATAATGTGGGAATGGAAGAAATTTGAGAATGGAGGGAAGTAGAAGAAAATGGCTATCTCCTTTGCTTTCTCTAATTCTGATGCACTTGTGAGTTTACGAGATCAATTGCCAACCCTGTCTGATGGCGTGAAGAAGCCATTGAATCTCCTACAAGAAAGCGAGTTCTGACTTATTTTTAGCAAGAAATGATTTACAATTTCTTTTCAATCATTCACGTCCGTTGATTCTTGTTTCATGAAGAAACACCAATGGTGAGAAAAAAACTAGACTTTTCATAATGCAGCCATTACACTCATTTTGTAACTTTGAATTTGAACTGTTCATCTTACCTTTGAAACTTTAAACCAGAGTCGTCCACGTGGGAGAAATTTACTGGAGCGGGCGTGGAGGATTTTGCATTTTGTGACTTTATAGAGATTTGGCATTTTGGAACATTTTGGCCTGCTCACCCGCTTTTGAAATGGTCTTAACATGTGGCCTCACTTGAGTGGAGAGCAGTTCGCGTGCCACTTTTATAATTTTACCTTTTTTCAATGCAGGATCAAAAACACAAATTGCTCCACCAGCCCACCCACCTGCTTTGACATTTGATGCGAGCTTAATGTTTGACTTTCTCCCTTATAGCATGATCGGGGCTACGGATCACTTTATACTTTTAGCCCTTTTTACAAAAAGGCTCAAACCTCAAAGTTCTCTCTGACCGCTTCCCCGCTTTGACTTTCTAACGACGGGCCCAAGATTTGACTTTTTCCTTTGTGTTTGGTGGGGACCTGGGTCACTTTTTAACTTCAAGCCCCTTTAATAGAAAAGGCTCAAATCTCCCGCCGATCTGCCTCCCCATTTTGACTCTTTTGATGTGGGTTCAACATTTGATTTTTTCCTCATAACATGATCGGGGTTGCGGGTCACTTTATGACTTTTAGCCCTTTTTACATAAAGGCTCAAATACACAATCTACTCGCCAACCTACCTCGAATTAGATATGTCCACGTACCCGTGGATAATGGAGCCAAAATTTGATGGGGAAGAAAATGCCCATCATTCACAATTTTGGAAAAATGCAGAGAAGAAGAAAACTCCACCATTTCGCACCCAATTTTCAAAATTCTTTCGTGAACCAAGGAATTGAGAACAATACAAGATTCGACAATCCATGACCATAGAAAAGATGGGAAATTTCATTCAAATGGAGGCTGCAATAGAATTTTCACGCATCAAGATGGGGAAACAAAAATTGATCAAACCACGTAGACTAGAGAGTTTAAACAACTTCAAAGCATCAATTTATCTATCTTTTCGGACTTCCAACTTTACTTGAACACTTCTACAGAGGGTGTGAGCTCAAATTTTTGAATTCAACTTAAAAAATGAGGGGGATTTTGAGGAGACAACATCCGGCTCTAGCTTGGGGACATGACATGGACTGAGCATAGTGAAGACATGACATGGGAATCTAGAATCTCAATCTCTAGACCCTATAATTTGTTGACTAGTGCCTTATCCATTGGGCCTTGCAGAGTCATGTACAACCTATAACAAGAGAGAAAGAAGAAGGAAACACACACACACACAAAAAGGATGAAAAGGAAACACACGACACACAACAGGAAGGGAAACACACCTAGAAATCACCTATGGTATAAGGCGGGGACAACCTGCTTTCATTGATGATACAATTTCAAGTATTGCCCACTCCGAGGCAATTCCAAAGGCATTCCATCCAAATATGAGAGAAGAAAATTGTTCTCACCACAAGCTTCACGAATCTGGAATGGGCTGAGCCATAATGAATCGAACTTTCCATGGATGCCTTTTGGTTCTCTTCTCTTGTCCCATAGAAAGATGAAGTCTCCAACTTTGAATTCTCTTGCCTTGGCCTTCTTATCAAAAATCTTCTTTACTTTCAATTGGTGCTCCTTAATGCGATCCACCACTTGGGTTCTATTTTCTTGCAACTTCTCAAGAAAGAGGATCCTCTTGTCAATGTAATCCTTATCTTGACCGTCTTCTATTGCTGTAGCAGCTTAAGAGCTGGCATCTCGATCGTGAGAGGAATTTTTTCTTTGACTCCATACAACAATTGAAATGGTGACATACCTATTGCCTTCTTGGGAGTGATCCTATCTACCCATAATGCATTGTACAACCTTTTGTGCCAATTCCTTTGATTATCATTTACAAGCTTGCAGAAAATGGTCACAATGTTCTTGTTGCTTGATTCGGCATGTCCGTTTCCTTGTGGATAGTAGTTAGAAGAATGAGATTGGGAGATTTCGTAGCCATATAAAAAATCGGTCAGCTCTCTTGAAGAGAAATAGGTAGAATTATTTGCTACAATCTTCTATGGCACTCGAAACGAACTATGATATTCTCCTTGATGAAGTTGCATATTGTTTCAGTGTTGGCTTGTTTGGCCAGAATGGCTTCCACCCATTTGGTGAAGTAGTCTATTCTTTGTGAGTACATAGGTGTGCCTTGCACTTGAGTGAGGGTTGAAACACCAATGAAGTCCAACCCCCTTTGTTGAAATGGTTCTTGATAACCATAGGCTTGAATGGTAATGCAACGAGTTGTGGTCTTCAATGAAGCTGTTGGCATGCTTTGCATTTAGAAACCTAATCTTGAGTGTCTGCAAAGATGGTGGGCCAATAATACCTTCCTCTCGAGAATCTTGTGTGCAGTGGCCATTGCTGAAAAATGTCCACCACATGCTTGGTCATGGTATGCTTTAAGAAACTTTTCTTGTTGCTCTTTATCTACGCACTTGAGGAAACAACCATCCAAGCCTCTTTTATAAAGCGCATGATTCCAGATTACAAATTTAGCTACCTTTAGCTTGAGTGTTCTCCTTTTCTTGTAATCAAGATGGGGAGGGCATTCTCCATAAGTCAGGTAATAAGCAATATCAACATACCACTCATTAGTAGTGGTGACAAAGAGAACCTATGGGTTGTCTTCTGAACAAGTTGAGCAAGCACAATTTTCTTCACCATGTTGAAATTTGAGTGTTTCATCTTCAACAATCAACTTGCACAAGCCATTTCCCCTTACCAGATTGGAGGGTGAATCTCCAAGTCATATTCTTGAGTATTTGCAATCCAATTTCCTCTTTTAGCTTTGGGATCCTTGTGTCAATATGGACTTGATTACCTGCTGGGGACCATCACCACCGTATGGGAATTAAGGATGTAAAACTTAAATTTTTTTACAACCTTGACCACTACATAGGCATGCTTCTCCAATTGGATGTATTTTAGCTCATGCTTTTTCAAAGGACAACTCATGAAAGCAATAGGTGCTTCCACGCCTTCATCATTTTTCTGAACGAGAACAATAGAGAGTGTATGTTCTAATGCATAACAATACATGATGAATTCTTTGTTAAAATTTGGAGATATAAGGATCGAGCCACAGTAATGGATTTGTTGATCTCTTGAATGTTTCCTTCCCTTCATTGTTCCATTTGAAGTTTTCTTGTGGTTTCATCATGGAAGTGATGTGCTTCGTCAACTCAACAAACTCAAGCATAAAATGATGAAGAAAGTTCACCTTTCGGAAGAATGAATGAACTCCTTTCTTGCTTGTGGGCAAGGCTAATGCTTGAATGGATCTAATCCTCTCAGGATCAATGTGTGCTCCATGTTTGTTCACAATGTGTCCCAATAACTTTCCTTTTGTGACTCCAAAAATGCACTTTTTTGGATTTAGTGATATGCCAGGTTTCCTACACCTTGTAAGTACCTGCTCCAATTGATAGATATGATCTCCCCTCTTCTTTGAAAATACTGTGAGATCATCAAGATATATGAAAATGAATGCTTCAAATCTTTGAAGGCCAAATCCATCAACCTTTGGAATGTAGCTCCTGCATTGATTAGGCCAAAAGGCATTCTATTGTAGGCAAAAGTGCCCCAAGGTGTTGTAAAGGTTTTCTTGGTGCGGCTCTCTGCCACTTTGATTTGATTATATCACGAGAATCCATCAAGTAATGAAAAATTTCAGATCCGATGATCTAACTTACAGGATATGGTCCATGATAGGAAGAGGATAATTGTCCTTTAGTGATGCAGTTCGGGTTGCGAAAATCTACACATATCCTTATTTCACCAATTTTCTTCCGCATTGGCACAATGTTAGCCACCCACGTTGAATGGTATATGGGAAAGATCATCCTTTATTTAAACATCTTTGTTACCTCCTCCTTGATGGTATCGAAATCTTTGGGTTGTATGACCTTTGTTTCTTCTGAAGGGCTTAACACCCTACTTCAAAGGAATTGAGTGATGCATTTCCTTTGGCTGGAAGGATTTGAGTTCATCATAAGAGTAGGCCAATAAATCTGAGTATTTCTCGAGCAATGCAACAAACCTTCTTTTTCTTCAAGCGAGCAACATTTTCCAATATTGACCATCCTTGGTTCCTCTGGGGTACCAATGTTTTCTTTATCAAAATCAGCTAGGCACCAAAAAGATTGATTTTCTTTCTCTTGAATGAATCTGTCATGTTTGTCAAAGAGGTCTTCTAAAGAGACTAGGCCTTTGGGAATTTCATTCCCTTTCAATTTTATTACTCCCTCATCATAAATCCATTCAATTCCTTCTTTCCCTTCTTTGGGGATTTGCTTCTCGGTGTGGTTTTCACCTCCTTCGAAGAAGAGATTATTGAAATTATCCATTTGCTCTAAAAAGGCTAGAATTTGGTTATCATCATTGAAGACTTGCCAATGATTTTCATTATACGGTACACTAGGCACGAATACCATTTCAATGGTCACTTTTTCTTTACCAAAAGAAGGATGAGGTGTCACTAGGGAAGTGACACTCGCAATAGAATCAGCGTTTTCATTCTATTCCCTTGGAATAGCTTGATGGAAAATGCATCAAAAGATTCAATGTAGTCCCACACTCTGTTTCTATAATGCCTGGGAGTCTTAGATTCTTTTTGATATTATTGGTGGACCTATTTTACTACAACCCTGCATCACCTCGGCATCTCGGTTTCTTGATTCCCATGTCCCCTTTGCACTCATGCCTAAGAGTAGTGCTTCATACTCTGCGAGTGTTATTTGTATTATCAAATTGCAGCTTGTAGGCAAATGGGTATAACTCATTAGAAGGAAAGTACAATACTACACCAACTCTCGAGCCTATATTGGAATGACTACCATCAAACTCCATTGTCCAAATTTGATCTTCCTCTTCCTCCATGAGAAGTGGCTAGTTCTCCTCTTTTTTGATGTGAGGAAGTAGTTTCTAGCCCACAAATCTTGAAAGAGAATGTTTGCTTTCGGATCATCGAGAATTTTTGTACTTTGTGAACTTCATCTTTCTTACTGGTAGCAACTTCTTCATCTCTCCTTTTATTGGGATAGATGAAGATGACCAATCCATTTTTATCTCTCCACCTAGGTCTCTACAAAAAGTCCTACTCAATAGCATACCAAAGGATGATGGGATGTCCACTACCCAGTATGGTTAGGAGCACCTTCTTGTCTGGAAATTTAGTTAGTGCTACATGTGCATATTTGATTCTTCCTACCAATGACACTTGTTTGGATTCCATTGAGTATTAGGTGCCATTTACCCAGGTCAAGGTGAGGCCTAGAGCATTTTTTAACTTTGGTGGCATCACATTGTCGAGGCTCAGGAATCGTGATACAATTATTTATCTGGAAGCCTTTAATGAAGAGTGATAGGTAGAAAGGTTCAACCATGTTGGTTTTGGAGGCACGAGGGCTAACATTTTTGGGAAGGTGGTGTGGGCGTAGTAAGCCTTTATAATTAGGACTCAAGGATGCATGGTTACCACCACGAAGCTGTATTAATGAACATGTCAAGCCCTTGGGCGGGGTATGTTTGTAGGTATTCTATTTACGAGAGCTAGACTTTGGTTTTGATTGCATGTTCCACAAAGTCAAATGGGGTTATGGTGAGCGAGGAAGAGGTTCGGAAATGGAGGAAGATTTACATGGTAGAGGCTTTGTTACTTTGGGTGTTGAATACTCCTTTTCGGATGTAGCAATTGGCTTGGAAGGGGTGAGGTATAGCTTTTGATTGAACCTTAGATGTTTTGCGGGAACAAAATTTAAAGGAGAATTGTTCTTAGAAAATTTTGAGTGGGAGAAGAATTAGATTACGTACTTGGCATAGTAGCATGATCCTAATAACCGGTGAGTCTATTTTTTCTTTGGCCAACTCCATAGAAGGTGGAAATGGTGATCCTCTGTGATGGTTTTATTTTGTTTGACCTCACGGGGAGAATCTTCTTTATTCTTATTATCCTTTACCGCAGCTGTTGAGGATGAAGCACCTTTCCTGGATTATGCACGAGTGAAAATAACACATGAGAAACTTGGAGCTTCTTCATCATTCTCATCTTCATCATCAACGTACTTAATTAGGCCATTGTGCATATCAACTTCCTCAACCTCAAGATAGTTTTCATAGTCTTACATATTTTCTTCTTGATTTCATCAATTTCTTCTTCCGTCTTCGACTCTTTGGTGTCATAAATGGCATTGATTGGTGGTGCTTCAAGAGCAAGCCAATGAGGAGGTGGAGCAATCCTTGGCCTATCTGGAGGGTTTGGTTTCCTTGAAGCATTCTGCATTGTGATACGAGATAGATGTTTTTGAAGGTAACCAAGTCATTTGCCATTTTTTGGAACATCAGATCTGTGGTGATAGAGTTTGAATTCGACCCTTTTGCTTTCCATTGGGGCCTTTCACCTTTCCAGAACAAGATTAGATCATCATCGGTTTCTATTGCATGGTCTTGAGCTTCCCTTAATGTTCTTGGTTGGGTTCTTCTAAGGAAGAAACATACTTCTAATGGCAAGGCACCGATGAAGAATCTCTTGAATTATTTTCAGGAGGCACCACATCTTCAGGGATTCTTCTTATCACTCTGTTATATCTTGCTACGAAGTCCCTCATTGACTCGGAGGTTTCTTTTTCATTTGTACCAATTGGACCAAGAGATCCTGAAAATCTTCTGTGGTCTTGAACCTGTGTTTGAATGCACTTCTTATATCTTCCCAACAGGTGACAGACCTCGGGGGTAGCATGTAGAACCATTCGGCAACTTTCTCTTGGAGTGACTCCACAAAGAGTCAGACTGACACATATTCATCCTCAACACCCAACACACCACAAATAGTGATAAATGCTACTACATTCTCTTCAGGGAGTTGAGAACCATCCCCTCTGAATTTTGGGATTTTTTTCTCGAGCCTCTCGGTAGGTCATAGAGTGGTTGAGCAAGAGCCAATGGACTGATGTTTCCTCCCCATGGTAAATTAGGCCTATGGGCCTCATGATCATGTTCACACTCATGCTCACGATCCCCCATTCTATTTTGTTTCTAGCTTCTAACCTTGCTAAGGTTGTAGCGTCTGCTGCCATTCTTTCATCTACCTCAGCTTGAAGTCTTTCGATTTCTTTTAGTTGAGCTCTTATTTCTTCGTCGGCTCTCACCTCTCTTTCTCTAGCCACTTCTTCAGTCTTCACGTCAGTGAATTCTACAAGGTTCTCGTTGATGTATGAAAATTCACTATCCAAAGGATTGTCAACACTCGGAGTTCCCAACGTGTGATTGCTTGAAAAGGAAGCCTGCGGATTACGAGTAACTATTGTCTCCTTTGAAGTTCCTCAAAAATGGGATCGAGTTTTTCCTCCTTGTCTCATTCTGGGTGAATCTTCTATCTGCCGGCTTGAAAATCTATGCTCTTCTATGTGTTTCTAGAATTTGTCTTTGCCTCTCCAATTCAGTTGCACGTTCTTCTTCAAGGTCCAGAATTCTCGTGGCAATGAATTAATGATTGGCACTTTGTCTATTATGCCAAATAGCTTCCCTCAAATCTGAAGCAACGTCTTCTTAGATATGGAAGAGTAATTTGGGTCTTTCAAAAAGAGGGTTTCCTGGAATAACCATGATTTGAATCCATGTGGCTCATATAGCCATTCAAATTCTAGAAATTTTTCTCTTTTTTGAATTTTGAATTTTCTAACCTTAATTTGCATTCGGGTGCGAATCTTTACTAAATCTGCCCCACGGTGGGCACTAAAAACTATTGGCGAGGGAATTTGTGAGGTGGAAAATTTTTTGAATTCCTTGCCAATGCTTTGGGAATCTAAGTCCCTCTACTTAACCAATGTAGCTGCCATGTATGCATGCATGAGAAATTGTGGATTTTTGTGGCGGCCTTTTGGCTGGGGATCTAACAGGGGCACTCCACTGACCCTGCGAAAAATTCTTGCAATTATCTGTAAGGGGGAAATTTTCTATGAAGGTTGGAAAGGGAGTGAGAAAATATTTAGGAGAACTAATGTTACAGGTAGAAAATCATATTCCAACACACATTAGTTAGAAAATTTAAGACATGCATTTATGAGAAGAAAAAACCCTGCAAATGGCAACAAGACGAGATAAGATTGCGAACTCAAAGTTTCTAAAATATACTCATAAAAAAGGCTACAAAATCCTTCTTCTTGTATTGATGCTTAAACAAAATTTGTACATAATGTGGAAGGAGAATGGAGGGAAGTAGAATAAAATGACTATCTCCTTTGCTTTCTCTAAGTACAATGCACTCGTGAGTTTACAAGATCAATTGCCTACAAGAAATGGTTACAACTTCTTCTTTTTAGTAAGAAATGGTTTACAATTTCTTTTCAATCATTGCATCTGTTAAGATTCTTGATTTGCAAAGAAATGCCAATGAGAAAAAAAAACCAAACTTTTCATAATGTAGCCATTACACTCGTTTTGTAACTTTGAATTTGAACTGTTCATCTTACCTTTGAAACTTTAAACCAGAGTCGTCCACATGGGATAAATTTACTGGAGCGGGTGTGGAGGATTCCTTTTGCATTTTGTGACTTTATAGAGATTTGGCATTTTGGAACATTTTGGCCCGCTCACCCGCTTTTGATATGGTCTTGACACGTGGCCTCACTTGAGTGGAGACAGAGTCACGGGCCACTTTTATAATTTTACCTTTTTTCAATGCGGGCTCAAAAACACAAATTGCTCCGCCCGGCCTACCCACCTGCTTTGACCTTCGATGCGGGCTTAATGTTTGACTTTCTCCCTTATAGCATGATTGGGGCTATGGGTCACTTTATGCCTTTTAGCCCTTTTTACAAAAAGGCTCAAAACCTCAAAGTTCTCCGCCGACCCGCTTCCCGCTTTGACTTTCCAATGGCGGGCCCAAGATTTGACTTTTTCCTTTGTGTTTGGCGGGGTGCGGGTCACTTTTTAACTTTAAGCCCCTTTAATGAAAAAGGCTCAAATTCTCAAATCTCCCCACCGATCTGCCTCCTGCTTTGACTCTTTTGATGCGGGCTCAACATTTGAATTTTTCCTCATAGCATGATTGGGGCTGCAGGTCACTTTATGACTTTTAGCCCTTTTTACATAAAGGCTCAAAAACACAAATTGCTCCGCCAGCCCGCCTCCAATTAGATATGTCCACATACCCATGGATAATGGAGCCAAAATTTGATAGGGAAGAAAACGCCCGTCATTCACGACTGTGGAAAAAATGCTAGAGAAGAAGAAAACTCCACCATTTCGTGCCCGATTTTCAAAATTCTTTCGTGAACCAAGGAATTGAGAACAATACAAGATTCGATGATCCATGACCATAGAAAAGATGGGAAATTTCATTTAAATGGAGGTTGCTAATAGAATTTTCACGCGTCAGACAGGGAAACGGAAAATTGATCAAACCACACTTGGAGAGTTTAAACAACTTCAAAGCATGAATTTATCTATCTTTTTAGACTTCCAACTTTACTTGAACACTTCTAGAGGGTGTGAGCTCAAAATTTTTGAATTTGACTTAAAAAATGAGGGGGGGATTTTGAGGGAAACAACAAGATATAAGTTTGTAAAGATGGATGTTATGCATAATTTTCCCCATTTGGGCTGTGATATGATCAATATAAGAAAATTAATAATGTGACCTTCTAAAAATGTATAATAAATATAGAAAATTAAGTAACATTCCCCATAAAAAAGAGATAAAATTAGTATAGTTTCAATTACCAGTAAAATATACTAATAGAAACACAAGTATGAACCCTTACCATTAATAGATTTATGATAGGAACCATGACAATATAGGAAAGTAGTAAAAAACATCATACATGATATGGATCATGGAAACATAATACACACAAAACCATTATTGAAGCTTAACATAAAAAGAGACATACTACATATCATTAAGCACATAACAAACACCTTGAAGATGGAAAACACAAAAAGGCCACAAAAAATAATGAATATATGTCAAGCATTGAATACTTACATTAACCACACCAAAGACACATCAAGAATTTTGAAAACAAGTAAACTACGTAACCAAACATATATCATGCAATGGAAGCATGGATATAAAAAGATATAAAAGCATGATAAATATATATAATATAGATAAAGATGTACTATGAACATGCAAACATATAAAACATATTGATATACTTTATGTGCATGAGAATATATAGTGTTAGAGATGACATATTATCTATAAAGTAATATACACTAAATCATAGAGAATAAAAATCAAAGATTTG
Organism: Taxus wallichiana var. yunnanensis; assembly: GCA_018340775.1. Classification (NCBI taxonomy): domain Eukaryota; kingdom Viridiplantae; phylum Streptophyta; class Pinopsida; order Cupressales; family Taxaceae; genus Taxus; species Taxus wallichiana. The sequence continues at coordinate 746,521,394 of CM031244.1, read as the reverse complement.
AAGTACATAATAATAAATGAAATAGAAATTTTCATCGTACAAAGAGATACTTCATGGCACCCTAAGAGTTTTCCATGAGAGAACATGTGACAAGCCTACAGCCATTCATGCTTCCACTAGCATGAACTTATAACATGGAAATATAACAAAACATTACATGTATTTACAATCACATCAATAGAATGGATATAAAAATCATTGAAGTGATGTCATTATCTATAGGTATGAACATAAAATGTGTATTCTATCATATTCATAATATACCATTTTTTTACCAATATAATTCACTAAATCTTATGAAGAATACAAATATGCGTATAACCACTGAAATAATCTAGTTATTGAGGTGGAAATTCATGACACTCTTATGTGTATAATATAAAAAAATTAGTGCATCACAAGTGTGTCACCTCATCAAGGTCGTGTCTCCTAGAATATTGATTAGAAATGTGATCCATAATGTGTAGGGGAGATGTTATAATGAGTATTACGTGGTAGAAGGGTACAAGAGTTATAAATAAACTCATTATTTACCCCTAAAAAATGCTCCAAATGCCAAAAATGCAAAATATAAATTATGTAGGAAAATACCTAAAAGAGTTAAAAATGTATTTTATATTATATGAGGTTTGCATCATGATAAAATGCATCCGAGTTCTTGAGGAAACACTTTTCATGTAAATCTTCACATACCAAATTAAATTAGTATCTATTATATTTTTATATTATTCATTTCTTATTAACAATAACAATAATGGAGATGTCATCAAACTATAAAAGCATACATGAATTGTAAGAAGGTATAAAGTCTTGTACCTTAGCATCTCTTCATGGATATTGGTACCATTAACAATATGAAAATTAGAGATCAATGACCTCATATATATTCTCAAATATTGTTTACCTTTCATTTGCTGATAACATAAGAGAAATAACTCAAGTCTCTACACATATAAAAACTCACATCTTTCGGAAGAGATGCCAACTCACATGTATTTGAATAGAAAGTCATACATATATTATATATGATGTAGTAATTTATTTTATTCTAATTTTTATCTATGTATATGTTTTATTTCAATTCATTCATGGTTAATTTTACTAGAATTTGTAATATGACAACTAGTGATTAACTAAAATGTGGATTCTATGAGTTAATCTAATAAGTACATCATATAAATAAGAGCTAAACTAAATAAGGAAAGTGACCCAAGTAACTAAGTAAATAAAATGTAAAACCCTAAAGTACAAGAAGGGTTAGATAGAGCTTAGTTGATTTGAGGAGCTTGTTGGGTGTGTCACGAGAGATGGTGGAGAAACGGGGAAGAGGAAATGAATGTGCCGAGGTTCGAAGTGCATATCCGAGAGCAATCCGAGTGGACAAGGGTTCTTGGGAGAGGATCGAGAATCCCATGGGTTCTCTAGTCGAGTTTTAGGTGCCCTGGTCTATGTAGGAGATCCAAAACCAGATTTTGAGGGGCTAGAGATGATGTGAAGCCCTCTCTTCCTATTACTTGTACCTTGTTGTCTTGTGGATGTCACTTTGGTAATGAATGATGAATAATGGACCTAAAAAACCACAAAACAAACATCAAACCCTAAAAAAAAATATTGAAGGGTTGGACTGTCCTCAAAGCTGCCACAATGGTGGACTTACTAACTGAGCACTACACTACATCTCAGAACCAATGTAGTTCTACGTGTGTGTGTGTAATCATGCCCTAGGTGCTCTTGTGTCCAGTCACACTTTTGAAAGTAGTGAGCAATAACTATGTGTAGAAATGTAATAAATGGTGGATGGAATAGAATAAACTTCCCTCCTATGATGTGTGATGTAGATGAACCAACCTTATCCCTTATGATGGAGCTAGATGGAGCTAGATGGATGCAAATGAGCTCTAGATGCCTTAGATGGAATGCAACCTTAGGTGATGATAGTAGTGACTAGTGCTTGGTCCCTCATTATGGTCTCATAACTTTATATTTATATGGTTCTCTTGATCTAATTTTGTAATTAACCTCGAAGAGGCTAACCACCAAAAATATAGAATGCTCAAATAGATAGAAAGTTCCCAAAAGATGGAGGTAAAGTGGGAAAAGGATCAGGGCACCCTGATTAGGACCAGGGCACCTGTGGGCACCCAAGATCGCCCAAGCACCCGATTAAGGCTAAAATAACAAAAAGTGATGAAAACAAACTGGGCATGTATGTATGAGAGGTTGGAAGTGATGATGGAAAGCAAAGTAAAATGGCCAAAAGATGGGAGTTAATTAGTACTTTCTTCACTTAAAAACCATATGAATAGTAGTATGATACTAGGATTAAATAATACCCAAAGTGCGTGATTTAGTGTCTATATTTTCCCCCACTTTATGTTGGTGAGTGGAATGCTCGGTAACATAAAGTAGATAGAGATGTGTACTTGATGTCCATATAGAGTGATGTAGGAAATACGTGAAGGACTAGACAAAGTGTGGAGTGACAAAAAGATGATGGAGCATGGAAACTAAGGATACAAAAGAGAAAAAAGTGATGAGAGTGAACCTAGGGAAGAAATGCATGTGTAGTTGCCGATGTGTGTGATGTACCTGCATGGTTAGTATGAGGTGTGTGCTTCCACAAAGTGTAGTTTTTGTTGATGCACATTGTTATTGTTGTTGATTGCTTGCTTCTCATATGGTCGGACTGCGAAGGACAAGATGATCATGTAGTCAAATATGCACACACACATATGTCAAAAATGCATGTAAAAGACACATGTATATGTATGTAAAAAATATGTAAATGTAAAATACGAAATGAAAAATGGAACATGTGCACTGATCCGTGATGAGAGAAAGGGTGTATAGAGGATATCTGTATTCTTTGGGTTTTTGGGTGATCCAAAACCATATCCCAAAGAAGTGTAGGGAGGAATTCCGTTGTATCCTCTATCTATAAGCTTCGCTTCCCTAATAATATGTGAAGAGATCTTTGTATTGCCTAGTTTTTGGGCGATCCAATGCCATTGGTTGAAGTAATATAGAGAGGAATTCCATTGTATCATATAACTGTAACTTCTCCCCATAATGCTAAGGAATACCATGTCTGTAAAATTCACTGTGTATGGGGTTCATAGTCTGGTCTAAACCCACTCGTTGTATAACCCACAATGCGAGGGAAAAAGCTGAACTCAATGAACCAATGTAGAAGCATTGTGTAGTGTGTAAAACCCCAAATGATGCCCCCTCTTTGGGGGTGCATGCGACATCGTTGATAGGAGAATGCGCCCCAAAAGAGGACCAACCACATAAATTGTGCCCTATAAGGGGAAGGGAATGCATTTGGTAGAAACCAAGGTGCACACAAACAAGTGGCTAGAAAACAAGTGTTAGTACGAACAAGCATGCATGTATAAGACAAATGTACGCTACCAAACAATGTGTAAGCTAGAAATGCAAGTAAACACACAAGAAGAAAATCATAGATTGCCAAAGCGGGTTATAAACATGAGACACCACTCACGATGTGTTGCAAGACATGTAAGGCCATCTTGGCCGCACATAAAAAAACAAATAAGTGTGCACACCAAACATCGAGCAAGGCCCGCATACAAGAGAAAACAATGACAAACAAATAACATTCGATAGACATTGAAGCAAGTAATTTTGCAAAACTAATGTTGTACATAAAGCACCCGTTAACATATTAGAAAAATAACTAGTATGTCAAAAGTGTGTATAACCAAGTAATGAAAAGTGCTAAGTACAAAATGAAACAATAGCACCTGGAAGAGATGAATGTGGATGCCCCCAGCGACCGTTGTAGGAGTGGTAGAAGGTGAACATCCATGCTACGTGTAAGAGACCTATATCTGCGATCAAAACTAAAAAAATATGTGAACGTGCATGTGTGTATGGTATAGATAAATGACATACAAGAGATCTAACTAGCATGTGTAATAATATGACCATATACAAGCAAGAGTAAAAACAAACAAGATATGCCACATGTTGTGGATGAGTGGAATGGAATGGAATGTGATATGGATGATAGGAGTCGCATCTTTTGCCCCGAGTGAATGGAGTTGTATCTGATGAGGTTCATTTGTTTTTCCCCCCCTCGTGTCAAGAATGAACCGTAAATGTGAGTGTGTGATCGGAAATGGTGAAGTATGTGTTATGTCTAACGTCTTTGTGATGAATGTGTATGTGTATTGATGAAATATGACCTAGAAATGATGTTGTGCATGACCCTTATAAAGCGTATATCACAAAAAGATGAATAAGCGTATATCACAACAAGATGAACGTAGGAGTGATGATGTAGGCTAAAGCATATACCCCACTATAAGATGAAGGAATATGTGACCATTTAACCTATAACGTATGTCACTAACATAGTAATATCGCATGATGGAAGGTCGAAAGATGAACATGTGAATATGCTAAGGTCTATTTGATTTGTAAACCCTCGAAAGTCGAGTATGGACCGAGGAACTAAAGTGCGTCATAGGGTAGTGAGTGTAACGCGTAGAAGGCTGATGTAGTATGTGTGATGAGTAGACAACCATATGATATGTAAGATGTGTAAATATGCAATGTGTAGAATATAATGCTAGATATATAGATAGAATAATAATGTAGTATGTAGGATGAGTAGTATATGATGCTATATGCGTAGACAATAGGAGCATGCCACTTGTATAATGAACAGTAATATGATGTATGATGTGTAAACATGTAATGATGTAAACCAACTATATAATGTGTGGTGTAAGATGAATGATGTGTGAATAGACATAGTGTGTAGGACCTATGGTGTAGTGTTTCGGGTTCATGTGTAGTATGCCCTCAAGCTAGTCGAGTGTGAACCGGAGCACAAGAGTGTGCCATTCAGGTAATGGTAATGATGACACTAAAACATGTAATGAGTATGTATGAGCTACTGAGATTGATGTATGATAATGCAAAGATGATAGATGTAGTAATGCTAATCTGGTGGGGGATGTATTAGATGTTATGCCCCCCAAGCATGGAAAGAAGAATCAATCATGTAATATCATCTAAGAGATTGTCATTTTCAAGGTCAAAGTCGAATGGATAAGCATTAGTTACTTGATAAGAAATAATGTCTGGTTGATCACGTAATGAGCCATTGAGGTGTAAGTTGTACATACCCATGGCATATTCCTCATCAATAAATGGAGGAAGTGGACAACCATGTGCATACCAATGAGTAAGATTATGTGTATAGCCAAGAAAGGAACTATTGCAAATAAAGACATGACCAAAAGGCATGGGGAAAGATATGTCTATATGATGCATCGAGAGTGCCCCCAATGTAATCAATCCATGATTTCCCTAATGTCAATGGTGTAGATTGAGGATCATGCATGAGGAATATCGTGAGGTGAAAGACACATACACCATAAGTGGCAGTGATGCGAACAAACCCATAATAAAGATGAGGAGTGTATGGTGTAGGATAGAGGTCTTAAAAAAAAACCTAGGCAAGCCAAACCTTTATGTGTACATATAGTGTCATCGTAAGTAGGATCAAATGAAATATGTTCCCAATATGAATTATTCATGAAGAGTGTGTAAGTAAATTATGGACGTGCTAAAGTGGGTGGGACATGTGATGGTTTAGGTGATAGAGTGATATCCATAGACTAGACAAGCCCCCGATAAATAATTATAGCAGTAGTAGTAGTAGGTGGTGTAGAAGAAATTGCATCTATTACAAAAATAACACCTTCAAGTGGTGGAAAATGAGGTGGTTCATCCATAGGTTGAGGATCATCTGTAGTATCAGTGCATGGAATAGGAAGACTAGTATTAGGATCTCAATCACAATATTGGAATGGATCACGATCACGAAAAAATAGTATATTCAATGCCTTCATGTATGAATTTGAGACCTTGACATATAACAATGAGCTTGCATGGCATAAAGCCATGGCCTACCTAGTGTGATTATAAGGAAATTGGGAAATCCACGATAAAAAACACAATGTTAATAATTTTCAGCCCGAGGGTGATGAACAATGTAATGTGACCAAGACATGGATGAATGAACCATCATATGTGCATAGTGAAAGGTGAGATGGACTAATATGGAAAGCATAAATTCCTAAGTTTTCAATGAATGACATGGGACATAAGTTAAGCTTAGATCAAATGTCAACTAAAGTATATTTGACACCCATATTGTGGATGCTAATCGCGACATACAAATATGGGTCATTGTCCAGAGTTGTGGATGCTATGGGCTGAGAAAATGGATCTTCAAATGCTTGATGTATAACCTCAAGGTGATAAAACATGCGAGAAGTAGTAAGGAGCTGTTGGAATTGATGTAGTAAATCGGGATGCTTAAGAAAATAATCATTAAGTGAAATAATCATGATGACTAAACCCTAGGATGATAAACAATGAATGAATGAAGATCTAATAAGTGTGAAGATCGAGTTGGGTTCACCAAAATGATTAACTAAAATGTGGATTTTATGAGTTAATCTATAATAACTAAAACATGTAAATAAGAGCTAAAGTAAATAAGGAAAGCGACCTAAGCAACTAAGTAAATAAAAATGTAAAACCATAAAGTACAAGAAGGGTTAGATAGATCTTAGCTGATTCGACAAGCTTGTTGGACTATGTCACGAGAGATATACGGAAAAAAAGAAGAGGAAATGATTGTGCCGAGGTCCCAGAAGTGCATATATGAGCAATTTTAGTGGTCTCGTGGCACACTGGGAAAGGATCGGGCGCTTGTGGGTGCCCTAGTCTTAGTTTTGGGTGACTGGTCTATTTAAGAGGTCAGAAAAAAAGATTTGGAGGGCAAGATATGATATAAATCCCTCTTTTCCTTTCAAGTGTACCTCGATGCACTACACTAGATGTCATTGGTAATTAATGATGAAGAATGGACATGCAAAAAACCTAAAACAGGCAGCAAAACCTAAAACAGAAAAATGAAAATGAAGGGGTCGGACTGTCCTCAGCGACCATAATGGTGGACTTACTTGAGCGTTGCACTACATCTCAAACCCGATGTAGTTCTATGTGTGTGTGTAATCATGCCCTAGGTGCTCTTGTGCAAGTCACACTTTGTGAAAGTAGTGATCAATAACTATGTGTAGAAATGTAATAAATGGTGGATGGAATAGAATAAACTTCCCTCCTATGATGTGTGATGTAGATGAACCAACCTTGTCCCTTGTGATGGAGCTATATGGACCAACCTTGAACCAAGTCAAGGAAGTCATATCTCTCGTCTACAGTATCCAAATATCTTCTCTCCAATTTTGTTAGCAAGAGCCAAGTTAAAGCAAGTATGGTCAAAGCAAATGCAAAATCTAATTGATCTATCTAGATATTACATGCTAGGCGGAGAACAATGTGTGGTTTGAGGCCTCTTGAGTAGTTCAACATCGGTAGTGCATTGGGGTACCAACAACCCTCTAATTTTTATTTTGCAAAACAATTCACCCATGGCTGGGGTTCGAGATGATGATCAATTCACATAGAGAGCTTTGTTGCATGTGTGACATCTAGGGTTTGACATTGATAGAAAAATCTAGGAAGGCGAAGCGACCCGAGAAAGTTGAAAAATCTATCTTACTGATGAGGTCGATGACCATATATAAGGTCTAGACCATATGGTATAGTCTTGATCATGTTGTATGTCCACGACCTCATCACACTTGTAGTTTCGGATCTAGTTTGCAAGGGTTTCCCAAGTTTAGTTCTCTTAGTTTCTCTAGTACTAAGTCCCACATCTTTTCAAAAATCAAATGTGGTAAGTTAAGTGCCTCTATACCTCTATTTTGTACTTTCAATTGCATGTTAGGTTAAGTGGTGTATAAAAATATTTCTTATTTGATCTGAGTTGTAAATTTGATTTAGTGTTTATATTGTATCATCCTTGTTAGATCAGTAATCAACTCTAATATATCCTATGCCTAATTAAATTGAACTAGAAATTTAATTTAGGGTTAAACATCTTCTATATATGATTATCTGATAGGTTAGTTCTTGACTAACCTTTTGCATGTGACACTAGGCTTGATCTATTGATTGTACATATTTCTATTTTGTTCCTTATTATAGATAGTTTCCTTTATGCCTCTTCCTATACATAACTTTGTGTGTTCCTTCTTCTTACATATTTGTGTCTTTTTTTCCTTATGGTTGCCCACATTTGATGTATGATAGTTATTTTTCCTTCTTTTATTTCACCTATTTTGATTCTTGATCCCCTTTAGGTATTTTTTCTAGACTTAGTTTCTTCATATTTTACCTTGAAATTATTTTCATTGACATTTTTTTCTATTGATATTTCAAACCATAACCTCTTTATCTTCCTTCATTTCTTTATTTGATCTTCATGGGGCTTATTATTTTCTTTCAATGTTTCCCAAGTTATTCCCTTTACGTTCTTGGTTATTTCAAGCCTTTTCCCATATTTATCTTGTTTTATCACATCTGCAAAGTCTCTCTTACCTTACAAGTGATGCGAAACACAAGTATAGGGGTACCCGATCGTTAAACACATATAGGTATGATGAAAGTAGCAAGTAAGGATTCCTCCTTATCTACTTACCTTATATTTATGCATTTTCTTCCACCCATTAGTTTAATTTTATTGATCAATCTATTGCTTTTGGAGATACTTTATCTTATTTTTTCTAATTACATTGGCAATTCCTACTAGATCATATTTCTTATATTATGGTGTACCCCTAGGGCCATGATGAACATCATGTTTATCTTGTTTCGTATCATTTCCTATGTTTTCCATGAGATATATCATGCATATATTAAGCACAATCATTATTTGTAAGAGTGATTTGAAGTCGTAAGAGAAGAATTTATTGTTTTGAAACCATCCTCATGCCAAAAGAAAAATTCAAGCATTTAGAGCACATTCTAGTATTTAGTAGTTGTTTTGCATCTATTAAAAAACAAAGGTTGGGATGCTTTCATACACCAAACTACTTACTAATTAGCATCAAGTGTTGATTTCAAGAATTTTTCCCTAAAGGGACCCAATTTGATTGAGACATGACTTTGAATCCAAACCCCATTTTAACCACAATATACAAAGTGTTGACGTTGGATTAGGGTTTGGAGAAATGAGAAGATTTTCTAGAGATCCATAGCGAAAATAGGAAAACCACATAAGATTGTAGAGGTTTGAAACACTGTTGATCTCATTCATTAGACTAATTTTTAATATGAAATAGGGAGCCATTTTTGTAGTGTGTGGTTCTAGCACATCTATTTCTACACTTGTAAGGAACTATTCAAGTTAACCATATAACTCGATTTTCAATTTCAATTTCAATTCATCTCGGTATTTCAACGTAGTTCCACTATTGACCACTAATAATTATCTATCAACTCATTAAAAAAATGGATATTAACCTACAAACCCTAACTTCCTTATTTTTGTACAACATTTTAATTATTGCATCATTTCCTCTCTATAAATATTCCAATATACTCAAATTACGTATGTTTTCAAATGTGTATCCGAAATAAACCTCAACGTGGCTTGTATGAAAAATGCATACTTAAGAAATGGACAAGTGAATTTTAAAATAAAATAAAAAATCAGATTGTAATTCAACTAACAAAATAAAATATTTCAACCATGAATGTTTCAAATCATATAATATAATTGAAGAAAATTTAATTTGACGGTGAACTAAAAAAGAAGAGCAAATAATGGTTGACTATACGCCCATAACCCTTTGAACATTAATAAAAGTGTAGATCTTTCATAATTATTAAATAAATAAAGGTTAATGAGGTAGGTATATGGCATTGACAGGTCCATCATTTTTCAAAGAGTAACGTCAATCATTATCCAAAACGAAGTCCACGCCCTTTACAAATCGCCATTGTTTATTTAAAAAAATTGCACTAGATGGACCATGAAGATGAAGTTATCCACAAAATGTTTGAAATTATATTTTTTTATGATTATATTGGTATGTTTTCTCTTCTAGAACACTCGACAATGGGAAATTAGACTTCTTCCTCCTGGACTATTTGGATGACAAATCTAACCCTGCAAAAAGGGAAGGTTGTGTTTTGGGGATTTGTGCTCCACTAAGACAATTTTGAACATATCTTTCGATTTGACACAATATTGAATACATCACACTCGTAGTTATAACTAGCAATTGCATATGAGTTGTAGATTACGCCGGAAGGGATGTCTATGCATAATCTTGTATGTGTACTTAAATCTCATACAACCATCAAGAGATGATCTCTCCATCATCTCCAAACATTAAATTGATTGTAAGCCCTTTTGTCACATTTCCTTTTTGTGAAGCATCTTTCTAACTCCTCTAGGGGTACCACTCCTTTTATTCCCTTTTCTCCACCTCCCACAACTTAGCATTCTAAATATGCTAAATTTTCATGAAACAAGTTCAATGTCAACAACACGGTCTAGATCGCCAAATGGTTTGTTTTTAAAGAAACTAAAAATAAATTTGGATCTCTCTATTTCGTTGTTGGTATGATATGATGCACCTTGTTAAAATGTCAACTTATATCTACATCTTGTTTTACGTAGCATTACCAGTAATATCTACAAGAACATTGTTTTTGTTTGAAATGATGGAGCCTATTTGTATAAATGTTTGATAGAAGAACATAAGTTTCAGTATTCTAAAAATTAAACTAAAAATAATTGTTGTATTTCAGCATGGTCCATATTCTTTTGTGTTGTACAAGTCCCAAGAAAACACGTCCATTCAAAATTCTGGATCTACTAAGAATTCTCCTTAGAATCAACCTAATTTCAAATCTTACATGACACTATATTTATGGAACCACTTTGTAATAGCAATGTATGAGTTACAATTAGGGAAAAAAACATAAAGAAAATATTGGTAGATTGATCAAGATTTAAATGAAATGAATCAAAATAAATCGACAACCCCATTTTATATGTGGCTTTGACCAAGCACAAATAGTTTTGTAATTTTTTTATAACCTCGTACATAGCTTAGCTATTTAAGAAGGACAACCAAAAAAGTGAATCATGCATTTTTCTTTCACTAATATCAAAATCGAATTCCAATTCGATTTGTTAAACAAAATTCATTGTTTTCATACTTAGTAATATTGGGAGGAAGCCCCAGTTCATCATCTGAAGCCTCTTCTAGATATTGCACATACTTTTCCCCAATTCATGGTTCTCTGAATTCCCTCAGATAAAATTCTTTTCCATTCAAATCTTTTATACAACTTGTGCTACTAGTTGTAGATTGTGCATCATCTGCTATAAACAAATCATCCGATTCATTAAATATATATGGAAAAGAACTGGTTCTAGTCGCATCCAAAATAGACTCAGAATCGCAAGTTTCCTCCATCGATTGTTCGCCATTTTGTTGTATGCACCAAATTCCACAATCCGATTTCAGCCCAGAATAAGGAATTATACATTCCCACATTTTTGTGTGGTGAATTTTGTTTGTGTCGACGCAATCCTTAAGACAATTCTAATGCATTAAAAGAGTGTGATGCATTAATATTTATAAATGCGGCCTCTACTTCTGATGCGGTGGTTAAGGGAGGTGGCTGAAAGCAAACATTACTTTTGCATTCATGTTTCATCAAATGAATTAACTGCAAACATTGTTTAGTACAAAAATTGCATCACAAAATAGATATTCAAGACAACTTACATTATTCCACTTAAATATCTAAAATCCAACAACCTGTAAAATTAAAACAACACTGGAGATGCCAAAATTTGACACTTTCCAGCAAAGGCATCTTCAAAGGTGGACGCTTACGAGTGAATAATCCATCAACAAGAAAAACTAATAGAATGCAATGTGTCTCTAAACAAGAATTTCAATGCTCTGATGAATGTTTGATTCTCTAGGATGGTTGTAAATGCTCATTAATTGCTTTCTCTAACTTTTCCAAAGGTTAGAAAAAACCTAAGGAAATGGAGAGGTGTTTACATAAGTATAGTATAGAAAAATGGAAGTGATCATGAAAGTGTGAGCATAGAATATAGAAATGACCAAGGAGACATAATATAGTGATCAAAAGGGGGAAGTGTGTCAAAAAGAGTCAAATGGGTGTTATTTGTTCAAATGTCTGGAATGTGCTAAAATTGATCTTTGCCACATGCCTTGGTTACTATATGTGTTTCCTTGATATCTATCGTGCATTTATTAAGGAAAAAATATTCTACAATTCACATGTTTTATATTCTTATATATCCAAGTGTTCCATTAATAGTTATTACAAATTCAATGCTATATCATATAGTGATTAGTACATTCCATGTTATAATGATGTTAATTTGCTCATATATTGAGCTTGCGTAGGGAAATATATGTATTGATCATATTCTTTCAATGTTATATCTTTCCAAATAATATAAATTCATGATCTATGATATTCCATAGTACACATGTTACATATAATATATTTTCTTTCTAGGTGTGAGCTTCACAAGATCATCTTGAATCTCAAAAGGGGTAATATATCCTAGTCCTTATATGCAAATACATGATTCTTCATAAAAAGTGGTATGAGAATTATCGAAGACATCACATTGGAATTAAAAGTCCTTTTCCCTAACAGGTGGAGATACATCATCAAAATGATCTAGAGATTTAACAATTCATATATATAGAAGAATTGAAAGCTCGTGCACGATAGAGTTTCTAACTCCACTTCCTAGTGTTCTATATTTTGTTCATAATGTACAAGGATTGTGCCTAATATGATTTAAAACTCCAATTCCTAGTGTTTGAGGATTTTTATGGTTGGAGACATCTTCCTAATAAGGTTTCTAATTCCATTTCTGTCATTCTAATTTATATTATTAATTAGAGGAATATGTTTGATATGGTTTCTAACTCAATTCCCAATTATCCAACTTGTGTTTATATTTTGGATCCCTCACCTAATAGGGTTCATAAATTCATTGATTCTAAAATAGTATATAAGGCCTAAGGAGGTATATTTTTAGAAAAATGGAAATTTCAACATTTATCATCATTTTACACTGCACATGTGTGTCTGATAAACAAATTTGGGTTCACGAGGTTCAAAGGCATGATGGCTCTACCACTAAGAGGATCCATATTTGCATTTAAATCATTTTTATTTATTCCTTTTCTTCTCTGAATTTCTCACACATATCAAAGTGGGGAAATGTACACACCTAAAAATGGCCCCATGGAATTCAAGTTAGTGACATTTCCTTGTTTATCAATTATCGGTACAAATTAAACATTATATGTGAAATTATTATTTGTTGACGATTTTTCCAATTTTCTTGCATCCCCATTCAATTCCTCTTAATTCCCATGTGACATGTCTCCTAATCTTTGTGGCAAGAGTGTCGTTGGCCTTCCTGACACCTTTCAAGAGCACCTCTAGTATTGTTGTTCCTTTTATTTGTTTTCTTTATAGTTAAGACCTCATCACTCCCATTTTCCCTCCTTTCCCTCTCCTAGCCATTGGACATTTTTTATATGCCAATATGGTCCTAATTTGATTTTAAATATTTATATTAGGCAAGGGAGGTTGTTCAATCAGATATCAAACATATATCGATCACTCATTGTACCATTAGGAGTGACATACTGATGACACCTAAGGGGAAGAGAGAAGTAAAAGTAATAGTGTGAGATGTCAATATAATGATTGACCTTAAATTGAATATTTATTTGATCATTCCTTCTTACTTGAAGAATATAACTAAAAATCAAAATATCTTGGGAAAAATTTGGAGTTTGGAGCACATTTTTTCCCAGAAATAGTTTTTAAGCTCAACATAGTGGAGCGGCTAGATTAGTGCCATCCATCACTTGTTATTTGGAATATTACGGAGAATTTGTTGGAGTCATCGATCAATGTATAACCCTTTAATGGGAGAAATTGTGTGACAATTTGAAATTTTCAAGATAAATGCCTTGAAATTGACACATTTTGGAACCTTTCATATAAATATATGTACTAGTATAGAAATAATAAATATATATGAGAAAGATCAAAGCGTTCTTTACATCATTGTAATTATCGAGCTATCTTTCTATTGTGGATCATTATTGTAGCTCTAGTTGTAGTCATTTCTATTTATGAATAATTGTTTTGTAATTTTTATTTGTTGACATCTTGTTATTATTGAGGGCCTTGCAAGTATATATGAGTAGATAATTCACCTAGTCACCGACCCTAACATGTCCCACTTAGAGAAAGTACTCCTCCACCACTCTAGTTCATAGCTCTAGTATAATAAAAGCATTAAATGAACCAAATTTTAGTAAATGGGGTGGGAGTGGTGTGGTCAAGTCACATGGTTGTGTGCTTTCTCACCCGTGTTCAAATCCCCCCGAGGCACGATCCTCCTTGGAGTTGGTTCACCGCTAGATGTGGAATCTCTGCTCATGCTGACGTTGGTGGTTGCTCCTCTCACTGCTAATGTTGGTAGCTGCTCCTCTCACTGTTGTTGCTGGTGGTTGCTCCTCTCTTTGTTGACGCTAGTGGCTGCTCAAGCTTCTTTTGGCTTGACGTTGTTAGCTCTACTCTCATTCGACGCTAGTTCTGCTCCTCTCACTTATGTCCTTTGGTAGTTTCTCCTCTTACTACCATCACTAGTAGTTGTTCCACTTGTTGTAGTCATTGTCGTTGGTCGTTGCATCTTCATTATGGCTTCATGGTTGCTTCAATTGGGTTCCTAATGGTGGTCCCCTTCATTGTAACCTAGGTTGTGGATCCTCTAAAAACAATCCTCAATTGTAAAGGATACGAGTCCTTTCAACACCCTCGTTTACCTAATTCTAAAAAAACTAAATCAGTAAAGTGTTAATGGCATTCAAGTGCTCTGAAACTTAGTCATCATCCTTCATTCTTAAGAAATACATCCTCCTTCATAAAAATAATTTGCTAACCATATCGACCCAGATCTCTATCTATCGAGAGATGTTCCATTATAAGTTTCCATAGCTCAAAATTTTGCCCATTGAATTTATCAATATCTATTATAGATCTTCCAAAAATTTATGATCCTTGTGTAATATCTACACACCTTAGTTAACAAAACTTTTCAATATCTTCTCTCTAATTTTCCTCATATTTGACAAAACCCAAAACAACTCTCACATCAAATTGTTATGAAAATCGGGCCCAATATTATTAACTATACTGAGTTTGTGAAAATCCAAACAAGAAAACAACTTATATCTTTATTCATAAAAGAGGAAAAACAAACATGAATCTTAAACCACCATAATTATAAAATAGAATCACAAGATATAAACACATGTTTTATCCTAGGAAAAATCTTTTGAATAAAAAACCAAATAAAAAGATCTTTCTTATCACACATTATCTCAACATTACGACAAAATAGAAGACTCTTTTCAAAGTACTTTCGTAGTGTAAGAAAAATCCTTTTACATAGCTATAATATTTTCGTATGATACTTCTAAAGTATTCAACATAAAATGTGCTCAGCACACTAACTCGTACACTTATATTGTTTATGCAATATCATGTGTGTTTAACATAATATTTCTCACTCTCTTTCATCCTATACTTGTTATCTAAAATTACACCCCATGTAATTTAAAATAACTTACAATAGGGACTTAACCATTTTCATGATCTAGAAAAGTTGCGTAAGACTAGTTCGACCTACGAGGAAGATAACTTAGTGTTCGGTGGCTTCTCTAACCCGAGAACAAAGAAATGAGCAGTGGGGACTTAGGCAGAAATGAGTAAAATTTAGTTTTGTGTGGCTCTCAATCTTGCAAACACTAAGGAAATAATTCCCTCATAGAGAAGAAGAGAATCTAAATACCTCGGAATTTCTTATACGTGAAAGAATCAAGGAAATCGACTAAGTTCAAAATCGTCGAACATTAACTTAGTGTTCACGGGCTTACTAAAAAGGTAAACATCCCATGGATTTTCTTAGACCTATGAAATGAAAGAAGATAGCCATATTGAACAAAAAATTGCAATTAAATAAGCTGGATCCTTGAGGGTGGAATGAAGTTCCTTTACTCATCAAGAAAGATAGGAGGAGGATTATAAGAGTCAGTGGAACATTGAAAATTTGAAATACTAAAAATCCATGAGAGACACTTTGAAAGCTATAATGGAATTCAAACGAGAGCCAACCACCTCAACCACCAAAATTTTATGAAGAAGGATTTTGTTCTTTATAGTACGATGGCATGCATAGAGTCAAGGGTCATGCTAGAGTTGGTGGCTGAAATTGGAAGTGTCCATATTGGTATTACAAGTAACTCAAAAGATAAATCATGGCACCCACACTCATTAAATGTGAATTTCATAAGCGATTAGTTCCATCTCAATGATCCTTTCATCTCTCTCTTCCTCTTCTTTCTCCATTCCATGAAATCATATAAATATATGTGCCCTCGTACATAAAAAGAGTTCCCTCCTACAAAATTGTAATCCTTTCTTTAATATTCCATGCTTTGGACCTCTGACTAGATTGTGGGAAATTATTGAACCTCTAATCTGTTAATACAACCTTTTTCATTTAATGAAATGCGATTATGGTTTTCCTTCATGTGTTGTGTATTGAATGTGAATCTCTAACCCTCTTGTCTTTCTTTGAATACACATATTCTTCTTTTATAGAGCTTGAGTTTATTTTTGAATTTTCATGTGATAGTTCTAAGCTTTGTGTTGATAAGCCGAGTTCAAACCCTATTTTAGTGTTTTGGTGCATCACCTTATTTAGTTTGCAACCTTTTCCCCTTTTCCCTCTCAACTTTGTATCATGTGAAAATGTAGTTTAGGTTTAGGTTAGTTACATTATTAGGTTCTAGGTAAGTTTTAGCGAGATAAGACACAAAGGAACCATCCTTCTCTGGAGGTTGATCTCATTTTTCAAGTACCACACTTGCGATATCATCCCATGTTACGTAAAGTTTTGAATATTTTCTAAAGAACATTTAGGGGTGTAACTTCTTTGCTTTAATAGTTTGGCACACCCGACGGGACAAGGTCTTATTTTGGAATCCCATTACAACATTCTAGCCACCTTAGTGCCTTGATGCTTTAACAGTTTTAGCACGCTTTGTGGGACAAGATTTTAAGGTATTATTTTTTAAGCATACCATTGCAACATTTTAACTACCTTGGTGCCTTCACTAATTTAACAGATTTTGAATGCTCGGTGGGACAATTTTCTAGGTCTTTCACTAAGTTACGGTGTGTAGCCTAGTGATTTCCTCCTTTAGAGGTAATTCTTTAACAAATATGGTGACTTTGAATATATAATCTATTGGTTTGATAGCTAAAGTTCCCATTTCATGAGAAGAATCTAGAAGATCAAAGAAAAAAAGAGAAGAACCCTTTAACTACTTGTAGTTGACACTAGGAAGAGGAGAAGACAAAAGTAAATTCAATGATCTTCGTCACCTCAATCCAGGCTATTTCTACTCCTCACGATAGGTCCTTCTCACTTTGTCTTATAGGGTTTTAAGACCCATCAAATTCATGGCCCAATAAATAAACCAATATTTTTCATGTTTAATGGGGGGATTCCCTTACTTCTTTCCCAATATGATGACATTCCAATTTCGGCCTTGAAAAGTGTTCATTTCTTCACTTGAGAGAATGTTTCTGTTATCCATCTTACCCCCCGGGTAGGATAGAAAAGCTGGGAGAATTGGGATCGAGCATTGATCTAGGTCTTCACGAGAAAATTATGGGGTATTACGGGAGAATTCCAGGTTTTGGGATCATTTGTGGTGTCTAGAAAGGTGTGGATCATTCAAAATATTTTTTTCCTCTTCTAGGTTTTAAAGGGCTCAAAGTTTGGCCAAGGTGAGGAAACGGGCTCCTCAGGGCCCACATTCATCAAGAATGAGAAAAAATGGGAAAAAATGGAGAAAGTTAAAATTTTGGCCCTAGGGCATCTCATGGCCTCCCCTTTAGTCCTTTAGGCTGAGAAAATTCCCAAAAATTCAAAAAAATAGGTCAAAATTTGTGGAGAGGTGAAAGAGTGGTTAAGAGCCCAACTAGATCAGTCGAGTGGTGGTAGGCGAGTTAAAAGTAGCTCACTCAAGTGAGTTTGGATGTTTGATTCACGGGGAGCTCGGTTTGGTGTCACGTTGGCATGGAGTGCAAAGGATTTGAGCTCGGTGAGCTCACAACTAGATCGGGTTGGTGCGACGGAAGAATAGCTCACGGGGTGAGTTGGTCGAGGGTTTGTTCAAAGTTGAGCTCGTCGAGCAAGCTTGTCTCAATAGGTGTCGAGCTCGGTGGTGTTGGTAGTAACATGTAGGGTCAGCTTGCCGAGCCAACTCGTTGAGCTGTCGAAAGAGTTATGTTGGTGTTGGGGTATATTGTCAAGTGAGAGGTCCGTGAGCATGGAACATGGTGGGCGAGTCGGTGATGGTGCTTTGCGAGTTCTGCTCCCACAAATCACATGGATAATATATGTGGGGTTGGAAAAACAACGAGCTCGGGGGTATCATGTTGGAGTCGGTGTGTCGGTTTTCACGTCGGCGAGGCGGTGGCGAGGCGGTGTAATATGCAGATGGGTTCGAACTTTGATTAACACATCTCAAGTCAAAAGTGGAGGTGGGTTTGCGGGAACACGAAAAATGTTGCCAAGCTATGCATGATATAAAGTGGATCTTCCCCCAAAAATAGTGACCCAAATGATGAGTTAGGTGGCGAGGCATTGAGGGCGACTTGGTGGAAGTAGCTCGGTGGTTGGTGGGAGGACCAAAATAGGAGCCTAAGCTAAAATTGACATAACTTCCTCCACACTCATCGAATTTGACAAACTTATAGTTGATGGAAAGAGGATTCAAACCCCTATGACATGAAATGATTAAAAATGGGAAATTAATGGGTTAGGTGGGAGAAAAATGATGATGAAGTTGAAGGACAATGGAGGCCATACCAGTGCAGTGAAGTGAAGCAAATGAAGGTATGTAGGCACATTTATTCTTCCTGAGGAAAGGTACATGAAAGCATGGGTTTACGAGGGTTCCCCATCCCTCTCTGCAAGTGCAATGATGATTTTGGGAGGTGGTTGAAGTATGGATTCGGGATTTTCTCCCTCTCTCTCATCTCCTTCTTCTATATATTGTAAAAGGAGCACTTTTACATGTGGTTAGTTATTCTCCATTTTGTTCCTCTCCCTTTTGCAAGTCAATACGGGTGCCTTTGTGAGATCAAACCTCCATTTTAAGAATTTTGCAAGGAATATATGCCTCTTTCCTCCATTGTAATGAATTGTATCAACTCTTGAAGCAATAAAATCATATTTGTGGTTATTTTGCAACCCTTGTTTGTATGTTATTGCAAATACTAGTATCTTCATTACATTTAAAGGTGTTCTGTGCATTTTGATGTTTTCTTGTAAGCTTTGGATGATTTTGTTTAAATGGAAATGATAGTGTAAATGTGTGTTTGTGGTGTGGTGTCTCAATACCCTTCCTATCTCCATTTTCCTTCATTTTCACCCCTTGGAGAGTGTCCCAATCACCCCTTTTCTTGGTGTATCACCCCCTTTAGTGTAGAATTTTCCTTCTTTCATGCAGTCTCTCTTTCTCCTTGTCTACTTAGAAGTTTTAGGATAGGCTTAGTTAAGTGTTTTTTTGCATTTAGGTGTAGTTGTTTCACTATTTTAGGAAGAAGAACCATCTTTCTCTGGAGAGTTGCTTGATTGCAGGTCCCACACCTTGAAACAACTCTATGTTACCCAATCACACCGGTTGCAACACATACACATTATAACAAATCGAGAGGGTGTTGTGATTCAATGATAACTTGATTATGGAATGCCGGTGGGACTAGAATTCATATTTTCACAAATTTGGAGGCATTTGCAAGTGAATCGGGAGTTGAGGTTGAAAACACCAAACATACCCAATCCTTGAATTTGGGGTTTCAGAGGTTGCATGGCATACCCCTATTTCTAAAAAGGTTATTTTGGGATTTCACATGTTCAAAACAAGTACCGAGTTACGAAAAAGGTAGATCGAAGGTTGTGGATTACAAATGTGGTCTTAAGTTCGAAAATTAGATTTCTAGTTTTGAAGCTTGCATTGCATGAGATAAGTGTTATCACCGAATCACGGCACCCCTGTGCATATACACGAACTCACGGTGTGATTGGATAACATGGGTACTATCTCCAAGTTGTGGGACTTGCTACTTGAGATAGACCTCCGAGGAAGAAAGTTGGTTCTTGCTCTAAACTACACTGCCACAATCTACTCTAATGCGGGATAAGCTAAGCTGTTCTAATCTAAATTTCAAGGACCAGGAAAGAGAATACATAAAATGAAAGCCTACACTAAAGCGGTGATACACTAGAAAAGGAGGATGTGAGAGTAGTCTCCAAATGTGTGAAATACTGAGGCAAAGTGCACACTAGAAGAAGTGATGACAGTTCTCCATAATCTAGCAAAATGCATTCACAGCGGTATTCAAGCACACACTGATGATAATAAATTCCTGCAAGAACATAATAATAGACACAATATTCTTGTGGAAAGATAAAAGGGCAAGAAGAATGCAAGAAAAAAGCAGAAGGGAAGATACATCCACAAACTTGTATTTTATTACTTCTGGTATGCACCTGATTCAGTCTATTACAAGATAAGGGCTGGATCACCATGCAAGGAGTCAATACAAGGGCCTGCAACACTCAGCTTCACAAATAAATTTTGGCGAGCTTTGCTACCCAAAAACTCTCCCTTTTACAATGAGCCCAACACTCCAATTTATAGAAAAATGAGAAGGAAAAGAGAAGGAAAATGGAAAATCCCGAAATCTGTCCTTCAACCACTGTAAGAGGCATTAAATTGAGTGAAATGGTTATACATTACTTACAAAGGCTCCCCATACTGTCCCATGTGCTGCAGCAGAGAAAGAATGATGACCATGCCTCTTAATTGCACTCCAGGCTACCAAATAAAAACAACATTACGAACCCGGCCACATTTTCTTAAAAATCTCAATAAATTTCTGATTAAATCCTGAATTTCTTGATTTTTGTGCGTCGGGCTTGGAGCCATGATTCCAACGGTACCAATTTTGTGTGATTTCATTGAGAAATGCAAAAGTTATGACCTTCTGAGTGCGGGCGAGCTATTTTGGAGTCAGCGGGCGTTTTACGTCATTTGACGGGAATGAGCATTGGTGGTATTTGGAGCCGAATATGTTTCTTTTATTTAAATATATCTACCCTCATTAAAAATAAGAAATACAATTTTTGTGGTGTAGAGGACGTCGTGCTCATTCTAGAAAGTCCAATTTTGTGAAAATCGGAGCTCGGAGTCAAAAGTTATGGCCATTTGAAGTTTCGGACCGAATGTTGACTTTTTTGCTTCTCCTTGGCCAGCTTGACTTTTTCACATCTCACGCGTCCCTTTGTCCCATTTGTCCCAAATGCTACGCAGGACAAATCCTTCCGAACCGCCCGAAATGGGCTTCCATGTCCCCTTTTTGCCGGTGACACGTGGCGTGATCTGATTGGCTTTCGGCTCCTTCGGCTATCTGCGTCCCAGCGTCCCTTTGTCCCATTTGGCCCAGTGCTGAAGTTTCCTGTTTTGGCCGAACCGGCCGGTTCACGTACTCGCGGCCCAGATGTCCCATTTGCTTTCGGACCGTTCAGGACAAATTTTCCCGGTCGGCGGTTCACGTACTTTTGTCCCAGCGTCCGGTGAAAGTTCTCATTTTGGCGATCCGGCGGTTCAGCGTACTTTGCGTACCTTCGGCCCAACTATTCAGGCTGCCTTGACTCATTTCGGCCGATCCGGCCGGTTCGCGTACTAATTGCCCAGATGTCCCATTTGCTGTTTAATGATTAGTCAATTTTTTCCATTTTTGGCGATTGATTTCGCGTCCGCGCGTCCCTTTTTCCCAAATGCTGCGCGGACCACTGGCGGCCTTTGGCCAGTTCGTGCCCTTTGTCCCAAGCTTGTCCCACATTGCGAGGACTAGGACTTAGCCATTTTCACGATTTTTACGGCCCGAGCTCATTTTTGCAATTTTTTCACATTTCCTCGAACTTGCTCTCTTCTACTTGGACGGGGGAGTTAGAAAAAATGCGGGGACCCTAGAAACATAACTTTTCACCACTGAATCAATATAATTTCTTGGGACTAAAGAATTTGATGCTTGTTATCAAAATTACCTTGAGGGTGAATTTTGGATAACAATAAGTTCCTCCTATGTATTTCGAGGATTGCAGTGCTGAAATAAGGTCCAACTTATGATATCAAGTTTTAGGCCCTTCAAAGTAACATTTACGCTTTATTAGGATCACATGTGTGTCTTGGTAAAACCCTAGCCTTTGGAGGCTCATTCTCAACACATCGACAACTCCCAGGATCAGAACTCAATGGTTTTAGTAGCCCAAATTTCTCAAATTCACGAGAAGGATCCAAACTAGGTCAAGAACAAGAGAAGAAGGTATTTTTGAGTATTTTCAGCTATCTCCAAGTAGAGGAAGGAGAGGAAGAAGAGTTAAGATATCTCCATCTCCACAAAACAAAACCTTGTCAACGCCTTTGGACACTTGGTAGACCTTTTCTTGATCAAATAGGGTTCTTAGGCTAATCAGAATGGCTCAACAACCACCAAATCATTTTTAGCTTCATGGGTAGTAGTCCACTTTCCCTCAATGCACAAAACCCTATTTGAGTGGCAGCATTAAAGAATATCCCCTACTTCACTAGAGAAAATCATAAAACTCCAATAGATCATATCAAGGACATTGAAAATGTCTGTGCCATTCATGAGATTAATGAGATGGATGTTATAGTTAGGCTACTTACCTCTTCTCTCAAAGGAAAATCTCTACAATGGTTTAGAAGCCTAACAGTTGGGTCAATCAACAATTGGAATGAACTATGTTCGGGACTCATGCTTGATTCGAGAGAGAGAGCAAACAACTTGTATCTTTTGGAGCTGCTATTTACAATTAAGAGGGCTCCAAATGAACAAATGGCTGATTTTAACTTCATATTCCAACGGACATGGGACATGATTCCAATCCCCATGAGGCCAATGGCAGAAGGTGCATTCCTCTACTTCCTTAAAGCTCTAAATTCTAACATATCCATCATGATACAATCTATGGGAGGGACAACATTGTCGAGGGCTTATGCTATAGCTATTATATCTGAGAATTGTTTAATTCAAGCCGGTAAACTTGCACCTAGGCCACCTATGCCTCTGTATCCAAAAATGGGGAATCCTAGTCCTAACTAAACACCTAGATTAAATCCTATCCCAACCCCTAGAAATCAAATTTCTAGTGAGGCCTCCACTTCTTCTAGCACTTCCAAGGAAATCTAGGAGGTCATAAAGCAATTACAAAATTTAGGGAATGATTTGCTCACTATTAAGAGGCAATAGGCCAAAAACTTAATACCTTATTAGCCTCAAGCTCAACCAAATAGGCCTCCATATCAGCCAAACAAACCTCTAACTAGAGTTTCAAATAAAAATAAAAATCAAGGACAACCCACGATTCTTTAGGCCATCTCAACCATACAATCCAAATGTAGTTTCACCATCCAAGGCCTTGGATCCAACTCAAAATAACCTTGCACAAGAATATGAATGGTGTTTCCCTTGTGGACAACCCCATAATCAGGTAACATGTTTCAATGGTGCTCTAAATTAGGCCTTAATGGTGAAGATTGTTGGTGCATCTCATGAAACAAATGAGGAAGAGAATCGAAGCAAAAAAGTACTCAAGAAATGCCCCCAAGTGAGACTTCACTTGTGAATTAGTAAGTTGAAGATTTCTATGGTATGAATCGAGCTCCTTCTCAAGGTTTAGCAACCAACATGAGGTCTAAAAAGAAGAATACGAGACGAGGGCCGAGTAATCAAATACAAGTACTTCTCATCCTCTTATCACACCTCAGGGAGTTAACAACTCAAAAGCAGCCAAAACCCACTTTGAATCGGCCTAAAGGGCTGTTGTATCACCCATGTACCATCTCAAGTGTAGGAAAAATTTGTGTTGAGCAAGTGGCGGAAAAATGATAACCCATATCCTTTTAACATTATAGATCAAATGAAGAAAACACATGTAAGCATTTCTATGTGGGAATCATTGGCCATCCCCAGATAGCGGGATCTAATGCAAACAACCACTGAAAAAATGATTTGTTTCAAATGAGTCATCCAAAAACTAGGAACATGTTCTCACCAATATAGTGCAAGTAAGAAGGAGGTAAACCAAGTAATAATTTGAAACCTCAACCTTTTTATGTATCCTTGATTGTTGGGGACAACCTCATGCACAATTGCATGGTATATTCATGTGCAAGTAGCTCAATGATGCCTAAGTAGACCATAGATCAACTGGGTTTGAATTATGAAACTATATCTAAAGGAGTGGTGCAATTAAATGGGAAAATAGTAACCACGATTGGAATCAACAAAGGAATAATCCGTACACTACATGCTTGCCCCATTTTCATAGTATTTCAAGATGTATCAGTGATTGACCTACCACCACTTTTTGTTTTGTGTTTGTCGAGGCATTTCTGACCAAAATTTGCGGTACCTATCGGTTGATTGGTCCCACATACTCTTAGGATGAGGTATAGAGCTAAGGATATAATAAGATCGAGACAATTTCCAACTATCACATTGAGCCCCACGTACCAAGCCCAATCAATGTCAATTACTCAAATTTTGATCAAGAAGACTATCCAAGCCCTCTCGAGAGGCAGGCACAAGGTTGGAGGTATTCCGATTTGACATTAGACAAATGGGAAGAAAAGGCATGCTTTTAATCCATACATGGAGATGAAAGAAGCTAAAGCGGGTATTTCTTATTTGCATGATGAAGAAAACACACCTCTTCGTAACATCACCAAACCGGATGACAAAGATTATAATGAAGTCTCACAATTTTTCTTTGACGGTTCAAGGAGTAAGCAAGGTTCTGGGGGAGGAGAAATGCTTACATCACCCAAAGCTAACAAATATTATTCAACCTTATGTTTCAATTCATCTACTCAAACAACACAGCTGAATATTAAGTTCTAATCCATGGATTCATTGGGTAAGGAAAAGAGGCATTAAGAACCTACAAGTTTTTGGAGACATCGAACTCATTTTCAATCAAGTTAAAGGGTGAAATGTTGCTAAAAATGATCTCTTAAAGAGATATAAGAACCGGGCATGGGATCTGATTGAAGACTTTGAAGCTTTTAACATTGTTTCCATCCCAAGGAAGAGGAACGAGGCTACAAATAGGCTCGTAGACATTGGAGAAACATTTGATGTTGTTGAGAACATCAAGAAATATCAAAATCAACCTCACATCAAAGTGGTCATGAGACCAGTTGTTCCAGATAACAACACTATTTGGCAAGTGTTCGAAAATGATCAGGAAATCATAAATTTCTTACAAGAGGAAGATGATTTCTCTTCGAGGAATCAAGATGAATTGGAGTAGTAGTATGGTGATCAAGTGGTCCAGCTAAGAATGAACAAGCTCCCAAAAGGCTTGGTGACATTAGAGTCAATATTCAATCCCAATGATCAATTTTGGAAGGAAAAGGAGAATATTCAGGTAAAGGGGGAAGTTTCAGAGCCCATTTCGGTTGGAGATGGTAAAGTACTCCAAATTGGTAGAGTAAGTATCTATAAAGAATTTTTTTCTTTTATATAGCTTTGTCAAGAATTTATGGACGTATTTTCTTCTAGTTATGAAGACTTGAAAGGCTTTAATATGAGGTTTGTTAGGAAATAAGAGATAAAATATGTGGAATAATCCCTTACACAATCGCAACAATAGAAACTAATATGCGAGAAAAATATTACAGATCTCAAATAAAAGTGCGAGAATAAATAACACAACACAGAGAGACAAGATTTAATGTGGTTCACCCAATTTGGGCTACGTCCACCAAGAATCACTTGCTCAAATTTTATTACAAGCCTCCACTCTCTCAATACAATACCCAGATCCATTTGGAGCTATGCTCAACAAACTCTATAAAATTCACACCCGAATTCAAAACACATCTGCAATACATTTTCTTGTATATGTATCATATGCATAAGACCATATAAATAGACAATTGCTTAAGCAGTTTGATACAAAACCGTGGGTATCAAAACCATGGGCAAAAACCGTGGGTCTCAAAACCATGGGGAAAAAAACCGTGGGTATCAAAACAATGGGTATTGAAAAACCATGGGCCCAAAAACAGCCCATGTGATTTACCCATTACCCATGGGTTAATAAACCACCCATGAAAATTTGCTTGAGGGCTTCAGCCCCAAACCCCTTAACCCACTCACCGTGAGTGGTACCACCGTAAAAATACCCAAGTGTAACACATAGAAGGTGTACCACACTCTAACATGAAAATAGGCTCCACAAACATAACAATCTCCCACTTGGAGACTCGATTTTCACTGAGCAAGCTTCTCAACCCTTCTTTGTCATCCATGAAGGCCAACCAAAGTTGAACATAGCTTTAGTTTATCCCTTGTGACCACCTTGGTCATCATGTGCTGCAGGATTTTGGTAGTATTAATCTTCTCAACTTCAACTTATCTTCCTCTGAAGTTGTCTGATGAAGTGATATCTCAATTGTATATGCTTCGTCACGGAGTGGAAAGCAGAGTTCTTAGCTAGGTGTATAGCACTCTGACTATCACTATGCAGCTTACATTCTTCCTTCTTATGCCCCAACTCCTCAAGAAATTGTTGTAACCAAATCATCTCTTTGCTTGCCTCTGTGGCAGCAACATACTCGACCTCCGTGGTTGAGCAAAGCCACCAACTTCTATAGTCATGAAATCCAACTTCTGCTTTGTCCCACCTATAATGTAACTATAACTTGTCATGCTCCTCCTGTTGTCTACATATCCAGCCATGTCTGAATCTACATAACCATGTAAAGTGGTGTCTGATCCATTGTAGCATAAAAATATCCCCATGGTCCCTCTCAAATACCGAAGGATCCACTTTACTACTTGCCATTGATCTTTATCTAGATCACTCATAAATCTACTCACGGCTCTCCTTTGCATGGGTAATATCGAGGCCTAGTGCACACCATAGCATACATCAAATAGCCAACTGCTGATGAGTAAGGTACCTTGGACATCTGGTTTCTTTCTTGCTCTGTCTTGGGACACTACTCCTTTGATAACTTAAAATGGCCTACCAAAGGAGTCCCAGTTTGGTTTAGCATCTGCATGTTAAACCTATCTAATACCTTCTTAATGTACTATTCACGAGATAAAGTCAACACTGTTCCTTCCTATCTCGAGTTATCCTCATACCAAGGATTTGTCTGGTAGCCCCCAAATCCTTCATATCAAAGGATTCACTTAGTTGTTTCTTGAGTACTTTTATTTCCTGCATGTTTTTACCTACAACCAGCATGTCATCAACATACAAACATAGGATAATATAACTTCCATCCTCAAATTTCTTTGTATACACGTAATGGTGAATTGAGAATGACATATGATATAACCTTGCTCCATCATGAAGCTATCAAACTTCTTATACCATTGACGTGGAGCTTGTTTCAGGCCATACAAGCTCTTCTTTAGTTTGCACACCATCTCCTCTTTACCTTTGACTTCATATCCTTCTGGTTGTTACATATATAGCTCCTCCTCCAAATCACCATGGATAAATGCAATATTTACATCTAAGCATTTCTAAGTGCAAGTCTTATGTTGCCACTATTCCAAGAAGCAGTTCTAATAGAAATTATTTTTACTACAGGAGAAAAGATCTCATCAAAATCTATACCTTGTTTCTATGCAAACCCCTTGACCACCAACTGGGCCTTATATCTTTTCTTTCCTTCTTCTTCGTCTTTAACTCTGTACACCCACTTGTTCTGCAATGCTCTTTTTCCTTCCGGTAGCTTCACCAAATCCCAAGTCTGGTTCTCCATGAGAGAATTATGCTCCTCATCCATGGCTTGCTCCACTTCTTACTAGCATCTACTGCATTGCTTCATAAAAGTTCTCGGCTCTCAACTATCAGTGAGTAATAAATAATAAAGAGAAGGAGAAAAAGGTTCAGGTTCTTTTCTTACCCTAGAAGACCTCCTCACTGTAGGAGTTTGGGGTTCCTGTTGAGTAGGTTCCTGAGGCGATTCATGGGTCACTATCCCATCAGGAAGATTCTCTACCACTCATATTCTTTCTTGGATTCTTCCCTATTTTCCTGTAAATGTATTGCTTATACATGACTTTCTCATTAAAGACCACATCCCTAAATGAATGATTTTCTTGTCCTTAATACTTCAACATTTATATCCAAAGTCATCACCACCATAACCAATAAAAGTATATTTTTGATTTAGCCTCTAGCTTGGTCCTATCATCCTTGTCTATATGAACAAACACCTCACATCCAAAGACTCTAAGAAATGAATAATCAATTTTTTTACCATACCAAGCCTCCTAGGTATGCCTCCATCAAGGCACTTGAGGGTCCTCTATTTATCAAGTACATTTGTGCTCACCACTTCGCCCAAAAAGAAAGAGCGATCTGCATGTAACCTCATACTCCTAGCACATTCCATTATTATTGTTAATCCTTTACGATACCCCATTCTCGCTGTGCGGAGTTCTGGAACCATCTTTTTCTGTGGATTCCATTCTTAGAACAGTAATCATCAAATTCATTCTTTGCAATACTCCCTCCATTATCGACCTAAGACATTTTAGCTTAAGACTGTTTCATTCTCTACCAAGGCTTTCCATTTAACAAAAGTGTCAAATACATCAATTTTTTTCTAATACAATAAACCCAAACTTTCCTTATTTCATCATCAATAAAAGTAACATAATAACTTGAACCCCAAGAGAAGATACGAGCTGGCCCCACACATCAAAATGTACCAGCTCTAACTTACTCTCTTTCTTTGTAGGTCCAACCTTGAGAAACCTTACTCGCTTTTGTTTCCATATATATGTAGTTCTCACAGAAATCCAAACCTATTTACGTATATTCAGGAAAATTCTTCTTTATGATGTCCATGCCCTTATGGCTCATATGACCGAGCCTATGGTGCCATAATGTTGTATACGCATCACGAAGCCACAAGATTACAATCATTAGTACTATCGGTGGATAAATACAAGGTTCCAACCTTCTTACCTCTTGCCACCACAAGAGCACCCTTGGTAACCTTCCAAGAGTAAATTTGTAAATATCAAGTACAACCATCACTTCCTAATTGCCCGTCGAAATCAAATTTCTCCTTAATGTGGGCACATGTCGACATCCTTCAATAGCCATGTACTCCCATTACGCATCTTAACTGAACATAACCTTTTCTAACTATACTGCAAGGCTCATCATCACCAAGAAAAACATGCCCAAAATCCCCTTGAACATAATCAACAAAATAATGCCTATGTGGAGTAGCATGAAAAGAAGCCCCTGAATCTAAAACCCAAGATTTAGTAATATTATGTAAAGAAAGAATCAAAGCATCCTGGCATACATTACCGATGCCACATTTTCCTCCTTGTTTTCTTCCTATTGTTTCTTCTTGTCTCGAAGCTCCCAACAGTCCTTCTTTGCATGCCCAAACTTTCCACAGTTCCAACATACAATCTTGCTCTTGGATTTTGACCTTGCCCGATCTTTTGATTTTCCACGGTTTCCTCTATTCTTCTATCTCCCTCTAGTTTCCACTGTCAAAGCATTCCCTGAAGTAGAAGATTCCCCAGAGCTTTTTCTTCACATTTCCTCACTTAGAATCACCCCTACAACATCCTCAAACTTCAACTTCGAGTTAGCTAGAACCGAGTTGCTTACCGCCATTACCAAGCTATTCCAACTTTCAAGTAAAGAGCACATAATTAATAAAGCCCTAACTTCTTCATCAAATTCTATTGTAACTAAAGCTAGCATATTCACAACGTATTGAAATCATTTAAATGATCTGCTACTGAACTATTCTCAGACATCTTCATATTAAACAAATTTTTCATTAAAAATATCTTATTAGAGGCAGAGGGTTTTTCATACAACTTCCCTAATGCATCCATTAGTTCTTTTGTAGTCTTTTCCTTTGAAACATTAAATAATACCAAAGATACAAGACACAGCCGGATCGTTCCAAGTGCCTTCCGATCCAACAAATCCCATTCGCATATGTCATACTCAAGGGTTTGTTCACCTTCTCAGACAACGGAGTATAAAGATCCTTCTGATAAAGGTAATCTTCCATCTCGCATCTTCCAAAGTGAAATTCTACCCGTTGAATTTATCAACCCTAGATCTTCCATCATCTACCATAGCTCCCACTCAAGATAAAACTTTCCCTACGATTCAACACTTCAACAAACCAAACCAGGCTCTGATACCAATTGTTAGGAAATAAGAGATAAAATATGCGGAATAATCCCTTACAAAATAGAAACTAATATAGCAGTAGAAACTAATATGCAAAAAAATATTACAGATCTCAAATAAAAGTGCGAGTAAATAACACAACACGAGAGAGATAAGATTTAACGTCGTTCACCCAATTTGGGCTACGTCCACCTAGAATCACTTGCTCAAATTTTATTACAAGCCTCCACTCTCTAGGCGATGGACCACCAGTAAAAATACTCGAAGTGCCCATAGAAAGGTGTGCCACACTCATACAATACCCGAGATCTGTTTGGAGCTATGCTCAACAAATTCTACAAATTAACACCCGAATTCGAAACACATATGCAATACATTTGCTTGTATATGTATCATATGCATAAGACCATATAAATAGACAATTGCTTAAGTAGTTTGATACAAACCCATGGGTATCAAAACCATGGGCAAAAAACCGTGGGTCTCAAAACCGTGGGTATCAAAAAATCGAGTAGAATTTGAAAAACCATGGGCCCAAAAATAGCCCATCGGAAAGGTTTTACCCATTACCCATGGGTTAATAAACCACCCATGAAAATTTCAAAAAGCTTCAAAATGGGGGCTTCGCATAGAAACCCCCTAACCCGTTCAAAGGGCTATGGACATGGCGGGACCACCGATAAAAATACTCGAGTGTAACACATAGAAGGTGTACCACACTCTAACATGAAAATAGGCTCCAAAAACAAACATAACACTCTAAATTTCGAAAAAGAGTTAAACACTCCGTGCTCTATCGTTGGAGATGGTAAAGTACTCTAAATTGGCTATTAAGCAAAAGAGAGTTATGTGGCTATTAAGCAAGCAACATCTCAAGCCCTAACTCTTGTTAACCCGTATTTCAAAGGAATTCATCCTATATGCCTTTGGTGGCTTAGACACAATCTCGACCATCTTAGTCCGGTTGAACAAGGAAGCATCCAAGTAGCCCATAACCTTCTTGATTACTCTTTTGTTGAGAAACATGTCCTCACCATTATCATAAGTTTGAAGAGGTTCAAGCACTTGGTTTCCAATAACAAAATTCAATTTTTAGTATCTCATGCTAGAGTAAAGGATTTCTTCTCAACAAGGATTTGCATGAGAAAAGGACAAGTTAGATTACAGGTGATGGAATATGAGATATAAACCAAGTCTACTAAGCTAGTTTGTGGTAAGGGCTTATGTGAACAACTAGCTTCTAATCAGCATATTGAACCAAAAGATGATGAAGGAGTTGTCCTAATACTCCAAGATGATAAGGAATAAGTTGCAGATGGTGTGCCCACTCCTTGTTGGACCCAAGATATGATGCACTTTCTTTAAACATGTCTATGCCCTCCAGATTTGAGCAAAGAAAAATAAGATATTTTAGACTTCAATCCATCCCATATGCTCTCATTGATGGTATCTTGTTCAAAAGGGACATGAATGGGGTTCTCCTTAGGTGTGTTCCAAAAAATCAGATTGAGAAATTTCTACATGAGTTCCATGATAGAGAAGATGGAGGTCATTTTTCTCCATGAGTAACATCCCTCAAGATCATGAAGGTTGGTTACTATTGGCCTACAATGTTTAGTGATTTCTATGCATGGATCAAAAAGTGCAAGAAGTGTGCATTATTCACAGGAAAGGAGAAGCTAACAACACTACCACTCCACCCAATCTCAGTTGATCAACCATTTATGCAGTGGGGATTGGATTTCATCAGGGTCATCAATCTGAACTCAAGAAAATTCCACAATTGGATTCTAACAACAACAGACTATTTCACCAAGTGGACCAAGGCGGTGGCACTCAAGGAGGAAAATGCGTCTAGCATACTATACTTTTATGAGGGGATAGTAACAAGAGTCGGTGTCCCATCTACTATCATATCAGATAATGCTCTAGCATTCCTTAGCACCAAAATCACTAAAGGCTGTTAGGAACGAGATATATCCGAGCACCTCCTCGAACTATTACCTCCAAGGTAATAGCAGGCAAGTTAAGTCCACAAATAAGAACTTCTAAGGATTATCGAGATGGAATCTGGATGAAAATTAGAGGAAATGACATACCAAACTCAAATCATCCTTTTGGGATGATTGAATCACACCCAAAAGGTCCATGGGAAGCTCTCCCTACAAGTTGGTCTATGGAAAAGAGGCTAGGTTGCCCATATCTCTCGAGTTACCGACACTAGAGATCCTAAAGTAGCTAGAGTTATTAGAATTCAAGCCTATGGAAACCAGGTATGTGGAACTCATGGAGTTGGAATAAATAAGAGAGTATGTAATGCAAACCATGGAGAAAGATCAAGCCTTGATCAAAAAGAGTTTTGAAAAGAAGGCCAAGGCTAGGAATTTCCAAGAGGGAGATTTAGTTCGAAGTGGGATGCTAATAGGGAAAAAACCAGTAGGCATTCCAAGTTTGATGCCATATGGAGTGGTCCCTATATGATCACAAGATGAAAAATTAAAAATGCTTTCCAACTGTCCAAGTTAGACGGAGAAGAGTGAAGATTCCAATCAATGGAATATATCTCAAGCATTATTCTGAAGTAAATTCTTACCTTTGTACATATTAGTTTAGTTTTTCTAATTCCTCTAAGTGTGTGTGCACATTGTTTTGTTGTTAGAATATATTTCAGTTTCCCTAAGTGCCTTTGGCACAGGTTCCATTGCTCCCAATGATCTCTTTGCATAGTTCATTATGCCTCTTGGAAAGGACATCACAGTAATAAGCTCAAAGTTACAAAATACAATTGCAATCCTCAAAAAATTTCAAATGTAGAGAAACTAAAATCAGATTAGGGATAGATCTCAGATGTTTCATTCATCCTTGTCCCAACACATCAACTTGCAGAAATGAAGAAGAAAGGAAATTTTCATAATCGAAACAATTTTACACTCTCATAATTCAAATTTCAATATTTTCTTATAAAGGTTGGGAAATGCAAGCAACGGATCAATTCCAAGTTCAATAGTGCTTGAGGAAAGTTACGAGGCCAAATTTCAAAGATTTAGTCGATTTTGGGCTATCAAAGGTGACTCCATGCCCAATGTACACATTCAAGACACTGGTCACTTCACCTAAAGGAAGGTAACCTTGTTAAGCTGCCAAATTATTATCCATCTTACCCTCGGGTAGGATGGAAAATTAGGAGAATTGGGTTCGAGTATTAAACAGGGTCTTTGTGGAAAAATATGGGGTATTACAAGTGAATTCTAGGTTTTGTGATCATCGTAGTGTCCAGAAAGGTGTGGAATCATTCAAAACATTTTTTCCTCTTTTGGGTTTTGAAGGGCTCAGATTTTTCCCATGGTGAGAAAATGGGCTCCGTTGGGCCCACATTCAACAAGAAGAAGAAAAAATGGGAAAATATGGAGAAAGTCAAAATTATGGCCCCAAGGCATCTCATGGCCTCCCCTTGAGTCCTCAGTTCGAGAAAGTTTCCAAAATTTTCAAAAAGTCG
Source organism: Taxus wallichiana var. yunnanensis (assembly GCA_018340775.1). NCBI lineage: Eukaryota > Viridiplantae > Streptophyta > Pinopsida > Cupressales > Taxaceae > Taxus > Taxus wallichiana. The sequence goes on along the minus strand of CM031244.1, from coordinate 746,487,531 downwards.
GGTCAAAATTTATGGAGAGGTCAAAGAGTGGTTAAGAGCCCAACCAACTCGGGTGAGCTTGTGGGAAAGTTAAAAGCATATCACTCGGGTGAGTTTATATGGCCAAGTTGTAGGGAGCTCATTTTAGTGTCGCATTGGTGCAGAGTGCAAAGGATTCGAGCTCGGCAAGCTCACGGTTGGATCGGATTGGCATGGCAAAAGAATAGCTCATCGGGGTGAGTTGGTCAAGGGGTCGGTTCGAGGTTGAACTCATCGGAGTGAGCTCATGTCAACATGTGTCCGATCTTGGTGGTGTCGGTAATGACATGGATGGTTGGCTCACCGAGCATGTTGGAGAGTTATGTCGACGGCGTCGGGGTATGTTGTCAAGCCACGGGCTCCGTGAGCGAGGATCACGATAGTAACTAGGTATTGTGTTTTGTGGGTTCCATACCCACAAAACACATAAGTAAATCTACATGGGGTTTGTGTAAACAATGATCTTGAGGTTTTGTGTCAGCTTGGCGTGTTGGATTTTCACGTTGGTGATGCGGTGGCGAGGTGGTGTAATATGTTAGGTAGGTCACGAACCCGATTAACATGTCACCAAGTCGGAAGTGAAGGTGGGTTTGTAGGAGCACGAAGCATGTCTACGAGCTATGCATGATGTAAAGTGGATCCTTCCCCTAAAAAAATAGCAAGCCAAATGGCGAGTTAGGTGGCATGCATTGAGGGCGAGTTGGTGGAAGTAGCTTGGTGGTTGGTGGGAGGACCAAAATAGAAGCCCAAGCTAAAAGCGACATAACTTCCTCCACACTCATCATAATTTGAAAAACTTATAGTTGATGGAAAGGGGATTCAAACCCCTATGACATGAAATGATTAAAATTGGGAAATTAATGGGTTAGGTGAGAGAAAATGATGATGAAGTTGTAGGACAATGGAGGCCATGCCCAGTGTACAGAAGTGAAGCAAATGAAGGTATGTAGGCACATTTATTCTTCCACAAGGCAAGGTACATGAAAGCATCAGGTTTTTAGGGTTCCCCATCCCTTTCAAGAGATCAATGATGATTTTGGGAGGTGCTTGAAGTATGGATTCAAGCTTTTCTCCCTCTCTCTCTCATCTCCTTCTTCATATATATTGTAAAAGGAGCACTTTCATAGGTGGTTGGTTATTCTCCATTTTGTTCCTCTCCATTTTGTAAGTCAATGCGGGTGCCTTTGTGAGCTCAAACCTCCATTTTAAGAATTTTGCAAGGAATATATGCATTTTCCTCATGTAGTAATGAATTGTATCAACTCTTGAATTAATAAAATCATATTTTGTTTATTTCACAACCCTTGTTTGTATGTTATTGCAAATACTAGTATCTTCATTATATTTAAAGGTATTTTGTGCATTTTTATGTTTTCTTGTAAGATTTGGATGATTGTGTTTAAATGGAAATGATAGTGTAAATGTGTGTTTGTGGACTGTGGTGTCTCAATACCCTTCATATCTCCATTTTCCTTCATTTTCACCCCTTGGAGAGTGTCCCAATTGCCCCTTTTCTTGGTGTATCACCCCTTCTTAGTGTAGAATTTACCTTCTTTCATGCAGTCTCTCTTTATCCTGTATACTTGTAAGTGTTAGGATAGGCTTAGTTAAGTGTTTTTTTACGCATTAAGGTGTAGTTGTTGCACTAGTTTAGGAATAAGAACCAACTTTCTCTGGAGATTTGTTTCAACTAAAATGTCCCACACCTTGAAACAAATCCATGTATCTAATCACATTGGTTGACTCACACACACATTACAACAAATTGGAGGGTGTTTTGATTTAGTGATAACGATTCTGACCCCTATTCAACATATTAAATATGTTGCCAACATTTGTTTGGTAGATCACGTGACACAATACTGATGTAGCGATCAGTAACTAGCAACTTCTTTTAAAGGAAAAGTGTTGCAATGGTACAAAGGCTTAAGGATAAATTATATCACCATATGAGATGAGTTAAGGAAGGATCTTCCAACCACTTTGAAGATAAATCAAATCACTTATCCTTGGTAGAAGAAGATGACAACAAAAAAAAAGAGCACCTTTTGAGAAAATGTTTGACTTCAATATAAAATTTTAAAGGACTTGGGGCTGAATCACTCGAGTGGTAAGACCCACACCTCAATATGTATTTATTTATTTTCTAAAGGCCTTGAATAGTGACATTTCAGTCATGATTCATTCCATGGGGGTATAACTCTTCCAGATACTTATGACATTGCCATTAGGGCTAAGAATAGCCTCATTTAGGTGGGAAAACTTTACCCTAGACCTCTAATGTCTATATTTCCAAAGCTAGGGACACCCACGCCTCATGAAATTATTGATTAATCACCCATTTCATCCCCAAGGAACCAAAGCACAAATCAAGCATCCACCTCTGCAAATTCTTCAAGTGAATTATAGGAGGTCATGAAGAAACTGCATAATTTTTGAAATGAGTTGGTGTCTCTAAAAAGGCAACAAGCTCAACAATTCAAGCCTTATCATCCCTCATACCAACCCAACAAAAATCCTTATCCATCTACTAGACCACCATTTCAAAAAGCTCCACAAAGTCAAATAACTCTTGCAAAACAATTCTAGTCCTATAATCCATATGTGGCTAGTTAATCTAAGGATTGGTCCCAATGCAAAATAATCTTGTGCAATATTATGAATGGTGCTTTCCTTGCAACCTTCCTCATAATCAAGCAATCGTGTCAATGTCATCCTCAACCAAGCATTAGTTGTGTAAAATGCATCTCCCTCATGAGCTATACTCACATAAGGAGCCACGTCAGAAATTGAGCAAGAAATTCCGTCAAATGACACTTCACTTCTAAATTGGAAAATGGAAGAGTTTTATGACATCAATCAACTATAGGAAATTAATCAAACATCTTCATCAAGAGTGATTGCAAACACCAATGTGAAAATAAGATAGGTGGAAGTAAATATTCACCTTTTACCCCTCTAGGACCGTATCCTCAAATTAGATAATTTGTGGATGCAGACGGATTGCAAGCCTTACCGGTAAAACCATGGAATGTAAAAAATATGTCAAACACTACAAAATCATAGAACACCCCAAGTCCACAAGATAAGGAAAGTCCATGGCACGTTGTGGATACGTTAATCAAAGAAAATATGAATTAGATGATCAAGAAAGGGAAATATCATGCCTCTATTGCCAAAACCTATTTTAACATCCCGGATCGAGATGAAAATAACTAATGTAAGAATATCTATGTGGGAATCCATGGCCATTCCTTATCATAGATATCTTCTACAATCTGTTATAACCAATCTTCTTGCCTCACTTCAAATACCTAAGAAAAATGAAAAGGTTATGCTCATTAATGCTCTCAACAAAAATATGATCAATCAAGTAAAATCACAAATCCACCACCCTTTTATGTGTCTCTTATTATAGGCAATCAATTGGTGCACAATTGCATGATAGACTTGGGCGAGTAGTTTAATAATGCCCAAACAAATAACATATTAGCTTGGTCTTGAATATGAGTCTCTCTCGAGGGTTGGTGTAATTGGATCGGACCAGCTAGGACAATCGGGGTTATAAGATTCCTAAGTCTTACCATACATGCATGCCCTAACTTTTGAGTCCCACAAGATGTGTTCATCATCAATTTACCTCTATTATTTTCTTTATGCCTCTTGTGGGATTTCTTTGCCAAGATTGATGAATATCTATAAACGGATTGGTCACACATGCTCTTTAGAACCAAACATAGAACCAAAGTCACTATAAAGTCTAAAATTATTATTACATATCATATAAAGGTTTACACACCTATCCCCATAAATGTAAATTACATTTTTTTATCAAGAAGATCATCCAAGCATTCAAGAGGTGGATACTCAAATTGAGGGTATCCTAGATTCATTAATGGATGAATGGGGAATTGAGTTTCATGGTCTTGACCCATACAAATAGGTTGAAGAGGCTAGCCTTGGCATATATTTTATGTAGGAAGAAAATTCACCTCTGCCTAACATTGTGAACTCCGGAGGATGTACATGATGATGGCTTATGGAAAATATTTTTCAATGGCTCAAGAAGTAGGAAAGGAGAAGGAAGATGCGTAATGCTTATATCTCTCAAAGTGATATGATGTATTACTCTTCTTTTAGGTATCGATTTAGTTGTTCTAATAACTTGGTTTAGTATGAATATCTCATACAAGGCCTTCAATGTGCAAGAATGAAGAAAATCAAACAATTGAAAACTTTTGAGGATAGTGAGCTAATTATCAATCAAGGAAGACTAAACAAACCTAAGATTCATTAACTTAGATATTACAAGCATAGGGTATGGGACTTCATACATGATTTTGATGCTTTCAATATATATGCCATAACAAATGAAGAAAATAAAAAAACAAAAAGACTAGATGTGATAGGAGAAATATTTGATGTTGTCGCGGAGGTCGAAAAAACAAGGAACAACTGCATGTCAAATTGGTAGTGAGGCATGTGGTTCTTGATAATGATATCAATTGGAAAGTCTTCAAGAATGACCAACAAATCATCAAATTTCTCCAAGAAGAAGTTGAGTTTTCTTTAAGAACAAAAAAATTAAAGTAATAATACGAGGACCAAATTGTTCATCTAAGGTCAAACAAGTTTTCCCAAGGATTAGTTACCTTAGAATCCATTTTCAGCCCAAATGAACAAATGAGAGATGAAAAGGTAAACATGACAGTTAAAGAAAAGGACTATGAACTCATTTCGGTTGCCAAAGATAATCTACTCAAAATTGGCAATGTATGCACTGTCCAAGAAAAATATGCTTTTGTGGAACTTTGTCAAGAATTTTTGATGTCCTTGCATGGAATTATGAAGATCTCTGAGGTTTTGATCCTGATTTAGCACAAAAAATATTGAATTGGATCTCGTAGTTAAATCTATTAGACAAAAATAGAGGCCTACCAATCATGGATTGAGTTTCTCATGAAGAGGGAATTGAATAAGTTGATTAAAGAAAATATTATTTTCCCATAAAACATTCAACATGGGTTGAAATTTTTATCTTAGTACAGAAAAGAAATGGAGAAATCAGAATATGTGTCAACTTCATAGACTTAAACAATGCATCTTTAAAGCATCACTATTTATTTCCTTCCATGGAGAAAATTCTTCAGATAGTAGTAGGCTCATAAAGGTTTTCCTTACTAGATGGATATTCAAGACTCAACCTACTCATGGTGAAGGAAGAAGACCAATTCAAAACCGATTTTACTAGTAATGGGAAACCTATGCATACAAGAAAATTTGTTTTGGTCTTTCTAATGCATGGGGAAATTTTCAAAGAGCCATGGATATGGTATTGAGGATTGTTCAACAAAATTGTTCTTTTATATTTGGATGATATCACGGTGTTCTCAAGAAATGCAGAGGACCATCTCTTTCTTCTCAGGAAAGTGTTTGAAAGGTGTAGACAATTTGGGGTCTCTCTCAATCCCAAAAGTATATTTTCTTAGCTCATGGAGGCAAGCTTATAGGCAATGTTATCTCAAAACAAGGGTTTGTAATAGATCTAGAAAGGGTCAATGTCATTCTTTCTCTGTCATTTCCAAGCCATAAGAAGGTGTTGTAAAGTTTCATGGGAAAGATTATATTTTCATATTTTACAAATCATGTTAAGCCATTGACATCCATGCTGAGAAAGAATTTTGTATTCAAATGGATCGCAAAAGGAAAAAATAGTTTTGAATCTATTAAACAATATACTACACAAGCTTGGACTATCATAAACCTTGATTTTACTAAGGAATTTACCTTATATGCCTTTGGAGGCATGTATACAATATTTTCCATGCTGGTAAAAATAAATGAAGTGTAGTGCCAACATTTTATAGCCTCATTTATCTATTGACTTCTTTACTCATAATTATGATTTGACAGGATTATGACATATTTTGGACATTATGTTATGTTATTTGATCTTCATGGACATGTATGGTGATTTGGACACATATCACCAATTTAGTTTTGATTAGTATATTGGCATATTTTAATAGATGTTATGGATACTAACATATTGCTATGGTATTTGGGCCTAATTGATATATGATGGATACTTAGTTTATTCGCACACCTTGATGATATAGATTATTCGATTATTGATGAGAACACATGATAACATGGATATATGTCATTTATATGTATTCAGAATGGCTAACACATGGTGAATTTGTGTGAAATTGTGCATGTTTCTCAATTACGATTCCATGTTGATGTTGTGATATCATAGATTGCATGTTTAGACTTGATTATTTATTGAGTAGTTGATTTACACTTGTATTGGGAAGATGCATTTAATGTGTGCATTGAGTGTGTGCAGAGTTACATGGCACATGAGAACGTGGGTTTCAGGGTGGCTACGTAAATTTTGCACAAGCGGCCCATGGGGCTAAGTCCTAACCATGTTAGTTGTATGAGGCCTTATTGTTTGCTTGTATTGTTTGGGCACCATGAGTGACCCTTATTTGTAATGTTGTATTTCATGTAAAAAATTAATTATATTTAGGTTGGTTAATTTTGTTAGTAAACTAGTTGGGGAACTTAATGGTCCCCACTTGCATTAAGTATGTATTTGTGTGTTAATTAGGAGGATTGGAGTCACATAAGCACCCTTGAGTGGGCCCCACATCCTCTACATATGTGTCCAAATGTGCCAAACCCGAAATTGGGCTATTTTTGGCATTTTAAGTGACTCCTTTTGGTTTTGGGAGTTCACTTAGCATAAAAATAAGCCCTTGGACCCTACCTATTAGGTAGAGGGCTTAATTCAAGGCATGGAGGGATTTTTCCTCCCATTTAGCCTCTATTTTATCACCATCCATGTAATATGGGTCGGAATGTGTGTGTTGTGAAAAGTTGCATAAGCTTGTCTCATTTTCTTTTTGGGTAATTTGGGAGAGGGTGTTTAAATGTGAGTTTATCTTTTCTTTATTTTATTTTGGGAATCTTGACTTGAGGGAAGAGAGGGGTGACACATGTAACCCCCTCATTTATAAGGAAAATTGTTTGTTTTTCTCAAATACTCCCTCATGTGGGAGAAATGGAACTTTTTTTTTGGTTTTTGCTTTGTGCTTGGAGGCTTTTGGAGTTGGAGTTTTTCTTGGACAAGGAATTGGGAAAAGCTTAGAGATTTGGAGAGCTTGTGGAGGTAGGCTCTTTGATCTTATGTTATGTTATTTGGCATGTTATATTTATTTTTGCTTATGGTTGAAAGTTTTGTCTTGTTGCATGTGTTGTATGGTTACTTGTTTGGGTTATTTGTTATTTTCTCCATCCATCATATGGCTTGATGGATTTGGGAGTTTTATTGGGGAAGAGGGAGGGATTTTCCCTCTTAAACCTCATGGCTTGATGGGCAAGCCATGTTGGTTATCTTTATCCCTCATATGGTTTGAGGTGGGGAAGGTGGTTCATATGGTTTGAACCCCTTCCCCATCCTTGGAGAGGAAACCCAATGGGTTTGAAAATCCTCCCAAGGAGGATTTTAGGCGAATGGGAGGAGAAATAAGGAGGGAGTCTTGGGAGGGATTGTTGTCTTGGAGGGATAAGAAGGTTTTGAATAATTTGTAAGTGTGCATCCTATGGTTGGACAACACTCTTTGTTACTATTGGATGTCTCATTTACTCTTCCTTTTGTTGAGGATGAATATGGTTTTCTCCTCTTTTTATTTGGTTGGTAAATTTTATTTTTTCTTTAGTGTATGAGTTAGTCTTGTATGTGATATGCTTGTGTGTATTTCTCCCTTATTCTTGTGCACATTTGTGGAAGCTATCTCTCTCTCCCATGGGCTTGGGGGAGGCTAGCATGTCTTCCAACCTTTGGAAAGGCATGTAATGATGCCTATAGGTTGGGTGGTAAAACAAGCCTTTCTCTATGTGTTGGATTCTTTGAAGAGCACAAAATTGGAGCTCAAGTTTGGAAGATGGTTGGAGTTTTCCTTGATATCTTGGCACCATGTTGTTTTCAATTTTTTTGGGAAAGTTATACTTATTGTAATATTATGGATATGGCTATGTTGGAAGTTTCTTTGTCCTTGTAAGGTTCCCATTTTGTGATTGGGATTGCTTTGTAAACTAGTGTTACACTAGTATGTGTAATCTTCCTTCAATCTTGGAATGAAGCCTTGTAATGTTTTCTTTGTGCATCTTAAGTATCTTGGAAATATGTTGTATTGGAGAGCTTAAGCTTCATTGTAATGTAAACTATTATTGCATGAAAAAAAAAGTTATAAGAAGCTTGTATACGGAAAACAATGTGAGTATTTTGATAAGAGTCCTTCCTTATTAAATATCTTATTTTTTTGGTTGAAATATTCCTTTGAAAATAAAAGAATTGATTGTTATATGAAGTTTTTGTTGAAGAAGAGTAATGTTACTCTTGTATTTCTTGTTAGTATGGTAAATGATTAAGGAGAAAATGATTGAATACAAACTAGATTCAAGTTTATTTCTTTACAATCTTAGAAATATGGTTATTGATTTAAAGGAAAATTACTTCTAGTGGAAATCCACTTAATGCTTGCATAGTAAAAGTTTGGTTGAAAGAAAAATTTGTTTTAGTAGTTTCCTTTAGATTTTAACAAAAACACATTTCTCTTAGAATGTGGATAGGCAAGTGTACAATGTTTCTTTGTTTATATACTTAGAATGAATGCATTTGTAAATCATTTGTTGATATACAATTTACTTGTTCAATTCAAGTCTTCTCCTTTTATCTACAAAAAAACAATCTTTGCAATTTATATTAGTATCCACATACAAATAAATTTATATATTAGAGCTAAAGTTAAATATTGAAGTTGAATATTTTTACAAATAAATAAAATGTGGAGTAGGTCCCTATGTAACATTACATTTATTAATAGATTATATAATACCAAAAAAAAAAAATATAATAGTATATATATTATATATATATACAATAATATATATATATTATAAAATATTATATCTAAATATATATATATATATATATATATATATATATATATATTACAAAATTTAAATAAAAAGAAAAATAATTAATGATGCGGTTGTGGAAGCTTATTGTTTTAGTTAAACAAAAATAATAATAATTAAAAAATTGGGAGGGGCCGAAGTTTGCCCCACCCCCCAAACCCCATCCAATGTGTACCCCCAAACCCCAACTCCCCACGGTTTCCGACCCCCACACCACCGTAAACCATACTCCCCACATCCGCCGCCACCCACCTTACCTCCAAACTCCACGGCCATACTCGCAGTCGTAGCCCTATCATGATTAAACTCTCGGTCGGGCCACACGGTTTCTTTCAATCGTAAATACATGCTATTTAATTATATATATATATATATATATATATATATTATATATATATATATATATATATATATATATATATATATAGGTAGATTTTCCTTCATTAAAAAAAAAAAAATTATAATATATACCCAATGTGAGAGAATACTACGGTAAAAGAATTTAAAAAAAAAAAAGAGAATAATGGCAATATCTTGAGCAACCCCATGAATCAAAAACTCCATGGCTCCTCCTCAACCTACACAAAGAAGAAACAAAATGAAACAAATGGAAGAGAAAATAAAGGAAAAGAAAACCATAAGGATGGATTAGGGCAACTCTAGGGAAAATTTTAAATCAAGGGCCAAGATTAGTTTGATCCTAGGGTTCACATTAAATCCTATGGAATTTTGTGGGAGTTGGGTAAACAATTAATAAGAGGGTGTGGGGCTTAATTAATTAAAAAGGGTATGTAGACTTTCTAATATGACCCTAGCAATTATTTAGTAGAGTAACCATGATGAGAAATAAACAATTAAAGTTGGAATTGGACAAGTAGTTAATTAATTGGGTAAATCAAATTGGTATAAAATAATTAATAACATGAATCGAGATAAGTATAGTATTTGTTTACTTTATACAAAAAAAATTACCCAAATTTTTAACTACCACTAGGTGTGGTTTCCTATGTCCCGAGGTAAGGCACTACATTACATGAATGAAGATTGGAACAATAGGTTGCATTCTTCAGCCAAAATCTAGAAGACTATAAGATGAGATAATGTTTTATTGAGAAACATGCCCTAGATGTTATAAGGAGTCTAAAGAAATTTAGACATTTGATATCTAATAATAAAATTCACCTCATGGTATCTCATTTTGGGGTAAAATATTTTCTTTTGAATAAGGATTTGAGTGAAAAGAGAGTTGGTTGGATAACCAAAGTCATGGAGTATGATATTGATATCAAGGTGACTAAGTTGGTTAAAGGCAGAGGATTATGTGAATAGATGACTTCAGAACCGCATAATGAATAGGAGATTATTTTAGTGATCCAACATGGTCAAGAAGGATCCATGGATACTCCACATACACATTGTTAAACCCGTGACATTACATATTTTCTCCAAATATGGAAATGCCCCTAAGACTTAGCTAATACTAAAAGAAGGTACTTCAGACTCCAATCCATCCCTTATGTGTTCATTAATGGGATTTTGTTCAAAAAGGATATAAATGGTGTCCTCCTAAGATGTATTGAGTCAAATCAAGTTGAGAAGGATTATGCATGAGTTTCATGATGGAACCGCATGAGGTCATTTTCTTTAAAAACCACAACACTCGAATTATGAAGGGTGGTTATCATTGGCCTAGTCTCTTCAAGGATTTTTATGCATAGATCAAAAAGTGCGAGAAATGTGCCTTTTTCACATTGAAAGAAAGAATTGTAGCCCTCGTTGCATCCATCATGAGTTCATGAGGATCTCTTTTAATAGTGAAAAGTTGCTCCATAAGAGATAAATGATCACTCTTATCTTCAAAATGCTTGCAAATATTCTCCCAAGCTCATCCCATGTATGAATAGAAGTAGGATACAAAAAATTCTTTGCCCCGTAGTGCTTTACCTTTAAAAGATGAGGCTAAAATCCTAACTACTACATCATCTTTAGTGATAAAGTGGATCGAACAAACATTAACAACATCAAAGATGTGCTCTATAAGGTTGGTTGAAATTCTCTCCTGTAAATAATGGAATGATATTTAGAGAAGCTACATGGATATCGTGTTGGGAATTCAAAGCCAAGGGATGCTACCATTGAAATTCACAAAAGGTTGATTTATTTGATAGTCCATAAGAGAACCAGGTCTTAGATTCCTAAGATGATGAGGGATATGTCTATTAATAGGGGAGTTGAAAGAAATCTAGATGGTGGAGATGAGAGTCTTTGAACAGGTCTTCCTCTTCTCCTTGGTGAAAGCTACAAATATTCAAAAGACTCTCCTCTTGTTGTACTTTGTCTTGTATGCACTCTTCTCATGAAACTGAAACACTTGACTACTAAAACCAATACGTTTGAAATCGGGAGTCTCTCTAGATGTTTTGTTGTTTACCTCCAAAGGTAAAGTTCCAATGAAATACACAAAAATATCTTTGTAGTAGATTAAGACTTAGTCGTAGGTGGCTCAAATTTGTCCCACCATGTGTGCCAAAAAAATTTATCACTTGAAGTTGCACCCTTGTTAAAACTAGGCTCAACACCTCCAGTGAAGCATTGAAAGACCTTCAAAGTGTGGGACAATGGGTCCTTTAAGATTAATCTTTAGGAGAAAAATGTCAGCTCCTTCCACTCTAATTTAATACAACAAATCTAACCAATAATATATCCTACTTTTAAATAATTATAGTCCAATTTTATAAGGGACCAAGGTTAAAAATATGAAATACCTTGAAAGGAAAATAAGGTGATGCACCAAACTAAAATGAGGTACTAATCTAACTTTAAAAGAAATAAAAATAACTCAACATATGAAGCTTTAGAGAATGCACACAAGAACTTTAAATGAGACAATCAAAGTAAGACTGAAAACTACAAGAGGACTAAAATATTCACATCATACACTTGTGCATCCAAGGGAAAGATATCACACTTGTAATTTCTAACAAGAACTTACTCATCCATAATCCCACCAAGAAAGAGGTGCTTTAAAACTTCACAAGTTGTATTATAGGGTTTGAAAGCATTAGTTTTAAGGATCAAAAGAGTAAAGCTCACAAAACTAGTAGAAAAAACCCTTTACTCTTGCTCATAATCACACACACACATGCACATGCACATGCACATGCAAAGCACACACACACACACATGCACACGCACATGCACACGCACACACACATATATAATATAGAAGAAAGAATAGAAAATATAAGATATGCCCAACAAAGAAATGAATCACCCCTTGACACCCACTAAGGACAATCAACATTTAGTTAAACTTCCTAGCATGTGTGATCCAAAAATAATCAGATTATTACTACCTGATCTCGGACCCTTGTAGGCTTTAATTATTTGCCGATAATTTTCTCCTTTTAAGTAATCAATTTAAAAATAATGCAAGACAATAATGACAATTGCACATAGATTGATTACGGAGTTTGGCAATTGCCTACGTCTCCGGGTTCGTGGTCGAACCGTTCCACTAGTCAAAACTTGTAAGTTACAATAGTACTTTCACAAGAAAACCTAATGGAATTTTACTTGCCTATCAGTACACCAAACTTCTTGGACGACAAGGGTGAAAAATAGCACCTGACTTCCACCTTCTTGATGCACAATCTCCTTCGGCTGTGATCGGCCTTCCGACGCAAACAATGTGAAGCTAGCACTCTGGTCGACAATCCAGGATTTGCAAGTAATTGGTGTGGCGCTATGGGCCGACTAGGTAGTTTGAATAACTCCTAGCCACAAATATTTAATTTATTATTGCCTAACAAATAATAGGTCAATAATAATCAAAATAATAATGCCTAAAATAATTTAGGTCTTCACACAACAACAATTTCTCATTCTCCTCTTGGCTCAGGACTTCGCCTCCAGCGCTCTAGGAATGAGCTTCTCTCCGAGTTTGTGTGTAATGTGTGTGTCCATTACAATGAACTAGGTACCCTATTTATACAATTTTAGGGCCCAAAAATAATGCATTGCATATCATCCATAGGCTAATATTAAACCTTACCCGTACATAGAAATTGGGATAAAAATTCCCAATAATGGGTGGATTGCATAGAAATGGGATTAAATATTCCCATTTGGGCGGATTTCATGTTTAATGGGATTAAATCCCAAGTTTGGCGTGGCATTTGTTTGAAATCCCATAAGGGGCACATTTGGGTGGTGGGAGAAAATATCTAAGGCTTTAAAGCCTTTCCACGCATGAAGTGGTCAAAAGACCACGTTGGGCTTATGACCGCCCCCAACAACCACTTCAATTTCCTTCTTCCACGTGGAAACATCCACGCAAGGCTTAATGCCTCCCAACAACCGCTTCACCACCTTCCACGTGGTCAAAGCATATGCATTTGATTTGGTGGTTCATACTAATGTTTTAAACATTAATATATATATGTGGCATTTGGAAAGTGGCCTTACCAAAATAATATTATTTCGACCCATACAATGTGGCATAGAAATAATTAACTCGGTAATCCTGTAGTCCACTTGTCGTCTCCCGATAGGCAAATCGAGTGAATTCGACGAGTGTTGGCAAGCCACGTGTCACAGTGCGATTCGGTCCAATATTGACCAGTTGACCAGAGTTGACTTTCCCGCTGTCTGAACTTTGACCGAACATATCTAGAGCTCCCGATGTCCATTTTTCGCATTCTCACAGTCGTTGGAAAGCTCTCGAGATGATCTTCTGCACTGACACCATTTAGGGATGTTTAGGGAACTTTAAAAATGATCCCCTGATCACACCTCCCCACTGAGAAAAGCTTTTTGTCCCAAAAAGCTTCCATACTATCCTGAATCTAAAAACTCTGTTGCCACCTCGGAAGTGTTTGTAGTAGACCCTTAGGTCTTCTCCTCCAACCTTCTCACTTCGACAACTCTGCTCCGATCCTAGGACTTGTGGGTTATGGGCCCACGACGCTTCCATTGCGCCACTTTGATATCCAGAAGAAGACCTCCACGCCTCGTTTTATGGTGCTAAGTTTATGAATGAAACCTCAACGCTCCTTCTATGTGGTGCTAAGCTTCTTGATATCTGACAACAAGGATCTTCTTTGACTCTATAACACACGGCTCACGGCTCGAGTTGATTCCACGAGAATCGACTCTGGTTTGAAGGAACTCCATGTTACGTAGAGCTTTGATTGATCCGATGTCAATGATGGACAATGCCTTGTCCCTTTATAGACCTCAACGCCTCCGATGCATGATGTTAAGCCTCTTTCAAGACCTCGAGCCTCCGATGCACGATGCTAAGTCATTCATAGACCTCGCGCCCGATGCATGATGCTAAGCCTCTTTCAAGACCTCGAGCCTCCAATGCATGATGTTAAGTCTCTGTAGACCTCAACGCCTCGATGCATGATGCTAAGCCTTTTCAAGACCTCGAGCCTCCGATGCATGATGCTAAGTCTGTTGATCAGCTACCATTCGATTATGTGGTCACAATGCCTTGACACCGAATGATGTTCGAGCTGATCCTTTGAGAGCTCCTCTTGTTGACATACTAATATCAGGTACCATTCTGCTGCACGGTCACAATGCCTCTACACAGAATGAAGTTCGACGACGACATCAATGCCAACGGTGATTTAGCTACCATTCTGCTGCGGTCATAATGCCTCTACATAGAATGAAGTTCCGAGCTGATCTCTGTGAACTCTATTGTCTGCACAAATGGCAGATCAATCTCCAAGCTTTATATGAGTCAAATCCTGTATCCAAGCTGTAACAGGTACTCACACGCTGATTAGGAGATATGTTAGGAGCATTAATCAAATTTTCTAAGTAAGAAAATCCACTGAGTATTGTAAACCTTTCTCTCAGCATTTCCTCACAGAATTTGATCTCCAAACTTAATACTGCATACGATTCCTCAATCTGAATTATGCAATATATAATTGAAAAATTGTTGACTTACCCATTTGAAAGGACTTTCACTTTCGGGTATTACAGTCTGGGTTGAATTGTCAATTTGGTGGTGGAGTAGAAACTTCTCTGCCTTTGCAATAGGCCTCCATTCCATCTTTGGCTTGCCATTACTCGATGGCGAGATGGATGTAGTTTCAGCAATTTTCCACCGATACCCATTCCTCGGCAATGAGCACAAAAATTCCTCTTAATCTCCTTCTTCGGGATGAGGAACTCTTTACGCCATTTCTCGACTCTGCGTGACGAGATTGGTCTTTTACGATTTGCCATGTTCGATGAACGACATCAACTTCTTCATCGGTGTCCTTCTCTTCCAGCATCTGGCCATTGAATGATTATGCAATCCACAAAAAGTACATGGAAAAGAATTCCACATCTTCTGAAAATCATAACCATACTTCTTAAGTTGAAAAAGTGGATCAGAAGTTTTATTGTGCTTACGATTATGGTAAGAAACTGGAGGTGGAATCTCATTACCTCTTCGCTGATTTCTCTTACCACATCTTTCTGTGATGATGAAGCACAACTTTCCTGCTCTTAGAATCTTCTTGCAGGACTAGTGGGGTATTCACTTTGCTTTTGGAAGCTTGTCTCCCATTCAACATTCTTGGAGCATTCTCCAATTTCCATTCCCGCACTAGGATAACCCAAACCTGCAAAACGAGGACGATCCTCGACCTGTATTGGGTTAGCAATACCTTGGCCATTTTTACCAAGGCCTCTTCCATCAAATCCCATTTTATCTAGTAACTTGGATCCAATGCCTCTAGTATGCTTTTCAAACAAACCAAAGACTTCATTACCTGAATCGAAACCGAATGGGAGGAAGAAGAAGATTCCCGTGGTGAACAACTTACAGTGCAATCATCTGCCATGGCCTCTGCATCTGAAGTTGAAGGTATTTCCTTCCTCTGATCACCACACTGCAACCTTGCCAAGAGCTCATCCTTGGTTTGCAGTTTTGATTTCAAACGAGCATTCTCCTCTTCCAAGGAGGAATACATTGATCGCAGGAGAGAGTTCTCTTCCTGGATCTGGTGATTATAAGCTTCAATCTCTTCGAGCTTTGCTGTTTAGACATCTTGCCCATAGTGCACTTGTACCCTGTTCACACAAACTGAACCAACTGCACTAATCTTGAAGCAATCACTTTGTTAATCAGATTTACTGAAAAACAAATATGGAGCTAAACCAGCTCTGATACCAAACATGATCCGAAAATAATCAGATTATTACTACCTGATCTCGGACCCTTATAGGCTTTAATTATTTACCGATAATTTTCTCCTTTTAAGTAATCAATTTAAAATAATGCAAGACAATAATGACAATTGCACACAGATTGATTACGGAGTTCGGCAATTGCCTACGTCTCCGGGTTCGTGGTCGAACCGTTCCACTAGTCAAAACTTGTAAGTTACAATAGTACTTTCACAAGAAAACCTAATGGAATTTTACTTGCCTATCAGTACACCAAACCTTCAGACGACAAGGGTGAAAAATAGCACCCGACTTCCACCTTCTTGATGCACAATCTCCTTCGGCTGTGATCGGCCTTCCCGACGCAAACAATGCGAAGCTAGCACTCCGGTCGACAATCCAGGATTTACAAGTAATTGGTGTGGCGCTATGGGCCGACTAGGTAGTTTGAATAACTCCTAGCCACAAATATTTAATTTATTATTGCCTAACAAATAATAGGTCAATAATAATCAAAATAATAATGCCTAAAATAATTTAGGTCTTCACACAACAACAATTTCTCATTCGCCTCTTGGCTCGAACTTCGCCTCCAGCGCTCTAGGAATGAGCTTCTCTCCGAGTTTGTGTGTGTAATGTGTGTGTCCATTACAATGAACTAGGTACCCTATTTATACAATTTTAGGGCCCAAAAATAATGCATTGCATATCATCCTTAGGCTAATATTAGCCTTACCCGTACATAGAAATTGGGATAAAATATTTCCCATTTAACGGATTGCATAGGAAATGGGATTAAATATTCCCATTTGGGCGGATTTCATGTTTAATGGGATTAAATCCCAAGTTTGGCGCGGCATTTGTTTGAAATCCCATAAGGGGCGCATTTGGGCGGTGGGAGAAAATATCTAAGGCTTTAAAGCCTTTCCACGCATGAAGTGGTCAAAAGACCACGTTGGGCTATATGACCCCCAACAACCGCTTCAATTTCCTTCTTCCACGTGGAAACATCCACGCAAGGCTTAATGCCTCCCAAACAACCACTTCACCACCTTCCACGTGGTCAAAGCATATGCATTTGATTTGGCGGTTCATACTAATGTTTTAAACATTAATATATATATGTGGCATTTGGAAAGTGGCCTTACCAAAATAATATTATTTCGACCCATACAATGTGGCATAGAAATAATTAACTCGGTAATCCTGTAGTCCACTTGTCATCTCCCGATAGGAAAATCGAGCGAATTCGACGAGTGTTGGCAAGCCACGTGTCATAGTGCGATTCGGTCCAATATTGACCAGTTGACCAGAGTTGACTTTCCCGCTGTCTGAACTTTGACCGAACATATCTAGAGCTCCCGATGTCCATTTGCCGCGTTCTCACAGTCGTTGGAAAGCTCTCAAGATGATCTTCTACACTGACACCATTTAGGGATGTTTAGGGAACTTTCAAAAATGATCCCACGATCAATGTGTGCCACATATGTCTTGGGTTGTGCAAAAATAGATCACCAAGGAATGGGGTAACATAGTACATAGTGCCATTTTGGTTCTTGAGGTTATTGGAAGAATTTATAACTACCCCCAACATGATATACTCTCCTCAAGCTTTCCAACAAGATTGATTTTGTCTCAAATGGTGACATGCATCAAAAGATATGGGGATTTAAATATCCCCATATTGTTCCGCAGATTGAAAACCATGAGGCCATCAAATTTAACCTTTGGGTAACCTATACCTTAATGATTGCATTACAAGCTTGCTTTACTCAAAAGTCCAAAAATATGTGGTTTTCGTTGACATGCTCCAAAACCCCAAAATTGAATGACCTATCTAACTCTCCTTGGAAAAATTATTAGACATCAAGACTTTTTTGGTGGCCTTAGGCATATTAAGGAGACTCTCACATAAGGCATAATGTAGACACCCATAATCAAAGCTAATATAGCCTCTTTAAATTAGTTTAAATCTAACTCTCTTCTAATACTCCTTATAACTAGACTAACCAAGCTTCTACTAGAATCTTCTTATGAACTGGTTATCAATCCATTTCATTGGATTGAGTAGTCCTCTCACAACTCTCTCAGACTCCTAATTCCTCACTAATCAGGATTAATTAGCCTAAACCTAGATTAACTAGCCTAAGACATGTTTAACCTCTTCTAAACCTAAAAGTGCTTTTTGGCTTATTCATTTGTCCCACATGCACCAAAAGTCTTCCATTTCTAGAATTAGAAACTATAAATAGAACTAGACCCCCTCAGACCATTTCTAAGAACACTTCCTCCTTTCTAGCATAAACTATAGTATTTTGTTTAGGATTAAGAGCTTTCTTCATTGTTTATTGAGTTATTTGCTTTGTTATTGCATCTTTCACTCAAGCTTTTTGGGTAAATGAGAGAACCATATGGCTTTGTAGCCATTAATGGTGAGCTCTCATTCTCAAATACCTTGAAGATCAAATAATCATAACTAATTGCTAAGAGTCTTTAATAGGTTCATTTTCATAGCTTTCAAAGAGTAGAGAATATTTAGACATGTTAGGTTTTCTTGTTTATTTCAAGTTAATGCATGCAAAGTAATGGTTTCTTGCTTATCTCTTATCATGATGGTCCATTGACTTGTTGTTTAAAGCTTTGGGGCTTCTTAAGTGTTCTTGCCTCATTTCATAGCTTTTGCAACTTTTCCTTGTTCACATTTGGCATGCCCATGGTGGGACTTACTCCATAGTCCTTTAGAAGTCATTTTTAAGCTTTTCATTTCCATTTCTAACCATTTTCATGCTTTTTAGGGTTAAATAGCTTGTTTTCTAACATATTTCTAACTTTAAGTGGGCTAAATCTCCCTTTTGCATGAATATTTAATGGGTTCAAGCTAGAAATTGGTTTTAATGGTGAAAAACTAACTTGTTGGCATTTTTAATTTTCATTTCCATGGTTTTTTGTGTTTTCAGGGGTATGCGTAGGCATCTAAACTAGTGCTGCACCGTCATCCTAGGTGCACACTGTCTATCTAGTCATGCGCACCCGCACTTTATTTTGATTGTCACCCATTTTACAAAGGGGGTGCACACACATTTTCTAATCCACACACACATGTCAAAATTACATGCGCACCCACCTCTCTAGGGATGTGTGTTATTTAAACATTGTGTTGACCTCATATTTTACACTTTGCATGTGCACACATGCCTTTTGGGGTGTGCACCACTAAAACCCACACACACATGTTATTTTCCTGTAGGTGTAAAGCCACACTATTGTCTTTTTCTATAGCCATGTGCATCCATCATTTAGGGGCGTAGGCATCATTAAACAGGGCATGCACACACATCATTTTTGGGTGCACATGTGTCACTGTCAAAAGTTAAA
Organism: Taxus wallichiana var. yunnanensis; assembly: GCA_018340775.1. Lineage (NCBI taxonomy): Eukaryota > Viridiplantae > Streptophyta > Pinopsida > Cupressales > Taxaceae > Taxus > Taxus wallichiana. The sequence goes on along the minus strand of CM031244.1, from coordinate 746,467,968 downwards.
ATTTTGTTGCAAGTTCTAGAATCAATTTTTTGGGTTTTTTCTAAATAGTTTGTAGGTTTCTAATAGTGGTTTGCAAGTTCTTTTGATCTTATTTTAGCCTAACTTAGTTAAGTGTTTGCATTTTTCATTTATAGAGGTCTTTTGAAGTGCATATGCTCTTCCCTCGCACCTTCTAGGTGATCTTGGGAAAAAAATGTTTCAAAAACCTTTTCTTTGCTTTCCAAACACTTCAATTTAAGTTTTATAAAGGATTAACTTTCAAAGTTGGCTAAAAGGGTTTTTTTTTCAAAATTACTTAAGTATTTTCCATTTCTTGCCACGTTTGAGTGGGATAGCTTGTTGTGTATGCTCTTTCCTTGCGTCTTAGGATGATCTGGGAAATCAAAAGCAACATCTTATCCTCTTTATATGATGTTATTGGAAAATTACTAATCTTGGTGTAGGACCAAAATCGATTGTCAAAGGATTGGAGGCTAAAAAACAATACTAATGTGTTTGATGTAGGTTTCAAAAGGTGTGTGACGTGAAAACCACACTAAGTCTAAAAAGATTAAAAAAACACACCACATTCATCACATTGTATATGTAGGTTCGGAAAAGGGTACGTCCCTATCCACTTAACTAGAATGTAACCCCTTTGGCATAATGCCTTAAGCTATAACAATGGGGTGGTTCTAGGAACCCTAAAGTAGTCCACCATTGAGTAACCTCATGGACAAAACAGGAAGTGCTCCGCACACCCACTTGACTAGATTTTACATTGTGAGTTAGAGTCAAAGTTATCCATATAGTGACCCTAGTGACAATACAATGAACACACTAGTTTCTCATTGTATTAGAAGGGGGGTAAAGTAAATTCAAGATACTCCTTGGGAAACCTTGGAAAATCGAGCTCGCAATAGATAAACTTGTGACACCTAGTTGAGCGAACTACCTAGGAAGCCATATCTTCTTGGAGCCCACTTTGCTAGTCCAAACCATCATGTCTTGTCAAACTCTCATGAAGTGATGACTTACTTGAACTCAAAACCTTGTTTTTGAACAAGGCAAAGAGTCCACTTAAGTTGAAACTAAGTGTCACTCATCATGAGATTTATGATGTATTACTTAGCTTAGTTTCTTTCTCACCTTAGGATGAGGCAAAACTCTACCCAAGTAATGCTTAGTTCATTTCCACCCCATTTGATCTATACCTTTGCATTCTTGTTTGCCCATTTGGGACAAAGGAAGGCATCTTTTGTGAGTATTATCATAGATTGTGTTCACCACTTTTATGTCCATTTACACTCATCCATGTTTTACGGCTGAGTTGTTAAACGTCTAAAGTGTGTGGGTACATTTTTACATCTTTGATAGCCACTTGATCTTGATTTCAAGATCATCTTCATAGCTAGGTTTGGTTTCATCATTGTTTCCCCTTTGAGTTGTTATTTTCCCACATTCTAGCCATACAATTATGACACTTACATCTTGTTTTCATTTATGAGAACTTGGTATAAGTTTCCATATTGTATCGTTACATTGCTCACATGATTAATAACTTCTTGTTATACTTGCACTTAGTTTTGATTCCAACATCGTTTAAGGATTTTGAGAGTGTTGATATTGCATTGTTTGTATCATAATAACATCATCTGATACTAATACCTCACTTATTCCAAAGCTTGGTTAAATGTGTCGAGGTAGTGTTGTTATGCTATTCACATTTGTAACTTCCATTATCAAAAACTTAGATTTTGTTTGCATCTAAACTAGTCATAGTATATCTTGTGGAGAGATCGTGTCAATAAAACTTTAGTGCTTAGGTCTTGTTTATATTTGAACTCGACCTAGGTGGTGATAGGGTATTGTCACTATCTATTTTACACCTATCTTTGGAACTATAGCTTAGGGTATAGTGTTCTATAAACAATTTGAGTGATTGACTGATTTACTAGTGGGTTTACATGATTGTTCCTAGTATAAAAGTAGTTGCATAGTTTTGTACTTAGAGAAACTTAAGACAATGAGACTCTAAGAAACTCATACCACGTACACCTAGGTTTATTACAACTTGGATACACTTAAACAAAACCTAGTGCCACATAGACTAGTGATGCCAAGAATCACAAAAATGGTGTCTAAATGAGATGAACGTGACTTAGAGGTAAATCCTTTTAGTTCAACATACCCATTCAATGGTAATAACTTAGACCCTCTTTTTAGAGGTTAAAGACACTGAACCATTAGTTGACCATAGTGGAGAGGATTCTGATTCATCTGAAGACCAACACAAACTAGATCTAGCTCGCTTTGATGAGCTCCTATACTACAATAGAGACCAAGTACTCACAAGAGTCCTCAAATTAGGAGCTAAACTACCACAAGAGTGTGAAGCAAAATTAAAACCATCAACCATGAAATGGAAAGATCCACTATGACCTTCCCTCATTGACATGGACAATCCTTTTGATGTAGGGTATGCTTCCACTTTGGGTGTGCGCATAACAAAAATGTTGAAAGTGAACCACCAAAACCAACAGATGGTTGAGGAGACCTTACTTTAAGGCTTCACGTAAAGTCAAAATTGAACATGATCACAAAGACTCACCTCCTCCTAGATTTGATGATGAATATGATCCCCTAATGAAGAGGAGATCATTCAATGACAAATATTAAAACTTAGTAAAAAACTAGCAACCTTAGGTTCCTCAAGTAGGAATACACATAAGGATAGACTCAAGACTAAATCAGGTGAATTTCACATTGACCCATATGATGATGCAACATTTAAAGTTGCTAAAGTGAATAGACCATTATCCCCACAAAAGAACAACTCATCACACAAGAGTTGCAATCAATGAAAAACATGCTTACCACTCTACAAGAGAGTAATGTAGGACACAACAGAAAGTATCTATATGAAGAGCTATGTCCTTACCCCTTTGATAAAGACATGTTATAAAACCATTCCCAAAACACTTTGATATCCCTAAATTTGAAAAAATACAAAAGCAAAGGTGATCCTCATGATCATGTCAAAGACTTCTACATGGCTTTCAAAAGGTCACTTATAGTGATAATTATTTGATATGACTATTTCCTCGTAGCCTAGGAGCACAGGTGTTAGAATGGTTTTTCAGTATACCTAAGGGATCAATCACGACATGGCCCGCACTAGCTGAAAATTTTGTGTGACATTACTCTTTCAATATGGAGAATGACATTACCATGAATGACCTCTGCAACGCTAAACAAAAACCCAATGAAACCTTCATAGGATTCTTATAATGATGGTGTGGATTGGTGAGTCATTTCCCTTGTGCCCTTCCGAAAAAAACAAATGGTAAGCATATTCATCCCCAACTTGAACCCAGAAATAGCCTTCCATTTATAGATGCATTGTGGCACTAACTTTGAAGAAGTTATAGAGAAAGGTAGTCAAATTGAGAAGGCTCTCATTGAAAAGGGACACTCAAACCCATTTGAAGGAAAACATGAGCCAAAACCCATGGACAAACCAAATTTCTTTAATAAGAACAAACATGTGTTGTTAGAGATGACATCATAGACTCCAAGAGAGTCCAGGATGTATAGAGTGGTCCGCTATTAAAGCTTTCACAAGGACCTCACCCAAAGGCACCACATGAAACATACATTTACACCTCTAACTGAATCATTATCCATTATACTTAAATAGTTAGATGTTGTAAACATGGTGCAATATCCAACCGCAATGGTACCATACCCAGATGATGCACCTAAGCCAAGTTGGTTTAAGGAGCATGAATATTGTGATTTTCATCATGTCAAAGGACACAAGACTGATAGATGCCGAGGTTGCAACATTTTATACAAGACCTTATCGAAGAAGGTAAGATTGTGGTAGATTCACCATCTCGACTCAAGATAGGTCCTAATGAGAAGATGGGTATATTCAAAGAACCCTTTCCCAAGCATGAGGATAAAAATAATAAGAAGCTAGATCATGGGCAAGCCTCTAATGACTATAGAACTACCAACTACATCTATCCAACAAATGATAATCCATTTGACTCCCTTATAGGTTGTGTCTATTCATCTAATGAACAAGTGAACACCATTAGGATCTTAGGAAACAATTGTGTTGTAGGCACATGATGTGCTCGTTTGGTAATACCAGATCCTCTACCTATTCCTCAGGAAGGCCAGTACAACTTGATAGAACAATTGGAGAAAACCCCAGCTAGAATTTCAATCCTAGATCTCCTCAAGATTTCCACTACTCATAAGAATATACTATATAAAATGCTTCAGAGTTCAAGGGTCTCCACAGATATAGATCCCACACACCTTCAAGCGATGGTTGCAAACCTTGATTCCAATGACCATATCTCCTTTGATGAAATGCAATCCCCATGTAATAACCCTGAGCATAACTTACCTTTATATATAGAGGTCATTGTTACTCATCACAAAATCAAAAGAGTGTTTGTGGATGGATGGGTCTGGTCTAAATATTTGCACATTAAAGCTAGTTAAGCAAGCTAGGCCATTCAAAGCAGATCTGGGTGCTAAAACTATTACCATCATGACCTATGATAATGAGGAGTGAGAATCAATCAAGAACTATAGTGATTCCAATGGAAGTAGGACCGACATATCATGATATGATGTTCCATGTCCTTGACTTGGATCTTCCTTACAACATGCTCTCTGGGATGCCCATGGATTCATGCCATGCAATAGGCCATTCCCTCTACCTTTCATCAAGTGCATCAAATTGTGCCATGGAGGATAGAATGATCACCATCTAGGTGATCCAGAACCATTCACACATTGTAGAGCACTGCACAATTTTTCTCGTGCAACATATGAGTGTCCTTTAAGTGGATATTGTTATCCCATTACAAACAAAAGCTATAAGAGAACATATAGATCCAGATGCACTCACTCCCTATAATCAAGAAATTTCCTATGTTGGTCAACCCCTTCACATCATGGGAGGAAACATTTGGAAAGTATGGCCCAGATGATCAATTCACTCTTTAGTAAGCTTTGTTAATATCAGACCTCTCAGTGTCACCCAAGACATGTGGTAAACCATATTTTCAGTTCAAGAGCACTTGGGATAGATGCCCTGAACCATTTGAGAGGTTTATTCCTAGTGGTCTCTTATCGAGGAGAAGATGTTAGATACACCCACCAAGTGGATACCTGAAGGCACTATGGCATCATGTCATCAAGCTCCACAATATATCAAAGGCCACCGCATGATGTATGTCATGGGCTATAATGGATTTGGATGGCATAAATACACAAGGAAGGTTAGAACCCATTCCTATTCCTCATTTAAATCAAACAAGCATGACCTTGGTATCAAGCCTCATGATGATCCACCTTCCGAGATAGATGCTACCTCTTCTGAACATGAGGATGGCTCATCTCATTCAGACAGTGATGTAGATTCCCAGTGTAGCCTATATGAGGATCTTGCCTCCACTAACCTATTTCCAAATTTTGGCTATCTTCACCTTATCCGGATCGATCCCAAGCCAATTGTCAAGTTACCCTAGTATATCCCAAACTTATAGATTGGGATCAACAACTTCACATGCCAATTGATTTCTTTGAGAATGATGAGGCATTTGTAGAATTCATGGGACTCAAGGATACTATTCCAAATGGGGATCACAAGAAAGGTTTCTCTATCAAACTAGATACCTATGCATACTTTGGGGAAGAAGCAAAGATGTGTGGTCACTTGAATAAAAATATCATAAGCAAGGGAAAGAGTACTTTTGAAAATCCTTGCGGGAAAAACAAGCATAAGTCCCATAGTGAAAACCTCTTTGAGGCACTAGTGGACAAAACAAACCAAAGAAGTTGTAGAGAAAGTGGTGTACCCATTCAAAGATGATGATCTCTCTGAACCACCTAGGGATGGTGGAGGTTGATCTTACTCTTTCCCTTGATCCTACGGATGGAAGATGCATCTAAGATGCTCATTGAAGAAATAATTAGTGTTAATATTGGTTCAAAAGAAGAGCCTAGAATGATAAAGTTGGGAGCTTCACTCTCGCACAGGAACAAAAGTTTTTCATGGCATTATTATGAGAATATGCAGACATATTTGTGGTCATACATAAATATGCTCTGGTTTGGACCCAAAATTGGTTCGTACACAACCTTGTTGTGCACCCAGATGCCAAACCCATCAAAGTATAAGTTAAGAAAGATGCATCCAAATATTACACTGCTTGTTAAAGAAGAACTGGAAAAGCTATTAGTGGTAAGATTTTATCAAGCCTATCGACTATTCAGATTGGATATCCAATATAGTCCTAGTCAAAAAAGAATCTCGATCGGTATCGAATATATGCATTGAATTTGAGACATCAACAAAGCATGTCCCAAAGATGACTTCCCTCTACCTAACATCAACATGATCATCGACTCGACTTTGGTTATGAAATGTTATCCTTAATGGATGGATTTTCAGGTTATAACCAAATCAAGATCGTAGAGGAAGATCAACACAAGACTACTTTCATCACCCCTTAGGGGACATTTTGCTATAAGGTCATGCCTTTCAGACTCAAGAATGTTAGGGCTACATATCAACATGTGCAATGATGGTCATCTTCCATGACATGATGAATGACATCATGGAAGATTACGTTGATGATATCTTAACAAAAGTCTAAAACTAGAGGAGAGCACCTGAACCATGAGATGTATCTTCCAAGTGTCTTGAGATTATTATAAAGTTCATATGAATCCTAGAAAGTGTGTCTTCGGCATATTATCAGGAAAGCTCTTGGGTTTCATTGTTTCACAAAGAGGGATAGAGGTAGATCCCGCTAAGGTTGCAACTATCACAAAGATGCCACCACCAAGAACCTACAACTATCGAAAGATCTACAAGGAAAATCTAGGAAATCCACCAATTTATTTCACATCTTGCGGATAAGTGCCATCCTTTTACACATCTACTAAAGAAATATGTTACCTTCAATTGGGGACCAGACTATCAAAAGGCATTTGAATTACTTAAGCAATATCTAATCAACCCACATGTTCTCATGTCACCTACCCCAGGTAAACCCCTCCTGTTGTATATTTCAGCCACTCAATTTTTTATTGGTGCACTACTTTCCCAATATGACCTTAGCCACAAAGAAAGGTGGTTTATTACCTCAACCACACCTTAATTACCTATGAGCTAAATTATCCACATATTGAAAAGGCCTGCCTAGCAAGTAGTCTTTACTTTCCAAAAACTTTCATTACCTCCTTAACAACAAAACCAAGTTAATATCCAAAGTTGACCCTCTCAAGTACCTCTTATCCAAACCTTGCCCTTACAGGATGAATGACTAATTGGATCATTCTCTTTAGTGAATTTGACATTGAGTTTGTTAACAAAAGTCTTGAAAGGACATGTATTGGTAGATTAGTTGGTTGAAGCTCCCCTACTAGGAATGGAACCATTGTGTTTGGATCTTCTAGATGCATCTATGATGTATATCGAGGAGTTCGTCATGTGGAAATTCCACTTTGATGGGTCATTCACATTTCATGGATCAGGAGCAGGAGTGATACTCATCACTCCCACATGAGAAGTTATTCCATGAGCATTCCATTTGGGATTCCCTTATACAAATAACATTACAGAGTATGAAGCACTCATCATCAGCCTTAAGTTAGCTATCACCTGGAATATCTAACAACTATGAGTCATTGGTGACTCCCAACTAATCATTAAACAAGTTAATGATGAATACAAGGTCAAAGATGAAAACTTGTTCCATACAAGAAATTGGTGGAAAATTTGAAAGAATAATTTGTGTAGATTGTCTTTGAAAAAGGCCAAGATCAAATAACAAATCAACATATGCAATGGATACAATTGGATCTCTGATAAATTGCACATTCCACCTCAAGAAAATAAGATGTCCATTCTTTGTGGAACACTTATGAGTGCTCCACATATTTGACATACCATAGATCTTGTTTGGCATGTGAAGTTGTTGGTCCTTTCTCACCCTAGTATGAATCCATATTTAATTATCTACAAGATGGCATGTTTCCCCCAAACACCCATACAGAAGTAAAAATACCTTATATCGTCATATAGCCCATTATACCCTCTTGGAGGCACTGTTAACCAAAATAAGCTCCCCTTATTTTTGGGTTAACTTACTACCTTTGTGCTTCAGTCCATATTTAATACATTTAAAGCATTCAAAGGTTTCTACAAAATTCTCCATAGATAGATAATTTCTCCCCCAAATTTCATAAGAAAAGGAAAGAACTCTTTCTAACTCCTTGTATTTTTTGAGTTATGGCTAAAGATGTTTCGGAGGGAAACTTTTCCCAAGGCGGACTTGCAGAGCTTGGGAGAGTTTTTTGCCAAAGGAACTTAGACCATGATCCCGGGCATCGGAGGAAAGTCTCATTGAAAAATTTCCTTTTCTTCCAAAAGGCATACAATCAGGAAATGTGACCCGTGGCCCCATCAAAAAGCTAATGCGGGGATGTGGGACTGAGGAGGTAAATTGGTTTTTTTGACTTTTGTCAACAAATGTAAAATCCAAGAAAAAATAAGCCCCTATCTCTCTAAAAATCCGACCCCAATGGATGCCACATCATCAAGGGATTTTGGGGAAAATTTTCAAAATTTTAAGCCAAAATTTCTAGGAAACGTAAGGAAAGTTCGCAGAAGGCCATATATTTTGATCCAGCTCCATTTTTTACAATCTTGGTACCAATGGAAAGATCTAGAGATTCTCTTCATCATTGAGTCTTCAATTTTTGATTTTGGTAGAGATTTGTGGGAGAAAATTGCAAAACATGATTTGGCATGGAAAAAATGTAGAACTAGTTTACAACCACCAAATTTAATGAAATATGGGTCTTTTCTCCAAATGGGGACTTTTCCATTGCATTTGGGAATGGAATTTGTAGATGGAGCCTTGAATTTTTGACCAAATTTATGAATGTTGTCGGTGGTTGAAAGCAGAGAATTGGATTTTCTCATGTTTTTCCCTCTCTTTTCGCACTTTGCTATATATTATAATAGAGGCACATTTTCAAGAATTTAGTTAGTGGTTGTTCACTCTTCTTCTCTGCTCAAGGAATGGAACCATTTCGGATCTTCTTTTCTTATGATGGTATATCGAGGAAATGGAGTTGGAACCTCCTCCCCTACTCTATCATGATCAAGCGCAATATTTTTTCTCTTTCCTGTGAAATGGTGTTTATGATTCCCTTATGGAAATAAAAATGTGAGTGATGAATTTGTGCATCCTTTGCTTGTTTTTGGTTATATCACCTCAAAATTTCTAACAAGGGCAGTCATTGCATGTTTGAATAATCATTAAACAAGTTTTGGATGAATTGTGTTTTTAGGGATTTTGAAATTTTCTTGTCAATTCCATCTCGAAAATGGTGATGCACTTGTCCATCCTTTGAAAGAATCACATCTCTTTGTTTCCATATTTTGATAGATGATCAAAAATCCCTTCTCCGGTGTATCACCATTTTAGTGCAGATGCTCTGCCACAATTAGATTCTAGCTTGCTTTCTCTCCAAGAAATAAAATTCCATTAGATTATGATTAGATTAGCTTTCTGCACTAGAATAGCTTATGGCGGTGTAGTTTAGGAAGAGGAACCAACCTTCTTGTTTGGAGGATCATTCCCATTTTGCAAGTCCCATGTACAGGGAATGATTTAATTGTTATGAAATGGCACCAAATTCCCCGAACATCACCCATTAGAAAATCCCTTATCCTTTGTATACTCATTTATACCCTCCTAGAGGCACCCTCATCATCGTGGCTACGACGAGAATATGTTACGTTGTTTGATGTGGCAAAGTTAGTCCATGTTATTAAAGAAGTGCATGGAGGCATTTTGGAGCACATACTAGTGGCATGGCCCTAGCTAAGAAACTCTTGAGAGTAGGATATTATTGGCCTACCATGGAAGTAAATTGTTGCAACTTCATCAAGAAGTGTGAACTATGTCAAAAATATGGTAACTTGATACATGCACCATAGGCTTTGTATCCCATCACAACCCCTTGGTCATTTTCTAAATGGGGACTTGATCTCATAGGGAAGCTCACTCCAACTTCCTCAGATGGCCATACCCACATTATCACCACCACCGAGTACTTCACTAAATGGGTAGAGGATGTGCCTCTCACTTACGTAACCGATGCACAAATATCTAAGTTCATAATGAATCATCTCATCTTCCGTTACGACATCCCCCCTCCACCATTGTTGCAGATAATGGTAAATCCTTAAAAAAAGATAGTTAAAGTGTTTTATCGGATTGCTTTAAAATCCAACTCAAGTGTTCACCCCCTATTACCCTCAAGGTAATGGAAAAGTAGAGGCCACCAATAAAACCCTTGTTCGAATCATGGAGAAAATGGTTAGTAAGACTGGCCATAATTGGCACCTCCAGATTCATCCCGCCCTCTATGGGCCTATCGAACCTCCATTCGCACCCCTACTGGTGCTACTCCATATTCATTATTCTATGGCACTAAAGCCATCATACCCTTGGAAATTGAGCTTCCCTCCCTGAGAATATCTCTCCGGGACTATCTAGATAAAGATGAAGACTACAGGGTTGCTCAACTAACATAGTTAGAGCTATTGGATGAAAATCATATGAGAGCGCTCAATCACTTGAAGGTTTATCATAATCAAGGTTTCGTGAGGATATAATAAATGGATCATACCTCATGAGTTTGACATAGGTGATATCATGTTGAAAGAAAACTAGAAAAACATTGTTAAAGACAAAGAAAAAAAGGAAAAGTTTGAAGCCAACTAGTTAGGGCCATATGTTGTGGTCTAAGTATGGTCGAAGAGGCATAAATCGGCTCACTCAGATGGTGAGGAATTAAAGGAACCATGAATGTAATGCATCTCAAGTGATTCTATGCTTGAATAAGAAGTTCCTTAGAAAAGAAAGAAAAAATCAAGCAAAAAAATCAAGAAAATAGTAAAAATAAAACAAGTCATCCAAGTGTGAAAACCACGTAATTGTGGCACATTGGGCAAGTCCTTGGGTGAAAATAGATTTCAGCGCTTAAGGAAGATTCATTGTTCACAAGCTACTCTCACATCTGGATGGGTAACTCTCGCTTCTATCTAGGATTAGTTTCCCTATCAAGTCTAGGAATCCTACTGAACCTATCTTGCAAAGCCATGATTTGGCTCATTTGTTCTTGCTTCTACATGAAGGAATCACCTTTGTATATTCCCATCTAACATTGGGGGACACCTTTGCATCTGAAACTTCTTGAACATACATGTGTGGCATTCTACCTTTGTATATTCCCATCTCATGTTGGGGGCATCCATGCTTCTTTGTCATTGTACATTGCTTTCAAAAGGACCTTAGAAAAATCACAAAACATTGCAAAAACCTAAACATTTGAAAAAATCCCTCGTAAGGGATGAAGCTACACAAAAAAAGTAACATTACCTTGGGAAAACCCGAAAACAATGTGAATAGTAGCCTTGAAAATTATCTTTCGAGATAAACACCAAAAACAATAGAAAATATATCAATGTTGTCCCACAAAAACAAAGTAGTAGTTTAATTACTTTTAGTTGTCGGTTTGTAGAGTGTTGATTGCATTTTATTTCCATGTTGTATGTGTTGGATTGAATTCATTTGCTTAGGTTGAGTGTTACTTAACTTTTTGCATTAAGTTTCTTTCATCTTGCATTCATGTTTATAATTGTAGTGTGTTCATTAGATTTATTTGCATTACATTGTGTTGTATGTTTAAATTGAGTTAAATTGCTTACTTGAGTTGAGTTTTACTTAACTATTACATTGAGTTCCTTCTTGCATACTTGTTTATACTGGTGTTGTGTTAGTTATATTTCATTTCATTGCATTTGTCGTTCAATTGAATTCATTTGTTGGCTTAGTTTAGAGTGTTACTTTAAACTATTATCAATAAACATTGAATTCATTTTGCATACTTGTGAATATTTGTAGTGTTCGTTTTGATTAGGTTGTGTTTGTAAATTGATTGTACAAATTGTTGTCATAATAAACATCATAACATATATCACATCTATCATCTATCATATCATCACATTTGACATCATCTATAAATCATATATCAATAAAAATGCTAAGTTTTACATCAAGCATGTATGCTAAGCTAATCATCACATACCGTATCATCAATGGGGAAAGAGGGATTGCACATGATCACAAATCTATCCCCCCCACACCAATATCATAAGTATCATCCCATGTACTAATCTAAAAACATCTCATGTGCAAAACAAATGATATTATCTAAGGATATATCATAAATAAAAAACATGTGATACATCATCAACATCCATCATGATACATACATAAGAAGTAAAATCATACAACATCATGATATAATCAAAACACATCATAAATAAGTCCATAATCATCATCATAACATATAAAAATGTCCAAATCAAATGTCCATATACATGTATATAATATTTGTCTCAAAAATATATACATCATCGATACAAAATATGCCATCAAGGGCATGAATCAAAATAGGCCTTCATAAGAGGCATACTCCAACATGATACGTCATACATCATTGATAAAAAAATGAGCCTTCATAAGAGGAATACATCAAGGGTACATACATATATCAAGATATCAATACATAAAGAGAGTCATCAACAACTCTCATCCTCTCATGGACTACATGGCCTATGGCCGAAGGAAGATGTTGTTCTTTGATGAGATGGCCCGACCAAGGCTGCAACACTCTATTGTACTTTGGGTTGTTACACTTATCTAGTTGATCTAAAGGTCCTTGAGACTGGATCTAGAATTTCTCACATCTAACTCGATCAAATGAGGTCACTCTTAGTCCATGAGAATCGCCTCATAGTATGCTGACCTTGTAATAGGAGGCCTCACCACTAGCCCTCATAACATTTGACAATATATGGGCCATCCCAATTGTTGTAGATGCCACGATGTAGAGCATCGTGTTCTCTCAGTAACTCGAGACACATCCAGGAGCATGTGTCAATGTGGCCTAATCTAATCTCTAAGCAATCATAGTATGCTCCCGGGCATGTGCTTCGATCTCGTTGCCACCTTTGCCTATAATGGCTTGTACCTATGTCTGCACCTACTATAATAAACTTACAATATATGAACTTTGAGAAACCATTTGCTAAATCTCTGAAACCAAGTAGCACCATCTCTGCCACCTCTCCCGACTATCTTGGGCCCTAGAATGCATTCTGCTCTGAGTAATAACATGTAACTAAGCTTTGGCCCGATCTCTCTCGACCGCCACCTAGAGTTGCAAAACCACATCCTGTTGTAACACAACTATCTCGACCACCGTCTCCTCCACCACCATGTAAGTGACTAGAAGGAGGACCCTTCTCTCGGAGTTTGCTACCTAAGAATGTGTTGCCCTAGAGCACGAAGAGGAATATCCTGTGGATGAATATGTCACAATGGAATGAGAACTCCAGCTAGTATACCAACTGGAGGTAGATGTACAGTAGAGCCATAGATGCTTAACTCCATCTCAGCCTATGCCCCTGTCCATGTGGTTGATGAGGTGGAGGACCCTGTCCCCCACCCCCATCATGACACTAACCATCGAAAGGATCATCATCATCTCCATCCTCATCCTCGTCATCACTCCTAGGTGGCCCCTCTAGAGGTGCCCTAACTCCCGTGTCCTAGGCTTCCCATGGAATGGTCAATCGATGAGGTAACATTTTCAAATACCACGAGTCCATACTTGAGTGTACATCTAAGATCCCTAACTTGTCTCAATAGTACTGGCACCATCTACTCAAAATTAGCCCTGACCCTATCCATATGAATCTGTTGCCCCATATCAAAAACCTCACGAGCTCTACATGCATGTACCACATATCATGTCATGACACATCCTGGACAACACCATACTGCCTCTGACATCGGTCCACTCTATAAAACTCTCTGATGTATCCTCAAATCCCAAACATGAAGTGATCTACCATGGCCACGCCAAGCCCCCGACAATCCTGGCCACCGAAAATTTCTCGTAGGGCCTCCATACTATCTCGAGCATCGCCGCTGCGAGATCATCGAACTCTTGACGATAGTGGTAAGTATCTTAGACTCGCGGATCATTTGAATCTACAATCATTTACAAAATCTAAGCTGCTTACTTCGCCTATACTGCGGGGCACAACGAGTTACCTAGTATTGTTTTGTAGTGCACTTTCGCTTTTCATAGACCTAAGTGTCCTTTGTTCTTCTCCTTACATATACAATTTTCTTGGGGCATCATTTTTAACTCTTTTTGATTATCACAAACATTTGGGACTACAACTCGATAACAAAATATTTGTGCAACCATCTTAAACATTGTTGGTTTGAGTGTGTGTGTTTGTACTTATTTCCCTGTTAGATCAACTTGTTTACTTCTCGTATTGCATTACATTTTGTATGTTGCATGGAGTTGGTAGTTTTAGCAATGGATAATTGTTTGTATTATGGATTTTCATGTCATTCTACACTTTTATCGTATGCTTATATTTTAATAAGGACCGATGATGAAGATTCCTAGAAATCTAATGTAAACAATATTGTCTTACGCAATGCAAAATCACTGATAGCTCAATATATCCTCCTTGTTATTTTCTTCAATCTTCCTTACTCTTCTATTTTCACGTAAAATCATCATGTCCCTCCTCATTCTTCTATTTTATTTTCCATTATCGATCGACCTCTTTCATTGCTTTATCGACACTCGAGGATATCCTTCACCCTTCTAATTTTTCTTCCACTCCTTCAAAAAAAAATTTGTAGTAAGCATTGTGTTTGTCTACTTTCTTTGAAGTGGTGTAGCTTACGCCACCCCAAAGAGGGGCAAATGTAGACACTTGTAGTTTGATCAAAACACTATTATTCTTAATATTGCACTAACTATTCTCCTCCTCGCAAATTGACGACACCTCATCAATTAGGCCTATCTAAATCTCCTTTTACGACATCCTTTTGGTCGTATTCCTCTTATAACCGACTAACTAGGCTAATATAGCCTCTTATTAGCTGAATCCTCTTCTAATCTCCTTCTAAACCACTTCTACTAGCTTCTTAGATTATCAATCCATTTCATTGGATTGAGTAGTCCTCTCATAACTCTCTCAAACTCCTAATTCCTCACTAATCAGGATTAATTAGCCTAAACCTATATTAACTAGCCTAAGGCATGTTTAACCTCTCCTAAACCTAAGAGTGCTTTCTGGCTTATTCATTTGTCTCACATGCACCAAAAGTCTTCCATTTCGGAATTAGAAACCTATAAATAGAACTAGACCCCCCTCACTTTTCTAAGAACACTTCCTCCTTTTTAGCATAAACTATAGTATTTTGTTTAGGATTAAGAGCTTTCTTCATTGTTTATTGAGCTATTTGCTTTGATTTTTTTATCATTAAATGCTTTTGACTGAAGCTATGAAACGGAGGGTTGGTGGGGCCCCATCCTACAACAATGTCCTCAGACAAGATATTACAATTAAGACCAACACAAACCACCGCATCCACCGAGCCCGCACCGACGATGCAATTTTTCGCCACCGCTTTTAGAGCCACCACCTGCAACCAACACCAATGTCAACAATGAAAATTCTGCCACGATCCAAGAACCACCGGCCGAATCCACGAGCCACAACCATCGGTGATGCAACACCCGCCATCATAAAACCATTGCAACCAACCGGTGATGCAACACCTGCCACCACCGGTAAGCCACCCTGAAGGAATCGTGCCCAACGGGATTTGAACCTAGGTGGATCCGAACACAACTATCCGTCTTAACCGATCCACCCAAACCCCATTGACACTATTTGATTTGTTATCGCATCTTTCACTCGAGCTTTTGGGAAAATGAGAGAAGCCATTAATGGTGAGCTCTATTTCAAATACCTGAGATCAAACGATCACAACCGATTGCTAATAGTCTTAATAGGTTCATTTCCATAGCTTTCAAAGAGTAGAGAATATCTAGAGATGTTAGGTTTGCTTGCTTATTTCAAGTTAATGCATGCAAGGTAATGGGTTCTTGCTTATCTCTTATCATGATGGTCCATTAATTTGTTGTTTAAAGCTTTGGGGCTTATTAAGTGTTCTTGCCTCATTTCATAGCTTTTGCAACTTTTCCTTGTTCACACATAGAATCCATAATAAGACACCAAACAACAAGTTCCAAACTGCATTTGGCATATTTTCTACCCTAGGGAAGGGTTGTATAATTTGGTTAGAATTTTGTATCTAGTCTCGCTAACTTGTATGGTCTTGAACCAACATGTCTTCCAACCTTGCTTTCAAATTCATATATTTTGTTGGGTCTTCTACTTCATCTGGGTCATATTGTATAAGATAAATCATATATGAAGACCTATATAAGCAAGTAAACACTACCTCGTTTTCTAACCTGGAGATCATATGACAATGCGTTGATATACTCACTTCTTACACTTCCAAAGGCATTCACCACTCCCTAAATCTCACAATAACACACCTACAATCATTATGTCAACATCCACGTTAGGTCTAAAGCTTCTTACCAGTCAAGACAACATCCTCTCTCATTTGTAAGAACTCAAACATCCATCCTCTAAGTATTTTAGCAAGAGCCAAAGTCAAAAACAAGTATTGTCAAAGAAGTTGTCAAATCTGTTTGATCTATCTAGATATCACATGTTAGGTGGAGAACAACATGATTTTTGAGGCCTCTTTGGAGTAGTCTTCGACATCACAAAGGCACAAGGGTTCCCACAACCGAACTAAAGTTTGTTTTGTTGGATTCTTCATCCATGACTAGGGTTTGAGATGATGTTCAAGTATGTTCAAAGAGCCTCGTTGCATGATCAACAACCAGAGTTTGATAGTGAGAGAAAAATCCGGACCAACAAACATCACAAAAAGTTGCAAGAGTAGAAACAAAGTAGGTCCAAAACCATATAGAAGGGTCAAGACCATACGGTGCACTCCGACAAATTGGTACTGGTCCCGCCCCAAGATAGTTTGCAATTGCAGTCTCAGTTTTGAAGCACTTCTAGGTTCATATCTCCCTGCTCCAACATCGCACAATCCCAAAACCTTCTGAACAAGCTAAGTGCACTCATTCCTTTGTGTTTCAAGTTCATATGTTGTATTGCACACTTTAGAACACTATTTTGATATTGTATAATTAATGTTGGAAGTTAATTAATCAAAATAACCACTTGTATCTAACCTACATCCATTTAATGTAAATATGACCTCACTAAATCAAATTTAGATTAACAAACCATATTGGTCTTAATCTAAGAAGGGTGTAAACAAGTACACAAGTTAGTTGTTATGTAATTTATATTTATCGACATCTTCATTCCAATCCAAGTGCTCTACTTAGTAGAGAGCTATTTAGTTCACACTAGCCACCCAAACCATAATAGACCCTAAAACATTATTTTACTTAACACTTTGGATCAAGAAAAATTAGCTCATTACATGTACGTGAGAGTCACAACCTCTGCAATTTAGGGTAAGGAAGTATAATAACAAAAACAATTGAATGAACTTAGAAAGTCAAAATTTAGCCAATAATCATTTAATAAGAGCATCCGGTTAGTCTTACTTAATATCCTTTCACAATAAGAGTGTGATTTTTAGGCGATCATTTTGGTGTTATCTATTGTGTGAATTCTTTCTAAGTAGGGTGCATAGATAGATTTACTATAGACCATACACGAGACACACACCTTTAATTTTCAATTCTCTTTACATATTTGATTGCCATAATCAACTAGGTATTGGCTATGCAATTTACTTCAAGACGTTGAATTAAAAATCGTTCATGGAGATGATTAAACTCAAGATATTTTATTATGTATTATCATTTATCAAAATCTTTTTATGTCGACATCCCAATCGATCTTCAAGACCGGAGATCGACAATCTACTCGACACTCAATACATCTAGAAAGTACCGTGACACATTTGACACATTTTAAAACTTATGTGAAGTCATCTATCCCACTAATATTTTGACACAAACTTTGCCCT
Source organism: Taxus wallichiana var. yunnanensis (assembly GCA_018340775.1). Classification (NCBI taxonomy): domain Eukaryota; kingdom Viridiplantae; phylum Streptophyta; class Pinopsida; order Cupressales; family Taxaceae; genus Taxus; species Taxus wallichiana. The sequence continues at coordinate 746,449,897 of CM031244.1, read as the reverse complement.
ATGAGCATGGTCTCATGCCACTCAAAACTAACCAACTCCTCAACTAATATCATCTACACAACAAAAAGAAGCATACAAATGATGAGATCATGAAGGTCTCATGTGACCAAGGTACGAAACCACATAATGTCCCCTTGCGTATGATTATATCCCTAATCAAATCTTCACCTACCATCTAAAGTCAATCTTGATATAATAAAGTAATAATGAAGGCAAAAAGTATTTCGAAAAATTAATAAACAGACATTAGAAAGCGACGTCCCTCTCTCCACGTCTCCGGCCGCCGCAATCGTGGCAGTCTGACGGAGCGGCCGCCGGCGGCGCAATATTCCCGGCGGCGGTGGGCCCCACAGTCCCATCTGAGCCGCTGAGCGAACAAAACCACATAAATCGCATACAGCACGACAAAAACAGACAGTGTACACGTCATCATCCTTCCGTCCCCGCCGTCGACGCAGGCGGCGTCAAATACGACTCTCCCTTTGCACTTTCACGCTATAAATCCCTCGCTTTGACGCCCTCCCTCCCTCCCTCCAACGTTACACTAAAATGCACAGCAACAACCGAAATAAAAACAAACAAGAAAGAGAAAACTCTGTTCTCACAAATGGGTCTGTCTATGACAGACCATCTGAAAAAGAAGAAGCCCAGCGCAGAAAATCTGTGCATTAAGGGAAAAAATCTTCGTTCTCTCTCGGACAGGGCATTATTACAGAACAACCAGTACGATGAAACCAATGATTTTAATAGCAACAATTGTTTCGGCATCTGGAAAACATCACCATGAGGCTTCTCATCCACAACTACTCTTTCAAGCACCTGTTCTCTGGACGTGCCAAATGCAATGAGGATTCTTCTTCTTCTTCTCCATACATGGAGCTCAAGGACAAAGAAGAGTCTGCTCTTGAAATCCCAATATCAATGCCTGAGATCCCACCACCTCTTTGGAAGCCTTCATGGAGGTGTTTTGCATTTGATGAAATCTCTGGTGCCACCAACAATTTCCATGCTGGTATGTACAACAAAATGCTCTGTACTTCCAGTTTTAATGGTGCTTACAATACCCAAAATGGGAAAAATACTCATGGGTATAACTATATCTGTACATCTTTCCTTTCTGCTAATGCTTGGACATACTCGAGTAGATGGAGGTTATCTACTGTCTCTCACAGAACCCAATGTGTATATTTATGCATATCCTATACACACACATACTTTCTGGTTATCTGCGTATATGGAGTAGATGTAGGAAATTTTTATGAGGTTATCTGTAAGTGTATATGTCTGTTTCAGAGAATCCAATGCTTATGAGTGACTGCTGTCTATGAACATGTACCATTGTCTGAAAGTATGCTTTTCCGTACCATAATGGTATGCTTGGGAATTTTAGAGTAGATATAGGTTTAAGATTCATGAGATTATCTACATGTATCATGGAAAATCTTTCCTTCTGATGTGAGAGCAGGGTATCCTCATGAATCTTGTAAGGAATTTGAAGTTTACCATGTTCGGCAACGAGTCCATGACCTATATTGTGACATGACACACGCACATGTGAGCCTGTATATGTGTGCATATAGGTTTATGTTTTTCTGGTTATTAGCATATGCTTGAGCATTCTGGACTAGATATATGATCAACACTTGAAAGGTTATCAATGTTTGTATGTTTTTCATAGAACCCAACGTGTTAATATGTATCAGCATATTGTTCGGCTTTCTGGGTAGATATAGCTTCAACAACCAGGAAGTTATCTATGTGTATATATGTTTGTCACAGAATCCAATGAGTATAACTATATACCTGTGTATCTGTATATATTTTTCTTGTTATCTGCATATGTTTTGGCCCTTTGGAGTGGATATGGGTTCAATACTCATGAGCTCATATGTGTATAACTGTATATGTTTGTCCCAGAACCTTGTGTTTATTATATATTTGTGGATATATGCGTGTATATTCTTTCTAGTTATCAGCATATGCCGGGGCATTTTGGAGTAGATAAATCATAAGGTTCAACAATCATGAAGTTATCTAGTTGGTATAGGTCTGCTATAAAACCTGACGTGTATATATGTGAATATATATTGGTATATCTATTTTCCAGCTATCAGCATATGTTTGGGTAGATTGAATAGATGTAGGATCAATACTCATGAGGTAACCTGTGTGCACATGTCTGTCTTCGAGAACCCAACGCTTATGGGTGGCGGCTTCCTATAAACTAGTACCATTGTCTGACAGTAAGCTTTTTCCTACCATAGTAGAATGCTTGGGCAGTTTGGAGTAGATATACGTTCAAGACTCCTGGCATGTATATGTTTGTGATAGAACCTAACGCTTATTGGTGGCTGCTGCTTATAAACAAGTGCCATTGTTTGTGGACCGAAAGCATGCTTTTAAAAATTTAAACATGTTAGTGAGAAGGATCCTACAATAGTAGTATGCTTGGGCATTCTGGAATACATATGTCACACTGTGTTCAAGACTCATAAGGTTATCTTCGTGTGTATATGTAGTGGCAGGAAATTCTGCTCTGTGATGTGGGAGCAGAGTACCCTTCTGATTGTTTAAAGAATCCAAAGTTTACCTTGTTTAGTCACGGGTCCATGACTTATTAATGAGATCGGATACACACACACATATATGTGTTCCTCTGCGTGTGTGTGTGTCTGGGTATGCTTGATCATTGTGGAGTAGATATAGGTTCAAGACTCTCGCAAGTTTATCTATGTGTGTATATGTCTGTCATAGAACCCAATGCTTATGAGTGCCTGCGTCTACCATTCCAACTTATCTGAAAGTATCCCTTTGGTCATCGTAGGGAAAAAGCTTCTAAATATTAGGCATTTAAGAGTTTACCAAGACTAGCCTCAGGTCAGACACCCATTTGTGTGCTAGAATTCTGGAACCAAATATCAATGGGTGACTATTAATGTATGTAACACATCTTGACATTGAGAATTCTTGTCCTCTGATGTGGGAGCACAGTACACTTCTGAATGTTGAATGCATTTGAAGTTTAGCAAGTCTAGTCACATGTTCACAACCCATGTATGTGATAGGAGGTTCTGATTATTTGATGTCTATCCCTATGTGTAAAGAAACCTTGTTATCAGAAATAAATTTGAACCAGATAAAGGTTTGAAATTCGATATGTGTGTGTGTGGACATTTTGGGGAAGCTGTAGGTTCTAAACTCCATGATGTTACCCATGTGTCTATATGTCTGTCCTAGAACCCAATGACATCCAAAAGTTACCAAGAAAAGCCTCACGCCAAAAACATTATCTGTTATGGGACCCAATGCCTGGCCATAAGTGCATGCAAACTGCCACAGCCATTGAGAATTCTGCTGTGTGATGTGGGAGCAGAGTACCATTCTGAGTGTTTTTGGGCATGGGCATTTGAAGTTTACCAAGTCTAGTCCCTATCATGGATATTTAACGGCTGACCCTATTTATAAAACAGCTCTGTTCTCATGAACGATTCAATAAGTAGATAGAGGTTCAAAAGTAGATGAAGTTATCTAGGTGTGTATATATGCATTTGGGACTCAATATAAGTTCAAAACTCTATAGAGAATCTATGTCATACGTGTCTATTTAGGGTAAGAGAACCCAATGCCTATGGGTGGTTGTTGAACTTGAATATAAGCGCTCCCCATTATCTGAAGGAATGTTTCCCCCATCGTAGGGAGGTTCTTAAATGTGAGCAACTTCAGATTAGGTTTGAACCCAGGTCATCATCATTGCATTTGAGAGTTTACCTAGACTAGCCTCAGGGCAGAAACCTGTCTATATGCTAGAACCCAATGCCAATGGGTGGCTATCAGTCTCACGCAAACTGCCACAGGCATTGAGAATTCTTCTTTGTGATGAGAGCTAATGTTTGCCGACCCATGTATTGATAGGGTTCATAGGACCTTATGATGACTATTTGATTACTATCCCTATTTGTAAAGCAGCCCTTCTATCAGAAATGCAGATTTGATGATGAAAAGTCGAACCAGAAGCAGACCATCGTTACTAGGACCAGTTTCAGATTTTCTGGAGTGTAGAGGCATCTAGTGTGAATGTAATTGTCTCAATGGGCATGAGTAGTTACCCTTGGTAAGCCCTGCTATGGAAAATTATGTTTCTAAATGATAGTGTGTCAAATTTCACAGCGTTGTTCTCGATGTATGGGTATTTGGATTTTAGCAAAACCAGTTGAAGATTCTTTACCAATCGTTTCTATGTCTGTATTGCTTCTTTGTTATATGTTTGGGTGGTTTTGGATTAGATATGTAGGTTTAAATAGTCATGGTGCTATTTTTGTGAATATTTCCAGTATAGAATCCATTGCTTATGGGTGGCTGCTGCACATGTAGTTTAAACAGTCACTGTTATCTGAAAGTATTTTTTTCCTAAGATAGGGAGACTACTAATGTTAGACTTTAGCCCAGCAATGATAGGTTTGAAACTGGGCCATTATCGTGGCAATCACTTCCTAGCAAGATGGTTTCTTGGCCTATTGATGGATACTCCTATTTGTATAGCAGCCTTCTTATTGGACGATGTGATTTTCTGAAAGTGATATATAATATGAACAATCCACAATCAGTATTGTCATTCTATAAAGAAATGGTAGGAAAGTGATATATAGTATGAACAATCCTATCCTCAAATAACTGATACATGTTCTCCTAGACACAGTTTTACTTATTTGGTTGGCTGCCATCACATTTCCCCTGCTCTTCCTAAGTATGCGTATGCTTGTGGGATGTCTTTGATCACTATGAGGAAATATTATTGGAAAATACCATAAACATAAATTTCCTTGGTGAACAATCTCATAGCATATATAATTATGGATTCTTATTGCTGTTCTTGGATTTGTAGATAATCTGGTGGGCCGAGGTGGATATGCAGAGGTGTACAAGGGAGTCCTACCAGATGGACAGATGATAGCAGTCAAGAGACTGGCAAAAGGAAACACCGATGAACAGAAAGAAAAAGAGTTTCTGACAGAGTTGGGAATCATTGGGCATGTGTGTCATCCCAATGCAACCTCATTGGTAGGATGCTGCATTGAGAATGGACTTCATCTCATCTTCCATTTCTATGTAAATGGTAGCTTGGCTTCACTTCTTCATGGTAACTATCTTAACTGTCTCGAGATGGCTGTAAGATGTAGGAGTACTAACTTTCTTTCTATGACTAGTAAGGTCTCTGTCATTCAGCTAAATATATAATTGTACTCCAGAGCAGGAGATTGATAGAGAGTGCTTAATAATATTTAAATCTATCGTAACACAATCTAAATTTTATAGCTCATTGCCAAACGTCCCATTTAGCTTTTCCTAGCAAAAATGCAAGACGGAAATTAACAAAGATCTCCATTTTTTTTTTTTTGTTTTAGACTTTTCTGACTCAGCACCTTGTTGAGCTTTTTCTCATTTTCAAGGCAATGACTGATACTCTAGTTTGATTCACACATTGCTTAGAGAATCAGTGCATTAGATACTAAGTTTGAAAAATATATTTGAACAACAGGCACAAGGACTCCAGTGCTTGAATGGTCAATTAGGTACAAGGTAGCAATTGGAACAGCAAGGGGTTGCATTATTTGCACAAATGCTGCCAGCGACGCATCATACACAGAGATATAAAGGCTTCAAATGTTTTGCTAGGGACAGATTTTGAACCACAGGTAACCAAACACATATTCATAGTTGCAATTAAATGGAAAATGTGTGTAGTTCCTATAATGTGAACCTCATTTAAAAATCGGTAAATTTAGTTTCATGAGTGAAAGATTTGTCTCCATGCATCGCAGAATCTTAAATGGTAATGGATTTTCATGCAATAATTGTATGCTTTTCAATAAACCAGAAACATCTCATCTTAATAAAAAAATGTTTCCTTCTGAAGAATGTTATTTTTGCTTGTAACTAATGTAAATTTGTTGAAGATGGTAGGGGTAGTTGCATACCTAATTTTGTGTTTGTAATTTTCTAATTTCATCTCTCTTTTGTTTACTACAGATATCAGATTTTGGATTGGCAAAATGGCTTCCAAAACAATGGACTCATCATTCTGTAACACCAATTGAAGGAACCTTTGGGTGTGTAAATTTCCATCTTTCCTTGTCCACATTATCTTATGATGCAGTTCTTATAATGGCGAGTCTTCCTTTTAAGATTTTTGTGCATTGTGTTTAAATGTCCTGAACAGGTACTTGGCACCGGAATATTTCTTGCATGGCATTGTTGATGAGAAAACTGATGTTTTTGCATTTGGGGTACTGTTGCTTGAGATTATCTCAGGTCGTAGACCTATTGATGCTTCAGAGCAAAATCTGGTGTCTTGGGTGAGTACAATTATTTATTTATAGAAAAATATACTAATCAATATTCAGAGAAACATCTGGTGTTTTTAAGTAGTAACATTAACATTATTTATTTGTAGAGAAATCTACTTATCAAAAATAGCAAACCACCCTTCCAAAAAACAGAGAAAACAAATTCTATCTTAACTAGTTTATGTTGCACAGGTGGTCATTAGCCATCCCTTTGATGACATGTTCATCTTAATCTTCTCTTATGATTTGGCATTAGAAAAAAGGTTGTAAATTGTAACCACACATATTTATCATAAAATGTGTTTCTTTTCAGTCAAACATGAATGAAGGATATCCAATTACTTGTGTTTTTTTATAGACCCAAATCCATCGTTGTTGAACACAAATCAAAGATATAGACCAAATGAAACTGAGAGTGATTGCCAAATAAGTATATTTATGCCGACATTTCGTTCTTTTGTTTCAGGCGAAACCCATATTGGAGTCTGGAAACATTCATGAACTTGTAGATTCTCGACTTCGAGGTCAATATGACATTCATCAGATGCAGAGGATGGTTTTTACTGCATCATTGTGTATAAGACATTCAGCAATTTGGCGTCCATCAATGATTGAGGTCTTTTTTTTTTCCTTCTTCACATATCCAACTTCTTATAAACACACCTCTTGGAGTTACCCGATTTCTCTTTACTTGGAATATTCTAAAACAATTGCCAATATTGTTGCTTGTCTTTACTTTCAGGTCTTACAGTTATTGATAGAAGGCCAAAATCACGAGACAGGAGATTGTTGGAAAATGCCACCATCCATGATAGATGAAGATGATGACTTCTGGGGATTTGATGAATTGGAAAGCGAAATTGATACTACAGATGGCAGGAAATGATGGAGGGACCTCCTAGAGATTGTGACCCTGAAAATTATTTCTTAACCTGTACTAACCAATGAGATGATACTGATCTAACACTAGAGCTCGATTTAACCGGTTCGAGAGAATAGAATGCTCGATGCAAAATTCTTTTGATTGGGAGAAAGTTCCCTTACAAGACTATTTGAGTGTATCCAAAGCGAAAGGATGTTGTATATCTCTAATTTTCCCTGTTAAAAATGTGCATATTGTTGGTAAGATCAATAGCACCTGCTCAATCATATTGTTAGTATATTTGTTTTCTCATTTGGTCATCCTCTTTCATACAACCTAAGATTCTAAACTGATTCATGCCATGTCTTTCAAATTCTATCCATACAACTGTTCCGAGTGGTGGGGAGTATAAGAGTTGCTCCTTTCTATCCCATATTGCTAGTGAGGGTTGGTCTGTGGGATTTGAAAGCCCTTACATGCTAACGAAGCTTTTGATAATTGAGGTTGATATGTTCTAGGACAGTTCACCTCATCTCTTACAAGTGATTCAAGGACTTAATGAGCTACTCCCTCTATCCCACATTGCTAGTGAGGGCTGGTCTCGGTATCTAGAAGTCCATACATGCCCTGAAGCTTTTGCTAATGGACGTATTACATTATGGACTTGCCTGCCAGGGGATGTAGAAATCCTTAAATGCCATGAATCTGTTTTTGAGTCGCTTGTCTCATCTAACATCATCAGCTAGATTGGCTTTGCGTCTCTGCAACCTATTGCTCTAGTCCCGGGCTTGTTGGCTATTGAAAGTATCCAAAGACATTAAACATCAACGAATGGCGTATTGATACATCAAGAAAATGTTGGCCATCTTAGATTATAGATTATCAACTCTTTTTGAATGACCATATAATTAGGCTCCGAATTGGACAAAATCTGTCACATGCACCACAAAATTTGATGCATCCGTGTACGCAATCATGTTAGGCCTTTGGAAGTTGTATTCTAATGACAAGTTGCTTGTGATTGACGTAGGTATAACATTTGACACCCGAGTTCAAAACACCTTAAGAGAATGGTTGCTGAGTCAAATGGCAACATTTCTTTTCAAAAAAGTGTAGGACGACATAATGAATGAGAATTCTCGTATACTAGCATCCAGGGGTTAAATTTGACGGCCACCTATGCCTGTCAAACAATTTTTAGGTGACGGCAAATTTTAAATCTTGCCCTTCAAAAATACAAAATAGTGTTATTTTTATGATGTTAATAAAATATATAAAATATTATTTTATATATATTTAACTATTTCAAATATATTTTTGTATAATTTACCTATAAATCTATATTAAAAATAACGGCCTCCCTTAAAATTTGCAAGTCGCACGTGACGGTTTTTCCAAATATTTGCAAGTATTTTATGGCTAAAATCATGAAAAACGTCTAAACGGCCGTCAAATTTAACCTTTGGTAGCATCTACACCATTAGGTGCAAATCATCATCTTTGGTCAAAGGCATGATTTATTAGAATTGAGGTTGACAATATTTATTGATCACATGCAAATGCTTGTATGGTTTACAAGCAATTTTGTATCAATCAAAAATATGTAGTATAAATTAAGCTATGTATAATAGACCAAAGGACAAAGACTCTTGGGTTTGAGTGGATTATAAGAAGTAACAAATGAATTTGATGGCCGTTTAGATGTTTATCATCATTTTGACCGAAAAATATTTGTAAATATTTGAATTAATTGTCACATGCCACTTTTATATTTAAAATGTCTGTGTCATTTTTGTACATATTTATATATAAGTATATATTAAAAATAGTTAAATATATATAGAAGTATTTTATTAGTAATCTATAAATAATAGTGTTGTATTTTTGAAGGGTAATCTTAAAAAAATAGTCACCTAACAATTGATTGAGAGACATTGGTGGATGTCAAATTTAAGCCTTGATTATAGTTTTGTTAATGTATTAATGAAGAGTTATGGGTAAAGAATTTAGAGTTTGTGCATGATATTGGGAAGTACTACACAATGATGTGAAGAGTGAAGTCTTGCATGAATCACAATTGGTAAAGCAAGCCTCGGTGCACCTTGTAAGGCCTTGCGCAGGATGATATGTTAAGGACTCTTGCACGACCCTCGCAGGTTCTTATACGTGGAGTCGCATGATAGGGTAGGTGATTATTTGTGTGGAGCGGCCATCCTCGAAGTATTGCGCTTAGCAAAGAACATCTTGGGATGCACTACACATTAGTAACAACCATAACATTTGGGCAACAAAACGAAAGGGAGTTGAAAGATCTTGATGAAGATGGTGGTTATCTACCATTTAGAAGATGAATTGTTTTAGCTTGTTACGGTTTTTCAAATGCCTTTATATATTTGATTGAAGGCTATTGTTCAGATTAGCATGGAGAAAGAAACAGTAAAAGATCGCGATTCAATGGAAGAGAGAGAGAGAGAGAGAGAGAGAGAGAGCCAAGCTAGGAACGAGGAAGGTTCATGCAAACACGTGTAGTTGGCATACGAGTTTGAGAGGTTTAAGTGGCAAATCGCCTCCATTGTGGGATTGTTGTGATGTTGCACTAGTGGAATCCTATGAGTAGTCGGTAGGAGCTTGTGTATGCATAGATTGTACTTTCCGTTTCAAGTTAATAATATTAGAAGCTATTGTTATGTGTTGCTAAACACCTGTGTGTTTGTTTTTGTGTGTTGTACGATCTAATGTTGTTCATTTGATTCCTAATTGTGGCTGCATTAGTTGGTATTAGAGTGTCTTGTATTCAGAGAGGGAGTGAATTAATTGTTTTCATTGTTGGAGGGCTCTTGAGGCTTAAAAGTCCACTTTTGTAATATTTTGTACATTCAAAACATGTGTGCAATTGTTCAAGACGTATGTAGTAGAAAAGAAAAAAAGAACATGTCAAGCTCTTAGAGCTTTAGTAGGTGAAAATGAAATGCTTAGAAGACCAAAAGACATATGAAATTGTATAAAGGGTGTAAGAAACTCGTGTGGAGAAGGTTGGGTTCTAGTTTGTAGAAGATTTTATAGTGAATAAAAGAAATAATTGTTTGAATTCTCTCTCTAGCTTGAAGATTTCCATTTCATATGTAGTTCCATCTCAGTAACCTAAATTTACTTGTGAAATGTGAGAAATGAATTGATGGTGTTGTGATCTCAATGTGTTTTGTCATATATAGTTTAGACAAGTTCACTAGCCCATACTACAATTTTAACATTTCTTAATGAGGTAAACCAAGGAATCTTGCAAACAACGGTTCCCTTGTTGGGACCCTAAAATGTTAAAATTGTTATTGGGACAAAGAGGTGTGAAGAGGTGGCTAGAAGAGAGAAGATGAATTATCTTTTGAAAGACAATAGTTGAGACGAGAATCCTTGCGAAGAAAATAATACAAGAACACATATGACGATGTCTATAAAATCTTTTGGTGCGAGGTCTAGAACTATTAGTTGTGTTTTTCAAGGTTAAGGTAATATTGTTAAATGATTAGAGCCAAGGGAAAATTTGTGTGGAATGAGGAGAAGATCAAAAATTGCACAAGCTTGATATTGAGTGGACAAGAGTCATATATTATTGGCTACAAATCGTTATAGATGGAAATATCACTAAAGTTGTCATTCAATATTTTATCTTCGATTTTTGGCGCAAGACGAATTCATTCGAGGATGAAGATTACGTTTTAGAAAATTACTGATGACCATAAAGATGTTGGTGATGAAAAAGTCACGGTGCCAAATCCCAACTTGAACTAATTAGATAGGTAGCTTAGAGATGTAGTCCTATAAGAGGGGGTATGAAGGAGAGATGTGCAATAATGAGGACTTTGGAGATGTTCGAGAAGGATCAAAATGAGGAGAAAATATAATTGGAAAAGCTATAGGGAGAATTGAGACAACACAAAAATGGGGAGTGACAAGCTCCATGGCGGGATAGAGGAAAGAAATGAGTTGGTAAATGGTAACCGACCGAGAGGGCGAAGAAATGGACCTCGTAAAGGAAATAAGTGAAGGGAACAAAGCGAGAATCCAACATTTAATCCGTGTAGGTAGAAAAGCCAAGAAGGTCCAAAGAAAAAGAAGGAAAAATTGAGCAAACAAGCCAATGTTCAACAAAACTTGCTCTCATCAACAAACCATTGTAAGGTTCTTTGATTTAATGAACAGGATGAGCTTCAATTTTAATGATGTAAGGAAATCGTTTGGTTTGTGGAAGTATTGCGCAACAAGATACAATTTTCCATTGACAAACAAAATTCACTACAAAGCCCATGTTATTGAAGTTGTGATAAGAGTAGAAAAGATTGAACATTATGGAGACAGTTCGGTGGGTGATTTTAAAACTAGGCCAAATTGGGTTTGGTCAAGTAGGAGACTTGAGGAATTACATGAAGGAAAAAAATAATTGTCGAATTCTCTTTCTCTAGCATGAATATTTCCATTTCTTAATGTAGTTCCGTTTGGTAGCCTAAATTTTCTTGTGAAATGCAACGCCCACTAAACACACAACAAAATCACAAGCCAAAATTGGGTAATTTTTTCCTCTTACAACAACTTTGGGCTCACTTATCGCACCACAAAATGCCCTAAATGCCCGAACACTTACACAACATGCATCACATCTTTGTACAACCAAGAGCAGATTCAAGTTTATGAGGGAAAAAGAGGTATTTTCTTGGACCAAAAATGAAATCCAACACATATACCCAAGCCAAACAAAGACTTGCAAAAAGGGGAAGAGAATGTCATTACTACCCCTTATATCTCCCACTAAAGAAGGGGGACTAACCTTTGGTTCCTCCAATAAGCACAAACACATACGGACATCTCCTTATACCTCCACGAATATTTCAAACCTCTACGAAGACTAATCTAACATTCCTTTGTTTCCTCCATTTAGATATATACAAACTCACTCTTCATTTCCACCCTTATACCTCCACCAATGATACAACTAATCCCCAACACACATATAAAGTACTCTTGCATGCAAACTACAATTACCATCAATCAAACAATTATAGGATCCAATGAGCAACCAAACACAATGTATTATTAATATAAAAATTTGAGAGTGAGAATGACATTATATTGATATAAGGATGACTCACACTACCAAACCTATCTATAAGGCTATAAGGGGAAAGACTATCATATGTGCTACCCTTATCCATCTACGGAAGAATTCTAGTTAGGCTTTGGTTCCTACAAGATGAAACCCACAAAATAACAATATACCTTTATCCCTCCACTTGAAACACCTTTATAACTCCATTAAAACTAGCCCCAAATTCCCTTTGTTCCTCCAATGAAATAACACATGATTTGTATTCCTCCCTTCAACTAACACACCCTCATCCCTCCACTAAACAATGATGTAGTCTCACCCCCACACATGCGCACACACACAAACATGAAATCAATTAATTCACTTTACACTTGCTTGAAAGAGTGATTCAAACACGACAATTAAACTCAAAAAGAAAGTAAAAGAAGGTTTTTATCCACAATTTACATAGATTACAATTACCTTATACACTTCACACAATTTAATTAATTTCCATACTTGTTTTCAAAATATGAATTTCTATTTCGATTAAATATGTTCCCTAAAGGAAACACCCCACTTTAATTTTATTTAGTAACCTAAATATTTACTAGAAAATTTAGGAAAAAGAATTTTAAATTGCAAATTATAAATGGCTCCATAAATCATATGTTACTTTCCAAGAAACACTTTCACCCATAATGGCATAGTGAGGTTACTCCCAAGAATTTAGTAAGTAAAATGAAAAAAGCACATTGAGTCTAACTTATGAAAGGTTCACAAGCAATGACTAGCAAGATTATGGATTGGTTTGTCCTAAGCTCCAAAAAGGGGGTCATATAGTCATGACCCACTTCGGTAGGGTTCCCAAATGACAGAGTAATCAAATCACTTACTTCTCAAATACGTCACATAAGGAATTCATTGTGAGTATAGTCTTATCCAAGTTCTCTTTAAATGACAAACAACATCATTTCACGAGATTATGAGAGTTATTTCATATGGGTCATATCATTTTGGTTTAGTTAATGAAAGATAATATATTGATAGATTTAGGGGAAACAATAAGTTTCAATCCATTCTTTTGTTGGTTTCATTCTAATTCTTATTTTATCTCGTTTTCTCGTAACACTACAACCACATGATGAAAATTAGCTCCTATGATATAGAAGATTTGTTTTAGTACAACATACATTATGATTTACAATTTCTATTAATGACATCATCAATTTCAATCTTTTTCAATTGATGCAACAAGTTTAACAATCCAAAATACAAGAATTTCATTGATAACAACCCAATTTCCTTTTTCAATGAATTATACAATATAAGGAGCTATTTGAAATTCAATCTTCGAGTACACTAATTACTTACATTTTCACTGCATCTCCTACCACTTAAAACAACAAGAGGTTAGCACAAAGATGACATGGATTCCACAACTCCAGTCTAACAATACTATCATACAAAATTGCATTCACAATTTAGAGAGACAAAATGCAAACATTATTTTCCACAACATTTCATATTAAAAATCACTTTTCTAGGTTTAAGAGAAAGAGAGAGCAATGTTCATTTTATTCACATAAGCAACTAATTTGTGTACATAACCAAGTGCGGGTTAGGTGAGAGAATAATCATTTTTTCCACACAAGTTCATAGTCTACTATCATTTCGAGTTTGAGAGAGAGAAGGGAATTTTCAATTTCTTCACACAACTTTCATTTTCATTGCCACTAAGAAGGTTCAAGAGGGGAACATGACATTTTTCACACAAACATAATTTCCATCTGCCATTTGGTTAGAAGTGTAGAAAGGTTATCTATAACTACTAAACATGTTTTCAAACATTAGTTCTATCATACCTTCCAAGGGTGTCTCAAAAAATCAAATTTTAGTCAACATGACATAATCACACCTCCATTCAAACTAGCCCAAATAATTACAAAATGACGGAACAAAAATGTCACCAAACACCTAAAAAGGGAATCTATTACTTCTAACATATTTTCTCGCTATGGTGAGAATGTAGAGAAATTGATGGAATTGAAAACCAGTAATCAATGATCATTTTAGAGGTATATTTTTGGATTCACTTGATGAAATTTAACTTTTACGCTTGAGCATCAAGCCAAGGTGACTCCAAAACAAACAGAAAAAAGTTCTTTTCAAGGGAATAAGATGAAACCAAACATGGTACACAGTTTTCAATGTTGAAATATTGAGGTTTGAGGCGGGGAGAACATGATTTATTGGTCGCAAAACATTAAAAACAATGTGATTTTGAAATGGTTTTGCAATGTCAAATGGTCTCCTATTGCAACCAAATATTCAAGGTATCTCCAAAACCCACTTGAAAATGTGTCAATTAATTGATTACGTAAATTTATTGATTGTGTATATATATCCAAGTATCAAGGAATGCGTTCGAGAGATAAAATTACATAGTGGTAGATCACAGACACTTCCCACACATATCAATGCGAAGAGGATTTGTAACATTTACAAGAGTTGTTTTCTTTTTGACATGTAACTAAGTTTCATGAGTGCTTCACTCTTATGATTCCGAGAGCCGACTGAAATTCAATGAGAGGTCATGTTTCTATTTGCAAGAATTTTGGAGGTTGTTTTTGGTTAGGTAAACTCAGTGACAAGATTCATTTAAAAAGGTTGGCATTATGGTTTAACAACAATATTTACATAGGCCATGAGGCCACATATCTTTGAGGTATTTAGTCACACAGTTCACGATTCGGAGTACGCTTCAACATTTTGCTTACATGTCTTCCAAGTGCACAATTCTATGGCGGATGACCATAGAATTCAAAGCTCTTTTTATTATTATTCTCTCACTCTTCCGAATTTTCATTCAAGATATGTGCAGTTTCCTCATAATGATTCACATGTCTACGAAATCACTAACTACCCACATGTTGCTAATTAATCTCTGAGTTAGACCTTCCACAAGCTACGCCTAATCCCATCAATTCTCCACCCTAACTCTCCAACACCACAAAAAATCGGTTGTTTTATTTTTTTAACTATATTTTTGAATTTAAATTATTTAATATATTCATTTATTACCATTCTATTATTATTCATTATGTTATGCATAATTCAAAATCATTTATATGTATATTAATACATATATATGTATATGTGTGGGAGTGTGTGTATATATGTTAATGCAAGATCCTAAATATACAAAAAAATACCAAGAGATGCTGATCTCAAGGCTCTTATGTAGAATTTGTCACAATTTTTTGCATTAATTTAAAACTCCATCTACCTTCTACAAATGAGAGATTGATGCCAACGGATCCAAGCTCTACCATTCCACCACGATAACTTTTTCTAGATTGATTGTTAGAGTCTAGTATTCTTCCCTTATGCGTGCCTCATTTCTCTATCGGTTGAGCACAAGTTTCCTTATTGTCGAGTGTCATATCATGCTTAGATAAACTAATGCGCACTCACCTGAAGCGCAAGAGGTTTCTAGGTCCCATCATAGTTAGCAAGAGTAATGTGAATTGTTATTATAATGATTACACTAGTATTACTAGTATATTGGCATACAATATAGCCATACAAAGACAAAACACAATGCTCATATATCAATTGATGCACAATTACAAGTTTTAGCCATCTAGTAGCCAAATACAAGTCACTCATACCTCACTTCTCTAGCTCCCTATTCCAACTACATACATAATTACGCCAAGGCGTTCCCCTATGGTAGAGGACCTCCGGACATTTCTATGACTGTCTTTAAATTTGATTGACCTTTTAGACGTTTTTCAAATGGGATTAAATTTGTGACTTTTTGCATGTCGTTTTTATTTTGCAAGCAATTTTTGACTTTCTATTTTTAAGATAGACCTTAGCCAGGCCCCAAATTCTGCGTTTTGTTTTATGTTTTTGTATAGTGAGGTTTATGGTCTAATTTGTTTGTGTTTTTGTTATCATATTTGTATATTTTGAAGCCGTACCGCCGAATATGGCCAGTCCGATCTAGAATAGCGCAGTAAGAGTGATTCTTATACGGATTCTCCGTAACTTTGCACAGTAAGATTGATTCTAATTGATTTAGTCCTGTTAATTTTTCTCTATTTTTATACCGTTTTAAAGACTAATTTAATGTGCGGAAGGGCTAATTTAATCGTTTATGATTTATTTAAGATCTGTGCAGGATTAATGGCATGCGGAAGGGTTTGTTTTGTTACACGTCTTGTTATGGTGTCACGGAGGTTGATAATTTAGCCGACCGTAGTGAAGCGGGCCAAGTCTCGTACTGAGTTTTATGGTGTCACATATACTGACATTTTGTGCAGGGGTTTAATTGTTAGATATCGTCTACTTCGTCATCTCCTCATAGCCTGCATTGATTCCGTACAAGACTGTTTTCTCTGTTCGGTGGGCTCATGCCATCTGCTCTCTGTATGTTGCCTTCCCAATAACACTGACTGCCTGTTCTGAGGTCTTTTAAGCTGGAAGCATGAGTCAACTTGGAGATGATTGGGCTCTTGGAGAATACATTTTCTGCCACCTCCTTTCCTTTTTGATCACTTAAATCAATGTTTATGCTTGTGCTACTGCTAACATGGTATCCATTCTCCAATGGAGATAGACAAGGCATTCCTGCATGAATACTACAATTTTGCAGATCAGAGGCAGCTAATAATTCATTGTTTATAATTTGGGAAGTGTCAAGAAGTCCAGAATTCACAATATTAGCCCTGCACATAGGACAGTTCGAATTTTATTGCAGCCACACATCAATGCAATGGAGATGGAAGGCATGGCTGCATTTGGGCAACAGCCTAAGGCCCTCACCTTCCTGAAACTCATTCAAACAGATTGCACAGTCAAAGAAATCATCCAGTTCTCTGTAGCTGAAGATGGGTATTGATTGAATTACAGAATCTTCACGCCCATTGCTATTAGGGTTATTGAAAGCGGGAGACAAGATCAGGCGATGCACAGAGAGAGACGGACAAAAAGACAGTCGGCTTGCCTTATTTTATTATATCTCATTCATTCATTATTCAATATTGTTATTCATTTATTAGTCAATTTGCTCAATTATTTATGGGGTTTATTCGTTATTCAATATTGTTATTCATTTATTAATTGTAATGGTGTATCAAACTGTCATGCACCCCCTTTTATGAAATTTAAGGTCGAATAAAACTGTGATGGACCCCAGCTTTGTTTATTGTCTATCCGGAAAGTTGAATTCAACAATTTCGAGGTTTTAAATTCCTGTTGCATCATCTTACATTTAAAGTCTTTTCCATTTACAAGGATAATCTGAGTGATTAGTTAACGTTTTTCCTGTGATCCAAAATTTAAGTGTCACATAATTTCCTGAACTGGAAACATAAGTGTGCACTATAAATGGTGTTCTATATAATTTCCATCATTTAAAATAGGGAAAATGTTCTTGTGGAGATTATTGGCGATGCTAAGTGAAGCAAGCTTTAAACACATGCTTGCACTTGAATAAGGTTTATCGTGTCAGACATGCAGTGATAAAAAGGAATCAAGTTTTATTTTGTATTTGTAATATCTATTTTTTGTGTTTGGAGAGATAGTCCATGTTGTAGACTTCAGAAATTAGCAGTATAGTTTGAAACATTGCCTATGGATTCCGATGGAGTATTTGTTATAGCCCTGTTTTATAATACCATGAAGGTATCATGATTGTGGATCCATATGAGTGTATGGATAACAAAATTAATGGTGGTGTTATTTTCATAGTTTCAGTGATTAAGACTTATAAATGAAAGATTTTATGTTATGTCTGTGCATGCCACTATGTTTCTTTTTCTTTGATGGCAAGGTTGATTGTTGTGGATTTGAAGCCCAATATCCGAAGTAGGTCCTCAGATTCTCTGCCTCTACATTACGTGCACTTTTTTTCTTTTCATATGTTTCTCTAGCCTTATTCATGATAGCAGAAGTGTTCCTATTGGGATTGAGAAATAGTCTGTCGATCAAATTATTCAAAGATGGCTAAGATGTTGGAAAATCCCAAGACCTTGTTGGGACTCAAGGGGAGGTTGAAGGGAATTATTATTAGAGTGAAATGTGATGAAGTTGATGTAGAATCAAATTTACCTGATGAAGGCAGACTGAAATCCTATTCATGTTCAAAGTTTTCTCCAAAGGGGATGATGGGGGAGCCTGCTCTGGCCAATGGTGATGATAATGTGGCATTGGATTTGAACATGGGGAAGATTCCTATTTCAGGGTCGAATAATGCTATGGCCATCTATGGAAAGAATGAATGCCTTGGTTTGTGGGAAAATGAAGCCTGTTTGAAGAACAATGGTGATGAAGTGTTGAGGTCTCCGGGCGATGTTAATTGTACTCCAAGGACAAATCAAAGTGAGAAATGGTACCCAATAAAATGGTGAGAAATGGTACCCAATAAAATTTAATGCATTTATCTTTTCATTTATCCGTAGTATGATTTATTTAAAATGGTTTCTGGATTGTCTGTCCTTTTCTACATCAAGGTATTGTGTCAGACATACCCTGATGAGGGGTCAAGAAGTCTGACCCAAAACCTCGATTCTTACAAAATGGATACCCAAAAACATTGCCGAAAGATGTTTATCAGTGTTTTTTTGTAATCATGCACCGTGCTTTGACTTTTTGACATTTGCATTTTCATTGCTTATTTCGTCTTGCATTTACATACTGATTTTAAAGTGGTCGCAATCAAACATTTATCATTTCAAAATTGAAATTGAATTTATTATAGTGAAAGACCTAACAGTTGGTACTATTGTGAACCATTCTAATTTTTTGAGAGCTAGCTTGCAGCAGGACTCTTCACTCTTTGTTATGAGTTTAAATTTCAAGTTAAAGGCCTAATATTTGGTTATACAGTCCCACTTTCTCTCTGTTATAAGTTTGCATTCTTTCTCCTTGTTTTTACAATGTTTGCATGGAAACTTTTGATAAGCATTCTCAACCCAAGTATATGTTGCTAATATTTGTCTCGAATTAGACTTTTGGACTGTTACCTTGACTTGCCTACTATTAGGAAAATAAATTCTGAATCAATTCCAAATCTAGCATGTATTCTCTATTCTACTTAAAAGTTATAAATGCTGTGTTTTTGGCCTAAAATCTTAAATAATATTTCATCACAAAGTTTTATAGCAGCTTTCCATTACAAAAATATTATTGTAACAGAGTACAGATCCTGCAGTTTGTAGCTATATTTCCTAACCATCCACCCACAACACTTTATGCTAGAATGGAGATATGGCATATGTGCAAGTGATAATATATCTATGAGACAAGCTTTTAAAATAAACTGTGTAGCAGTTTTTAGTCAATGTTTCGGATCACACTCCATGACGACATCTTATTACTCTCAGATATCACAGACTGAGATCCAAAATAATACTTAGAAACTGCTACACAGTTTATTTCAAAAGCTTTTCTTACTGTTTTCATGGACTGGGAAAACCTTATGTCAAGTATAATATAAATGTTTGCAATTTTTAATTGAAAAAATCATAAATGGGATATCCAAAGTGTAGCAGAGTACGATTCTGCAATATGAAGCAATGATTTCTAATTCTCAACAATTCAGGCCTCTCAGCAATAATTGTTTTATACCTTCTATCATAAGAGATATTATAAATGTCTAGGCATTTAATGAAAGCAATAACTGAGATCCAAAATAATACTTAGAAACTGCTACACGGTTTATTTCAAAAGCTTGTCTTACTGTTTTCATGGACTGGGAAAACCTTATGTCAAGTATAATATAAATGTTTGCAGTTTTTAATTGAAAAAATCATAAATGGGATATCCAAAGTGTAGCAGAGTAAGATTCTGCAATACGTAGCAATGATTTCTAATTCTCAACAATTCAGGCTTCTCAGCAATAATTGTTTTATACCTTCTATCATAAGAGATATTATAAAGGTCTAGGCATTTAATGAAATCAATAGGATATCTGATAATAGGCGAAGCTATTCATGTTCTTAATGCTAACCACCTCGAAGCAAAGCATTTTGATGTTGTCTAGCAAAGATGGTTTGTGTTGTTTCAGATCTCTCTCCTGATGATGATGCGGGGCAATCCTCAAGGAGCTACAACTCAAGGATATATGTTGAACGTTATATTCTAAGATCAAAGATTTCTGTGGAAACCGGACAACGCATAAGGGCAGAAGAATCTTTATCTCTTTGGCAGAACTTCTGGAAAGAATTAATTGTGAAATTTGCATTGATTGGGGTCTCATTGCCATCAATTGAAATTGATGGATATGGAGTGGATGACTTTATTGACAATATTTGTGGACACCTTACCGTTTCAAGGACTGTGGCAAACTGTTGTTGGAAGGGCTTCGATGAGAGCAGAATTAGAAAATGAGGTGAAGATGTTGATTGACAATAAAAATACTGAGATTTCAAGGCTGCGCGATAAACTCCAGTATTATGAATTGGTCAATCATGAAATGTCTCAATGGAATCAAGAAGGTACAGGTAAGACTGATATCCAATTTGTATTCTGCTTGTGTTCTGGTTTTAGACAGTTGTTATTCATGTCCTCCTGTATGTATGATGAATTTCATGGAAATGATAAATATTATGGATACATCTATTTGTGCATGTCAATGCATCGAATACTTTACTTAAATTGTGTATACGAGGAGATATTAAAAATAGATTGGTCTATCTGCCACATATTCTCCCAGTAGCGTTATTGCAGGGAAATGTATGTGTACATGTATTAAGAATTTGTCTATCAATCATGAAATGTCTCAACAATATAAAAAGACACATGTAAGATCAATTCTGCTTCTCTTTTGCTCTTCGACACTTGCCTTTCTTCCTCTATGCAAGATGAACAACATTGAAATGTTGAGTGTTATGGATGCATCTATTCTAATGACTGTCAATATATTTGTGCCTCGTTTAAATACAAAGTATATCCGAGGAAAGATTAAAGTAGATTATTGTATCTGCCAAGTTTCTCTCAATAGTGTTGGTGCATACAAATATAGTCTTTTTCTCACTTTTTATCTCATCTATACAAAAAATATAAAGGTCTCAGACTTCTAGCAAATTGTAACCAAGGTGCCCAATCTCTGTTTTCTTTGCAAACTATGTATCAACATAACTAACAATGCAAATTAGTAGTTTTATTTAGCCGGATTAATTGTTTCCATTTGTTGATGACTAAATTCTTGCATTTAGTCTTTGTTGGAACTCTATAATCACTATGTAGAAAAAGAAGTATGATTTGAGGTAGTAATTATTATATTTCTCTTGTAGAACTTGCACGCAGACGCCGCCGAAGATTGAAGAAAAGACAACGATGGATCTGGAGCTCCTTGGCCATATCAATCGCCATTGGTACCACAGCTGTGGTGTTGCGACACAAATTTATATCCCATGGGCTGAAATGAAAGATGAGATGCCTTTATTGTGCAGAAGGTCTAACATTCATAGGATGACACCTGATAGTGTATATTTATAGTCCTTTTTCCTGTAGGAAATGAATTTGGTTACTTTCATATTTGATACCTGCCAACCCTAGCTCAATGGTATGGAGATGGTGAAACATCAAAATCAAGCAAGATCAATGAGTTCCTTTGTTCCTTGGTTTGGTTATCCAAACTGAGAATGTAGAAGAAACACAGCATACCAATTTTTCTTGGTCTATGAAAACTGAAGTGATTAACTTATTACCATCCAAATAAATTGTTGGGTTCTTGATGTTTAAACTTTAGACCTTGGATGTAAACAGTTCTGATAAAAAAATCGTGGATTTTCATCTGCAATTCCAACAAGAAAAGTGCAGTTCAAAAGTCATTTCTAGAACTTGTTCTGATAACAAGTAGTGGGTTATGTGAAAATATGATCTGGCACATAATATTATATCAAGTTGACAGCATATGAAACGATACTTTCCTGGCAGATCCGACCAAGCCCAAGGAGAATGTCAACCATACGAAAAACTTTTGATTTTGGCTGAATTATTGTGCCAATTACCAAGTTGGATACATTTTGAATGCTAGTTCTTTTCTTCAGGATTACTAACTGAAGAATATCAAGTTGGTTGAATAATATGATGAGAAGTGCTTTTCTGTCCGAGGATAACTAAGTTTTAAAAAACCATTTCCCTATTAGATTCTTTTCCAAGTTAAGAAAGTCCGTAGATTCTGTATCTTTTCAAGGTAACGATCCAAAAAATTGAGAAAAATAACATTCGCAAGGTTGTGTAGGTATTTGTGAAAATCAATTGTTTGGAAAGTGAATTTTATTTTAAATGTGGATCTGGCATCGTTTTTTGTTGATAAATGGCCCCCTTTTAATGTTTGGTGTCAACTGCTGAGGTATGCCACTCCCCTATTTTAGATGTGGTTTTCCACCCAGATTTAGATGGGTAACTGCTCAATAGCATGTTTTCAGGGATTGGAACTTGGGTTTTTGCCACGGAAGGCCAATAAATTACCATTCTGACAAACTCAGTTGACCGCATCTAGCATTAATTTAGTAGTCTTACAAAATGTGATTTTGTTTGAATGTATAGATGAATTATTTTGATAATATCCATGAGACCAAACATTCTATTGGACCACTAAGCAGTAACTAGGGTGTATTGTGCACAAACAATAACATAGGACAAGGGCTACCAAACTAGGCATGTGATGTTGCCATTTTCTTTCTAGAGGTTGGATCTTCTACAATTAATAGTGATCTGCTGTTTTGATAAATTGGCATAAGTGATTCGGATGTTGCTGTAACCCGAGACACTAACAGAAGACATTGGAAGCTTCAAACTTTTATTTTTCTTCAGAACCACAAATTTCTAGCTTTCTGATTGAAGGCATTTTGTCAAACACTTGGCAACCATCCTCTTTCCTGTCATATTTTAATTTTGTGAATTGTGATCTACTATCATGTGTTGGAAGAATTGTTAAGGGTTTGCATAGCACCTTGATGGTTTTTCATTTTCTCTTTCGGGTAGTGAGGAATGGAATAGTGATTTCCTTTTCTTATTTGATTTTGACTTGGCATGCAGAGATTAGTGCTAGATTATGCAATGGATATAGTTGTTGCGAATATACATATTTTTCAAGGGTATTTCCAAGGTTGATGTAGGTATTTTAAAATTTTAGGTCAAAAAGGTTATCTATAGCCCTTAAGGTTGAGGGTGAATCACACCAAAGTAATAACCATCCCTCTAAATCAAATAACTTATACCATTCGACGTACACATTGCATTGTACACATGCGATTGCTAGTCTAGACCCCTTCATGGATATTTCTACTAGTGGGAACTTTTCCTTCACTAGTCTTACAAAAGCTAATAATATCCCTCAAGTTTACAATTCCAGTTAACTAGTACATCCAGTTGGTAGACAAAATTAGCCTTTCGCCACCTTATTGGTATGCTGCATGCCAATCTTCCACTGAAGGCGCTGCTCATCCTTAAAATAATCCAACCCTCTGTTAGCTTCATGCAAGTGTCCAAAACTGAAGCTTTTCTTGAACTCATGTTTATCTGTATCTCCTCATACTTTGCATGTCCTTTCCTTGACCTTATCTTGTGCTACATGATCCTGTGGTTGCTTTCCTTCTCCTGCCCATTCCTAGTATCCTTTTGACGGACATACTTCTTATCCTTCCCCTTGCATGGTCACCTCTTGCACGCTCCCCTTCGCTTATCATGCGCATCCCTCTGTGAAATTCCCGCACGTCTCAAAAGAATAATGAACGCGAATAAAGAATGTCAATTCCTCGAGGACTTTAAAGAATAAAGAATATAATAAATCACGGGCCTAACATCACCCTGTACTAATTCTGTTGTCTGTCCTTAGGCAACATTTAATGGACATCCTCGAACAACTTGGGAACCTTAGTTTGTAGAAAATCTTCATGCACCTGCCACTTATTGATCGCTGCATCAATGAGTTGGGTTCACTTATCCAACAGTGTAATAAGTTGGTTAAACATTGAAGCTCCTTTTACCCCTTTGGTCAGCGTTGTTCGAAGGTGATATATCTACTTCTGTAATTCCTGACGCGCGGTTCCTAGCTCTGTTTCCACTGTATCAGCGAGTCTTCTCAGCTCTGTTAACCGATGCTTAATGCGCTATGTGCTTGCTGTGATCTTTGTGCTACCTGTTTTATATTCTTTCATTATTTTATTGTGTTTAGCCTTGTCTAAGGAACCATATTCTTCTAGCTGGGCTTTAAATGCCACTAGTTTGTTCGCCAGATCTTTCAGTCACACATTAATTATTTTAGGTGCTTATAGACCCCTTCAAGAACCTTCTCCGTTTTTTCTCCTTTGGCCTAGCCTTCTTGCGCTACTACTTTCTCATTCCGCGAGATTTTTGTTGTAAACAATGTAGATATTTTCACTTTCTCCTCCTTTTCATTTTTCTCTTTCTCTCTCCTTTTCCATTTCTTTGAATAACATATTTACTAGTTGCTCGGTCTCATCTATGGTTTCTCTTGGAATGAGCGAACTATCTTGTAAAATCTTAGGCTCATTGCGCAGTATTCTCTCTTACAGATTCTCTACTTTTTACTCAATGTGCGTATGCTGGTCCCTTAAACCTTTATTTTCTTGTTAAACCTCGTGCAACTATCGCTTTGTCTCTCTGAGCTCTTCCTTCAACTTCCTTGCCTAGTCCTATATATTCTTGCCTCATTGTTTTTCTCTAAATTTTGTTGCACTACTTCCCCAGTAATTTTCAACAATGCGTACCCCACTTGAGCTTCAGACATGTTTTATGTTGTGGTGAGGAGGACAAAATCCCCATCCCTGGTTGGGATGGTGTGAATGCTCTGACTGAGCAACTCGATGAGTGGTTCCTAAATGAAGACATCCAATGAAAAGGACAACTTTTTTTCAAGCACTATGTTGCCACGATATTCTTAATATTATCCCATTGAAATAATTCATGTGGTTGCCTTCCTTGTTGATATGACTTGTGCATCGACCTCTTGTATAGTTTTGGGAAGAGTCATGTTTCTACCTCTTCAGCCTTTGTGGCGAGTTCTTCTTCCTGTATCGGTCTTTTCCCTTGTTGGAGTGGGTTTGTTCCTCTTGAAATTCATCGTCGTGGCCACCTCTTTCCTTAGGAATCTCTATAGCACTTGCGTTTCTTTCATCCCTCATATTATCTTTAATATTTATCACATTCGGGTGTGACCAATGGGGTGATGTTTATTTGTCCGAGCTTGGCTCCTCTATCTGCTCACTTGGCCTTACCGCAGAGCTATCGTGAACTGGAGAATTCTGCATTAGGAATTCAACATTGGTTTCCTTTTAGCATAGGTCCACTGTAGGTCTGCCACTACTAGGTTTCCCAAGAATTTGTTTTCCTTATGCCTCATGTGCTACGGTTGGCCCTTGCCTTGGATTTAATCTTCTTCTCTTCGTAGGTTGTCCCATCTGCATGCACATATATTCTTTCTCTTCTTGTAGTTGTGTTGGTCGGTCCACATGTTCTCGTAACTCCGTAGTGCATGCTTAGGCATAGCAATATCTTCATCAGGTTCATCATCTGATGCTTCTTCATTGTTATCCCTTTTCTTGGGACACAGATAGAAGAAGAGTTTTTTCACGGTATTCTTCACAACAATAGTCTCCCCTTGAGTAATCTTACATATGTTTGTCACTTGCGTTTCCTGGTAGAATTACACATCAGAGTGCTTGAAAGTGGTGTGGAGTATAATTATCTATTCATCTATTCTTTGCACGTCAATGCTAATTTTCTTGGCCTCCTTAATCCGTTTGAGGGATCAAACAAAGTACTCCACTGAAAAGACATATGGTAACTTATCCCACAAGGTCCAAGGTTCATCAACATTTTTAATTCGTGCCACTAAATAATTCATAGCCACCATAAACTCTGCCTCTCCGGCCAACTCCTTTGGTAATTGGCGCGGTATCCGCCAATCCTGTTCAAACACTTCTCACAGGTGCTTTAACTAGTTCATGAATCTTGCCTTATATGCGTTATTCAATGTTGTGGGTGCCATAAATTTCTTATACATTATTGTTGGTGACAGATCCTCCTGTGGGAATGTCCACGTTGTATCTTGATCCCCTTATGGCACTCTAATTTCATCAAAAACTATTAAAAGTAATATCATGCCCTAACGAAACTTGACTCCTTGTCTCTCTTGTGCCAATTTGACATCTTCTACTATGCTCTGCGTGATAAATTTGGAGAAGTTGAAAATTATCTGTGCATTACCCTATGCGTAATAATTAAGAACCTTTTATTAATCTCCATCCACCTTTTAGCCCTTGCTAATTTGGCAGTAATTAATTAGGGCAACGAATCTTGTCCCATGGTCCTTGAGTTCTTCGATGGACATGAACTTCCCTCCGTGTTTGTATTTCAAAAGGTCCCCAATGTAGTCTACTACTTCATCATCATCTAGGGCATGCCCTAAATCTTCCCCTTGGTTGTTTAGTCCGTTTCATGACTGATTAGTGGTGGTAAGAAAATTTCATGCGCCTTCTCGCAAAATAGAAATACCCTTCTCAAACGCGTGAGATAGGATAGAATATAATTCAACTAGTTTATTGAAGAAGAGTTAGTCAAGTAGTTATAATACCTCGATTTTTCCAACATTTTTCTAATGCTATTATCATAGATGTCATTCCCTTGGTTGTCCTTCTATCTTGTTGGGTGCACCATTTCTTTTTCAATAGTTCCATCAAGCCCATGCATGAGATGATTATAATATGATATTTTTGTTGTAGACATAATGCTATGTCATTCTCCAATCCTTTCCACCTCCTTAGGGTATTGCATTTCAAAACTAATGGTTAATGTGCTAGAGATTGGTTCTTTCACCTTCTTAGTACCTACCTTTATGTCCTTGGGAGGCAATGATGAAATCCCACCTCACCTACTATTTCTTCCTCCACAAATTATTTCTTCCATAAGTTGGTGCTTCTTCCTCCAATCCTTCTTGATGAAGGTACCTTCAAATTTAGATGTTGATGGAGAGCGAGACATGACACGATCGTAGTTTTTGACACCTCATTCCCACTCGACCTTCTTCTATGGGTTTAGTTGGTTATGGGTTTTCTTTCGTGTCTAAAGCCACTCTATTTTACCCTAGGGCGGTTAATTTCCCCAAAGCTCATCATTTTTATGCTTACTTGACCTCCATGCTAATGACACCGATATTTTAGTTTTCCATGTTACTGTGACTCTCTATGCCTTTTTGTCCTTCCCAAAATATTTAATATTCATTAATGGTGGTTGTTATTTATAGAAATTTCAGGTGTTGGATCATTGTTTGTAGTTAGAGCTCTTGTTCTTAATGTATGGTAAAAATGAATTACCCGACCTCCTATTTATATTCTTCCTCCTTTGTAATAAATGCTCCTTCCATTTACTCCTCACATGTGTGAACCTTTAGTTTCCCCATAACTATCATTAATGCCTAATGAATGATACTATCCCTAACCTTCCTTTCCTTTCTTGGCCATTAATGCCCATTTAAGTGTGCTTATGGGTTTCCTTGTTATTGATTTTTTTCCACATGTGTCCACTACATTTTTAACTTATTTTCATGGGCCACCTCACTTCCCTTATGCCCTATATTTTATTTTGCATGCTTCCTTGCCCATATTCCCATTAAAGCTTACCCTTTAAGGAACCCTCTCTTCTCTGGTTCACTCCACTTTTCTTCACTTGGGAACTTTTTGTTAATCAATTGCCTATTAGCATGTTACATTTTAGCGATCCTTTTTCCCCAAAAATAACATTTTCATTTCTCTTTTCCAAAATGTTTTGGTAAAGATATTTGTCCTTGTACTAGTTATTCTTTTCCTCCAAAAACAAAAAAGGTTGCATGGTCCTCCGTGCATTGCTATATAATAGTGTAGTATGAAATGCTTTGGCCCAAATCAACACAAAATGTTTAAGAAAATTACGTGTCAACACTTATTACAATGCATAAAAAGAGACCTATACTATGAAATGAAATAACATGTATTCTAATGGCATATGCCTTATTAATTACATTCCATTATTTCTAGAAGTATGGTTTCAACCGACTCCCATTGAAGTGGTCCTAGAAACATTTTCCATTTGAAATCCATCAATTTACATGCCTTAGTTGACAATATATCAACTATCTCATACATCCCTAACAAATGAGTCTTGATCTTTCCTGGATGTAGTGCAAATTTGGAGTCATATAGAAAACCTTAGCACCTATCCTAAGAGTTTTATTTTGAGGTTCCGATCATACCATGCCTTTTTCATGCTTTCTCAATATTTTGTGACCACCTTGCTTGTAATCATGTTTCATCCAACTGTAATAACCTTGTTAACCTTTCTTGTATTGAGTCTTCATCTTCTATATTTGTAATGCATGTAATTCTCAATGATGGTTCTAGAAATTTGATTGGTAGGATGAATTCCTTCCTATAAACAAGTTGAAAGGGGTAGCCTTATTCAAGAACTTGTATGTCAACTCTCGATATGCCCAAAGTACTGATACTTTTTCATCCCAATCCTTCCTTCCAACATCAGTAGATATTTTTCAACATATGAATTAATATTTTGTTGAAGGCTTCCATGGTACCATTATCCTATGGGTGATAAGGAGTTGTTTTATGATGCACGACCATAAATTATTGTAACATAATGTGAATTGTGTCATTCAAGAAATGTGTTCCTCTATCACTTGTTAAGCTTAATGGACAACCAAATCTGCTTATAATGTTTTCCCAAATGAATCTTTTATTTTGTTGTTGTACAATATTTAGTTGGTGTAGCTTCTACCCATCGTGTAAGATAATCTATTGTTGTAATAATATATCTTGAGCCCATTCTTTGCATGTTGGGGTTGATTGGCTCGACAAAAATCAATTGCCCATTTTTCAAATGGTTCTTGGGAGGTTATTGGAATTAAAGGCATACTATCACATTTTCATGGCTTTCTGATTCTTTGACATTGGTCGCATGCCTTGGCATATTATTTTCACATCTTTAAATAAACTCTGCCACTAGAGTCCCATTTAGGATTTTTGAGTGGTAGCATCACCTACATAGTGACCTCTGCAATTCCTTCATGTGCTTCACTTAGGATATCTCACCTTTCATGTTGTAGGAACACATCACGTCACAAAAATTTTTGCACCCCATTTTATAAGTTTTTCTAATTAACTGATATGGTTTGTTTTGACATCTAATTTCTTTACATTGATTTACCTTGTAATTTTTAGGTGCCACCCCATTTTTAGAAATAAAAAAAGCACATCCTCCAACTCATCGAATTCTTATGGATGCTAAGAAATTGAGCATCTTGCATGCCATCCTCTATGGGTTGTACCTCTTCGTTGGTATCGATACACGATAAATGATCAGTCCTACATTGTTTTTACCTAGTTTCACCACCATCGAGAAATTGAACTCTTGAAACAATATTATCCATCTACAAATTCTCCCATGATAATATGATTTTTTGACCAAGTGTTTAAGATCCATGTGATCCGTAAAGAACACAAATGGAGTGGCCAAGAGATAATGTGAAATTTTTTTGAAACGCATAAACCATGGATAATCCTTCACGCTATGTGGTAGTATAATTTCTTTCTACAGTGTGTCAATTTTTGGCTTGCAAAATAGATTGGATGGTCGAGAGTTCCTTCTCTGGTTGTGCCTAATATTTCTCCAACAACAATGCCTCTGAGGCATTCTACATGTACATGAAATGATGTGTTCCAATTTGGGAATTGTAAAATAGGTGTTTGGGTTAATTTTTCTTTGAGTTGGTCAAAAAGTACACTGTTGATATGAACCCCACCTAAATTATTCTATTTTTCATATTAACTTTTCCAATGGTGCCACAATTTTTACAAAGTCTTTAATGAACTTTTGATAATATCACAATGTCCCAAAAAGGCACGAACCTCTTTTTTTGTTTATGTGGCACAAGATTTACTATGATTGTAATTTTGTTGGGTCTACCAATAATCCATCTTTACAGATAATGTGTCCTAATAAGGTTCCAAATGGTGTGGTGAACACACATTTCTTCAAATTTAATGAAATTTGTAACTATCAACAATGCTCAAACATCAACCTCAAATTATCACAATGATCTCTTACCAATCCATAGACCATCAATCGTCTAGGTATACTTGAAGAAATTTGAGTATGAAATCCTCAAAGGCAATGAAAACAATGCATGAAAAGACAACAAGTGTGTTCTTAAGCCCAAACAACATGAATATGTAGGCGTATGATCCCCATTTGGTCACAAAATTTTTCTTTGGTCTATCCTCTTCTACAATTTTGACTTGGTGATAACTAGAGAATCCATATGTGAAAGTATATATCTCCCTACCCACTATGCCTTCTAAAATATCTTCTAAAGGGAGTAGGGAAAGGATCAATTATGCACATAGAGTTCAAAAGTGTGGTAATCCACACAAATTCTTATATGCCCATCCTTCTTGATGTTGATTACCATAGGGCTTATCCATTTAGATTCGTCCATTGGTATGATGACTCAACAACCAACATGTGGTCAAGTTCCTTTTGACTTTTACTCGTAGGTTTGGATTCATTTTGTATGGGGAGCTTTCTAATGGTTTATCCCCCTTGATTAATTTGATTTGCATCATGCCCAAGGATGGATGTAATCCCTTCATTTCATGGTATCCTCTATGGGAAATATATCTTCATACTCACGTAATAGCTCTACAACCTTGGTGATTTCCGATTCACTCTAGTAGTCACCTATGGTTGCCATTTTTGGTTCAATTTCACTACCAATGTTGATATGTATGGATTTAAAAGGTTCATCATGCGGTTGACTCCTTTGTCTTTTTTTGGATAACTCTGTGTGACCCATAAGAGACATCCACATGTAAATGGTAATTATCATCATCATTGGCTATTTTTCTTACTACTTTTCTTTACCTTTTTGAGCATAATGTTTTTAAGGGAAAGATATCTTCATACTCACGTAATAGCTCTACAACCTTGGTGATTTCCGATTTTTCCAATTTTGGTTTAGTTTCACCCTAATGTTGATCTGTATGGATTTGAAAGGTTCATCCTATGATTGAATCCCATGTCCTTTTTTTGGATAACTCGCATGACCCATAAGAGAAATCACATGCAAATGGTACTTTACCTTTCCAAGCATAAGGTTTCCATTCCAATGGTACTTCCTCCCCATCATTGGAGATGTTACCCTCTATTTCTTCAAATAAATGTTGTGGTTAGCGTAAAATCTCATTTTCCTTGTGTAACACCAAAATTATGTCTTCTATAAGAGCATCATCTCCAAATACTACTTCTTTTATACATTGAAGGGGGTAAGTCAAGTGGGGACTAATGAGACAAAGGAAAAGGTATGGAGAAATCCTTATGTCTAGTCCTTTCTAGGAATTCGATTCTCTTCACAACTCACAACTAACATACCATGCTCATTCCCATACACATAGTGTATGATAGAATAGATGTGTCCATAAGGAATTATTAACCTTTGTAGTCATCCATATCTCCACATGTGTATTTATATGTTCTTCTGGATTAGTGACTCCATTGTAATAGGGGTATCTTCATGCACCATTATGTCATTCGAACCTAGCCTTCATAACCTCCTTTATGTTTATCCATGATAATAATGTTAGCCGATGTGTTTCCCACCATCTTGTTGTGGTACCTTTTAATAAATATACTAAGCAATTCCATCATGCTTTTTCGGTTTGCATATAGGACTCCATGTCCTTGAGAAAATCATGGATATCTTCACTCCCACTAAAACCTAAGTGGAGGATGGGGTTATATGTACAAATTGATTTGAATACTTATATGAATGTATATAGGTGTTTGGACAATATTATAGGAGGATGCACTCATAATCATACCAAAATCTCATCCTATCAGTTCGTATGAACCATGTGCCCAATTTTCACATGCCACACTAGTTATGTCAAACATTGACTAGTTATCTCCCCACTTTACTTCTCCTTTCTTTGTTGGCTCAAAATTATCTATCCCTGTAGCTTGGATATTGTATATATGCTCAAATATTTGTGTTCTTCCATATTCTACATATGGTGCACTTTGTTTAGGGTCCATTGGGAAGATGATGCATTGACCACCATTTTTGAAACTTACATATGTTTCTTAAATAGTAAATCAACATTATTGGCATAACACCAAGGCCATCCAAGTAGTTCTAAAAATTATCCGCTTCAGACTAACAATATAAATTTTAAATCTCCATGGAACTTTACCCCATAATATTGATTATGGCATTCTTTAAGACTCTATAGGCACTACCCATGTTTTGTTAGCCATGAATAAAATGTGTGGGGATGCATGTAGCATTGGTCACCCCATCTTGTTCTAGGCATCTATGTGAGTATGTTAACTTCCATGTGTCGGTGTCAATCAATATGTCATTAATGTTCCATCCTTCTATATATGACATCAACAAGTATTTCTCTATCAAAAATTTCTACCTTTGATGATATTACATCTTGTTTTTGTGTCATTCCCAATTGTTTCTGAGTGCCACCTTCCTCAACTTATGTGATAACCATTGACCTAATAAGGGGTAAGATACCTTTTTGTGCACAACAACCTACACACTTCTAAAACTCATTTTTTCTAATTCATTCATCCTTAAATATTTTAACCTTTCATGTTGCAACTTTTCATCATCTCGAAGGAATTCTATCTCTCCTTGAAGTTCTCTTATCAAGTCTTTCACACTCTGAAGAACCTCTTTTTGTTTTTTTCCATCAATGATAGGGATTTTAGAGAATCTAATCTAAGTTGATTGCATCTTGTTTGAAGGCATCTCTTGTGTGTATATAGCACGTGTTGTTACATGTACTTTAGTTGTTGGATCCATTATTGGTATAACTCCAACCTATTCTCATCCCCTTATAATGCACATAATTTTTATCATTTCTACTCCCTTTTCACCTTTTATTTCATTATCTTATACAAGTCAAGGAAATCCTCCACTTTATGCTCCTTTTGACAATGTGCATAAGTTGGGAATGTTGGGAAATCATGTTGGTAGTGATCTAGTGAACCACATTTATAACAAGTTATAGGTGGATATCTACCACCTCCCGTGACCTCCTCATCCTCACCCATTTTCTCTACGACCATATCCACCTCACCCTTCATTAAATTTTCTACGGTAGCATGTTGAAGTCCTAATGATCCGAATTCATGGATTTGGTCAATAATGTGACACTCTGATGTGTCATGAGTGTGTGCATCACATATTTTGCATTATATGGCTACCTTTTCCTACTTGGCATGGTGGATTAGGGGAAATTTAAGCATCGTGGTTTCCTTCACATATCTCACATGCTATAAGCATGGCCTTCAAACTTCTACGTGGGCATGTGTTTTTGGTGTGCCTTCCACTTCACAATCAATACACCAAATGCCACTGCATGTTTCATGTGTGTTATTTGCTGTTAATTTCTCTAGTTGGGTCACCATAGATGTGATATGTGCCTCCATGAATGGACTTATGAAAATTCAAGAATTCCTACTACTTCAGCTCGCAAGGTTGATTCTAATGCTTCCCAAGTATTAGTGAAAGACTTGTGTGACAACGCGTGACTAAAAGGTAGTAAGAGACCCATATAAACCATTGCACATGTTGTGTAGGATGTATCTCATAAGATATCTTAGAGATCAGGGTTTTAAAACACACATCATATGCACGTACACTTTTCAGGAAGTGCATGTTTGATTTCTTTGAAACCGAAATACTCTCTGCTCAAACTCTGGAATATAGAACTCATTTAAAATGTCTGCTTTAAGTTGATCATAATATACTATTGATTGTGATGGGTCATGTTTTCGATACTAGGTATGGGCGCGACCAAAGAACGTAGTTGAAAAATGAGTTACCTTCCATTCTGAGGAAGTTATACCTTTTACTCGCCATATAAGTTCACATTTGAGCACATGTTCCACAACATTTTCAACACCATGGTATATGGTAGGTGCAAGGAAATTTCATAAATTTTTTTTGGTGTGGCCACATTTACTATGTGGTATTTATGGTTCTGCCTTGAACATGAGTATTGACTGCTGGGGCATTGTCTCCACTCTCACTACCACTTATAGTCGAGGGATTAGTTCCAACTCCATATTGTATTGAGTATTTCTCTATACATGTTGGTGGTGGTGTGGTGGTGTTGGTATTCATCATCTTGAATCGTTGTGCTTTTGGTATATTAGGCTTCAACGGTTCTATCCTTAGTGTTGGTTGTAATGTCTATAAAACATATGGTAAACTATGTCCAAAGTTTCTTTCCTCTTAGCATGTTTAACTTCTTCACATTATCATTTTCTATTAAAATTTACTCTATATTAGTTGACCTAGTTGCATGAGTGAGAAGATGTGAAAGGTTGGATCAAGATACCATCATCGTTATATTTTCCTTCCTCATCCTTCACATCCCATATACTCTCTTGGTGTTGCTGTCGTTCCTTCTTGAGATCCTTGTCATTGCTTCTCTCTCCCTACCCTAACCAACAATGATGGTCATCACCCGTAGTTCCTAGAGTTGAGTCACATAGACGTACTATCTCTCTTTCCAATGCCTTACACCTTTGCTCTTAAATTTTCCTCATCCTAAGGGTGCATTCGTCTAGAGAATCCATAACTTGTTCCTGATATCTTCATGTCCTTCCTATATTCTGCACCACCCATGTCGTGGAACGTTTAGCCTTCCATTGGGAAAGTTTTTATCCCCATATCAATCATCATTTTATTAATCTCCAATGGTAAGTGTTGTAGGTATGATCCCCGAGGCTCCTTAAAGAAGTTATATTGTGCTTTGTCCACACAAGAAAAATTTGAGATTGAATATTCAAGGATATAGCTCCAAAGTGTGCCCTTCCACTAGTAGTCTACCACGTGTGTCTAGGTTTTGTCATGTTGTATTAACTTCTTTATGCGCTCAGGAGTCCAAGGATACTTCAAAAAATTTCCTTATTTATCTTAAATAATAAGAAACTAACCATGCATGTAGGTGTACCGGAAACTCACAAAAAAATGTTTCATACAGTGCATCATAAAGATTATCCTCAACCCACTTTCTTGGAGAGAAATCCTTACAACTTGGATGATGTTTTGCAAAAGTTTCCTCAATAATGTGTAGTAAGGATTCTTCGTTCTCATATGTTAAACAATACATCCGTTGGGGTTAAACCATAAACCAATGTTATACAGATCTATAATCAATTAAAGCATACCAAAATAAACACAAATTTAACCAGAAGATAAAATAAACAAGAGAAAGATAACACCAGATATAACATGGTTCACCTAGTGTGGGCTACGTCCACCAAGAAATGACCAATCTTATTATTCAATGCTTTACAGAGGAAATACAAATGAAGATCTATGATCTTCCACACCTCACAGGATGTACAATGCTTTCTCCTCACCAACTACTCTTTCTTGCTCTCCAAGGAAACTTACATTCAACAAATGCAATTCACCACCTTCTAACCCTAATTCTCATGCCTTTATACATATACAAACTTAGGGCACCTTAGCTATGCGTTTACAACCATTAGATCAACTTTACAACAAAGATTAGATCTAATTCCCGTGAGTTAAATATAAACATTCACACACAGGAAACTGACATCGATTACCCTAACCGATGTGAATTCCTCTTTTCTTGATCGATACCGGTCCCAGTGACCGACGCCGTTGGTCATCCACGATCGACGAGTTCTATGTGTATTCCAACAAGTTAGTAAAGCATGCTAATGTGAAGCAATTAAGCTCCATAACTCAACAATCTCCCACTTGGAGATAAATTGTTGCACTGCACGTACAACTCCATCCTTGAATCCTTTTCCTTGGCCTATTTCTCCTCTTCAAGTCTCAAACTTGAAGACCAACGAAGTGGAGTGAATCTCCAACTTCTCCTTTGCCAATGGCTTCGTTAGCATATCCAAGGTTCTTATTTGTATGAATTTTCTCCAACTTCAGCTTGCCCATCCTCCAACACCTACCGTATGAAGTGATATCTCAATTGAATGTGTTTCGTTCTTGAATGAAAAATGTTGAGTTCTTTTTAGATGAATCACACTTTGAATATCACTATACAACCTGCAATCCTCTTACTCCTTTCCCAACTCTTCCATGAACTGCTCATCCATATCATCTCTTTTCTAGCCTCTGTAGCTGCAACATACTGGCCTCTGTAGTAGACAAGGCCACAACCTTCTGCAATCTAGAAATCAGCTAACTAACTTATCCCACCTACTGTGAATACATATCCAGTGGTGCTTCTCCTACCATCCAAATCTCCAGCCATATTTGAATCAACATAGCCACATAAAGAAAGTATTTGACCCTCCATAACATAACTGCATGTTGGATGTCCCTCTCAAATACCGAGAATCCATTGGACTTCTTTCCAATGCTCTTTACCTGGATTGGCCATAAATTTCTCACAACTCCCACTACATGTGTAATGTTTGGTCTAGTATAAACCATAACATACATAAGACTTCCAACTATGCTGAAGCATATGGAACTCATGCCATGTACTCAACCTCCTCATGTGATGTAGGACATTGATATTTTCTCAATTTAAAGTGTCCAGCCATAGGTGTACTTACAGGTTTTCAGATCCTGCATTTTAAATCTTTTCAACACCTTATTGATATAATCCTCCTGAGACAAATACAATTTTTTTCTTCCTATGTCTTGTGAATTTGCATGCCAAGGATTTTCTTTGCAGCTCCCAAATCCTTCATTGTAAATGTGTGAGCTAAATTTTCTTTAAGCTCACCAATGTCTTGCATACTAGATCCTCGTAATAAGCATATCATCCACATATAATAACAAAATAATATAGCTCCCATTTTCAAGCTTCTTGAAATAAACACAATGGTCAGATTCACATCTCATATAACCATACTCATGCATGAAACTATCAAACCTCATATACCATTGCCTTGGAGCTTGCTTGAGCCCATACAAGCTCTTTTTCAACCTGCACACAAGTTTCTCCTTACCCTTGACTTCATAACCAAGTGGCTGATTCATATAGATATCTTCCTCCAAATCACCATGAAGGAAAGCCATCTTAACATCAAGTTGTTCTAAATGCAAATCTTATGTCTTTGCAACTAAACTAAGAACAATATGGATGGAAGTCATTTTAACAACAGGAGAAAATATTTCACCAAAGTCAATACCTACTTTTTGTGCAAATCCTTTTACCACAAGCCTTGCTTTGTATCTCTTCTTTCCACCCTCTTCCTCCTTGATCTGTAAACCCACTTGTTTCTGCAATGTCCTCTTACTTGTTGGAAACTTGACTAAATCCCATGTCTGATTCTTTTCCAAGGAGTCCATCTCCTCATCCATGCCATGCTCCCACTGCACGTGGGTATCTGTTGCATTGCTTCTTCAAAACACTCGGGTTCACCATTATCAGTCAATAATAAATAAGATAATGAAGGAGTAAATATTTCTGGAGGTCTACTTACCCTTTGTGACCTTCTCATTGAGATTTGGGGTTCCTGGGGCTCATTTTTATGCATGTTGCACATTTGTGTCAATCTTATGACAATGACTGATGATCGATCACCTATAACCGACGCCGATTTCTTTAATAATCGATTTGGTTCTGGTCCACCGAGTCAATGTTAGTTCACCCAACCGACACTAGTCTTACTCTGACCGACACCGGTCACCCTGACCGATACCGGTGTCTGTGGATTTTGATTTTAAATATGAGAATGCATCTTTCTCAACAAACTCTTCACTAGTTCATTCTTGGGTACCAAAACCTGATCCCTATACATTCTCTTTTCATTCCAATCAATGTTATGGCTCCTAACAATCTTAGTATCTTCTAAATCCCAAAACCGGAATCCAAAATCACCATAACCATAACCAATGAAAGTGCATCTTTGGATTTAGCATCCAATTTCTTCCTATTTTCCTTATCAACATGCACAAAAGCTTCTGAACCAAATACTCTAAGAAAAGAAAGATCTACCTCTTTTCTAGTCCATGCTTCTTTTGGTATTCCACCATCCAGTGCACTTGAAGGCCCATGGTTAATTAAATATACCATTGTATCTACTACTTCTACCCAAAAATTTAAAGGCAAACCAACATGTAGTCTCATGCTTCTAGCATGTTCCATGATTGTTTTGTTCATTCTTTCAACAACTCCATTCTCTGTGGAGTTATAGGAACCATTCTTTCTCTGCGTGTATTCCATTCACTGAATAATAATCATTGAAAGCCTTGTTGTAGTACTCACCACCATTGTCAGATCTAAGACACTTTAACTTTAAATTTGTTTCATTTTCCACAAGGGCTTTCCATCTTTTAAAAGTCTCAAAAACATCAGATTTTTGATTAATACAATAAACCCATACCTTTCTTGTGGCATCATCAATGAAAGTCACATAATATTGGGATCCTCAAGAGAAGAAACCTGAGCTGGTCCCCATACATCTGAATGAACAAGCTCTAATTTTGCTCCTTCTTTGTTGCCCCAACCTTAAGAAATCTCACTTTCTTCTGCTTTCCAAATATACAATGCTCACAGAAATCAAGATCTACATGTTTCAAATATGATAACTTACCCTTTTCCTTTAAGATTTGCATTCCTTTTTCACTCATATGGCCTAGCCAATAATGCCACATGCTTGCATCTGAATCTGAAGTAGATAGCACAAAAAGGAATCAAGTAAACAGGTAGACAAATACAATGTTCCTACCTTCTTGCCTCTTGCTACAACAAGGGATCCCTTGGAAAACTTTCCAAGAATTGGTTGTGAATGTAACCATGCATCCAGATTCTCCTAATTGCCTACAGAAATTAGATTTCTCTTGAGGCTTGGCACATGCCTCACATCTTTCAATACCCATGTATTTCCATTCTGTAATTTAAGATGAACATCACCTTTACCAAGTAATCATGCATGGTTCATCATCTCCTAAATAAACATGTCCAAAATTACCCTGAACATAATTTTTGAAATAACCCTTATTAGGGGTAGCATGGAAAGAAGCTCCAGAATCTAAAACCCATGATTCTACTTTATTATCCAAGGAGAGAATAAGAGCATCTTGCATTACCTCACTTGCAATGTTTTCCTCTTTACCTTTTTCTTTACCTTTTTTGGTATATTCTCTTTGTTTTCCTTGAACCAACACTCCTTTGCATGTCCTCTCTTTCCACAATTCCAGATTATATCTCTGACTTTGGATCTAGATCTTCCATTCTTTGTTCTACCATTCTTCTTGCTCTTGGATCTCTCTTTAGATCTTCCCTTCTTTCCACATTCAAAGCATTCCAGATGATGATTCTCCTATACTTTTCCTACATATTTCTTCATTCAGGATTATACTAACCACATCATCAAAATTTAAAATATTAGAAGTAGATGTTGTATTACTAACAACCATTACCAAATTATCCCAACTATCTACAAAGAGCATAAGAATAAAAGTGCTTTCACTTCATCATCAAATGAAATATTAACCGATTTTAATTGATTAACAATAGAATGAAAATCATTCAAATGATTAGACACAGATCCACCTTCTTGCATTTTAGAATTAAATAATTTCTTCATCAAATAAACTTTATTCGATGCACTTGGTTTTTCATATAAGTTTTCTAAAGATTTCATTAAATCTACCATGGTTGCTGCTTTTGTTATATTCAAAGCTACAGATGCTTTCCAGGCTCAATCTTATAGATCCCAGAGCCTTTCTGTCAAGAATCTTCCATTCTTCATCAGTCATCTTTGTAGGCTTTGCCTTCTCATCCAACGGTAAATATAAATCTCTCTGATATAGATAATCCTCCACCTGCATCTTCCATAATTGATAATTACGGCCATCAAATTTCTACTCTATATTTTTTATCTTTTGTCATTGTTGTGCTCCCACTCAATCAGAAAACCCTCTGAGAGTAAATCTGTCAACACAAAACCTCAAACAAAGCTCTGATACTAGTTGTTGGGGTTAAACCATAAACCAGTGTTGTACAGATCTATAATCAATTAAAGCATACCAACAATAAACACAAAATTTAACTAGAAGATAAAATAAACAAGAGAAAGATAACACAGATATAACGTGGTTCACCCAAAGGTGGGCTACGTCCACCAAGAAATGACCAATCTTATTATTCAAAGTGCTTTATAGAGGAAATACAATGAAGATCTATGATCTTCCACACCTCACAGGATGTACAATGCTTTCTCCTCACCAACTACTCTTTCTTTCTCTCCAAGGAAACTTACATTCAACAAATACAATTCACCACCTTCTAACCCTAATTCTCATGCCTTTATACATATACAAACTTAGGAACCTTAGCTATGTGTTTATAACCATTAGATCAACTTTTACAAAAATATTAGATCTAATTCTTGTGAGTTAAATATAAACATTAAGTATCGATTACACACAAGTTTCTCATCTGTCACGCTAGCATATCACACTTAGATAAACTAAGACACGCTCACCCAAAGCATGATAGGTTCCCGTGTCCCATCATAGTTAGCAAGAGTGATGTGAATTGTTATTATAACAATTAGACTAGTATTCCTAGTATATTGACATATAATATAGCCATACAAAGACCAAACACAATGCTCATATATCAATTGATGCATAATTAAAAGTTCTAGCCATCTAGTAGCCAAATACAAGTCACTCATACCTCACTTCTCTAGCTCCCTATTCCAACTACATACATAATCTAGACCCCTTCATGGGTATTTATACTAGTGGGAATTTTTCCTTCACTAGTCTTACAAGAGCTAATAATATCCCTCGAGTTTATAGTTCCAATTAACTAGTACATCCAATTAGTAGAAAAAATTAGCCTTTCACCGCCTTACTCCTATGATGCATCGATCTTACACTTAAGATTATGCTTATCTTTTCCTTGGTCAAGGATCACTTAAAAGTCCAAAATTTGTTTTTTGTTCCTTTGTCCATATGAAAGAGTTTGTAACTTGGGTGTAAAACTCAGGTTTTTCCTTTCCTTCCATTTTCCATAGTCACGTTTTGTTGTCCTTGTCTTTTGTGTCCCAAATATATGTGGAAACGTGATTGGATGTGGCTTAGAGGATCACATTTGGGCCTTATATCATTTCCAAACTCTCTTTCCGTGAAGAAAGATTCATTTTCGGGCTCAAATGGTGATTTTCTTGCATTTTACGGTTTGATGGTGTGTTTTCCTGGTCAAATTTACATCTCAACATCAATGGAAATGTGGCCCTTTTGGTTGGATGTGGCTCGGTGGGGCACTTTAAAAACTCTAAGGCTCACTTCAACCAAAACTTGTCCATGTGGAGGTCGACGCTCATTTAAAAATTCACCTTTGGTTTGGCCTTGGAGTTGCCAGGGGAGACACGTGGAGATTTCCACTACCTTGCCCAGACTTAGACAAATTTTTCATGCGGTCAGGTATAATTTTTGGTGGACCATGGACACGTGGAGGGTGGCACTCATTTGAGGATCCACCTCAGGGTCCCACCTTAACAATTGTGATAGGAGACATGTGGAGGCTTCGTCGGCTCCGCTCTATACTTAAAATTTTCAAAGTAATTTTGAAAGGCCGGGACATGTAGGGACCATGCCTATTTGGGGACCGGCCCCTAAGTTTTATTTTGAAGAAGCACCAGGAGGACACTTGGAGGCTTCCACTCACTCTCTTCCCTTTGCTTGGAATTTTCAATGGCCAAAGAAAAATGTCTCGGACCCTAGACACATGGTGCCTTCCTTGAACCTTCAAATTTTTTAAAAAACTCTACCAGACTGAGACACATGGTGAGC
The DNA here is from genome assembly GCA_018340775.1 of Taxus wallichiana var. yunnanensis. Classification (NCBI taxonomy): domain Eukaryota; kingdom Viridiplantae; phylum Streptophyta; class Pinopsida; order Cupressales; family Taxaceae; genus Taxus; species Taxus wallichiana. The sequence goes on along the minus strand of CM031244.1, from coordinate 746,407,745 downwards.
CCACACTTGTTTTGGGTCTCTACTTTTGGGGACCATCTCAAAATGCACCATTGAGACATGTGGAGGCTTTCCGCTGGCTCCTTTTACACCGAGACTTTTCAAAGGCCAAAAATGCATTTTCTTGGGCCCTGAGGCACATGTGGAAGGCCCACGCTTGTTTGGGACTTTCCCTGTGCTTCTCCTTTGTAGTTGTGCCAAGGAAACACGTGGATGACTATGATATAAAGTGAAAAGGGAAGAATCAATGGTTTGTTGTTGTGCATTTCATCTATTTTTCCACCATTTTTTCTCCAAGACTCCTGGAGATGTGAATACGCACTATTTTTCATCATTTTTGATGAAATTCCTTGTCATCTTTATCTGTAAAGTGCCATTTGAATGGATTTCAAGAACTTAATTTGTGAGTCCAAGGATTGTTAAGGTCGATATTTTGAAGTTGGAATTGCTCAAGCACTTGTAAAAATGGGAATTACCAGAGGAGATGGATGTGGGGTAGAATTGTAGAGGAAAGAGAGGGAAAAGGATGAAATGATGAAAGTGCAGTGCAAAAGATGAAAAAGGTGTTGCCTCGAGAGAAAAAAGGATTACCTGTCATATCCAACTATGTAGAGCCTCAGAAAATGATTAAAAAGGGGATTTCTCACATGAAAAATCAGAATGATTAGAAGGATTTCCAAAAAGTTGTGGCATGGCATCCTAGTCATTAGTCGAGGGCCCAAGAAATGTGATCAGTTCACAATTGGTCCACCTGGCAGCTTTCGGATGTGAATTTGTTAAATGTCACTTTTGAAACAAATTGGTAACAAAAAAAGGTCCCTCGAATATTCTTCTCTTTTGGGGGAAAATTGAGTGAGTAAAATGTATAAATGCAATGAGAATACTCTTGCAAATGGTCGGAGGTTGAATTCTTAAGAGAAAATTTGAGAAATTCATCTTCCTGAGAGACCAATCCGAGATAACCTGTTATTTTCTTTTTGTGTTAGATTTTCTATCATGTCAAGTTGGTTGCAAGATGTATAGCCATTGATGAGCACTGAGATTTCTCTGGAATTTCCCCTGTTGATGAATCTAAGCAATTTTGAAATTAATTTGTGTCAATCTCTAGCAATTTGTGTCTACTTTTTTTTAGAATGTCTGCAAATAGTTTTTTTCATTCCTATTGCAATCTTACATTGAAATATTTGTGAAATCACACAGGATCTCATCCCTATGATAGTTTAGTGGTATTTTCAATTTCATTTCAAGAAGATCCTTCATCTTGTGATGAGATAAACAAATTTAAAATCAATTCACTGTCATTTGTTGATAAAGATTGTCTGTAAGTCTTTGGGTGTACCTTAGGTGTGATTGATCAAGAGATTTTGGTGTTTAATTGAGTCTTTAATTGAGCCTTCATGTTAGAGTCTCAAAGATTGTGTGAAAAATGTGCTGATCTGGGCCTCCATTGAAGCACACCTTCTGGTTGAAGGAACATCTTAACTATTTTGAAGCTTTTTGTTGTTGAGTTGTTCATTGTTGTGAAGTCCCTCAAAGATCTGGTATAATCAACTTTATCTTGCTTCATCTCCCACCAAAATTATTCAAAACCATGAATCCATCCTGAACTACCCCTGTTTTCCCTGTATATCAACAAAGGAACAAAATCTATTTACTAAAATATGCTAGAACAATCAGGATTTCTTAATGTCTTCAGTAACCTTAGCCTTGTGTTGAAAGTATCTCCATCTTTTAGAAGTGACAACTCTTAAGAGTTAAATTATGGAGTATTGATCATATTTTCCCAAGGTTTTCTTCATAAAATTTGTGCAAAAGAAGGATATCTCCATCTCCTTCATCAAACAGAGGTTACACTAAGGGTCCTCTCACCCTGGTTGAAAGGCATGACCTAAAGTAGTGAGGATAGGTCAAATCCTCTTAAAGGTGTTATCCATCTCTCCACAAAATTTGAGTGAAAAAGGGCCAGTTAGATCTCATCCTTGGCTATAAAATGACACACACTATGATCTATCTATCTCTAAGCTCCATGTCAAATCTATGATGCTGCTTGCTTGAAAAGGAGAACAAATTTGGATACCAACACTAGTGGCGCCATTTGGGGAGATTTCCATTTGGATGATATTTTTTTACTATTCATGGTGACCGATTTGTTATCAATTTGATTTGTTGATTTGTTTCATTAGTTCATATCCATTTCATGGCATCAACAACACTTTACTTTGGACTCTTTGAAGTATTTTGAATAAATGTGTACAGTGAGACCTCTGTAATGCTTTTACACATTTTAAAGTGCAAATACATTGTTGAAACATCATTATCTGTTTAGATCTGTAAGAATTGTTCAAAGTTGTGAGTTTTGAGTGCAATATTTCATCTTTATAAGTTATTGCACTAAATTTTGTATCATCATTGATAAATTTGGGTAAAAGAAGAGTAGATCTTGTAAGCTTTGCATGAATCTAGTATTGAAAGACATTTGATAGGTCTTTCATAGTGCATTTGCACAAACTAAGGTGAAAATCCTTAGTGGTGACTCCGTGTTGTTTAAATTCTTTATAAATACCAAGTGTCTTAACATATATCAAGTAAGATTTTTCATTAATATCTACAAAGATGGAAGGAAGAAGATTTCTTCACCAAGGACCCTAGTAGAAGGTTGTTTCAAGAGTTGGGAAAGTCTAATTTAGAAGGAAGAAGAATTTGGAAGGTTGTTGGAGATCAAGCATCAAGAAAAGAGATCTCCATTGGTGAAATTGATCATGTGATTGAAGATTGCAATACTTCCTCAAGTGCTTCTAAATTAGGTAGTCTCTTTGTTGAATTGAATTCTCCATCTGGAGAGGGTCCTTCTTTTGTATTTGAAACATTTACTTCTCAATCTGCCCTGTATTTTCCAAATCTAATAGAGTTTTCCAAGAAACAAAGCCTTTAGAGGGTAGTCATTCTAAAAATTACATCCCTGTACCACATAGACCCCTCACTCCTCATCATTTTGTTTCTCTATAAGATCACCTCCTCAAAATAATATGGCTCAGCCTCCACCCAGACCTCCATTTGTTGTTAATACTTTTGGTCCCATCAATTTTAGAGGTATGGTTGGCTATCCAAATGTTGTGCCACAAGATGTAAGAAATAGATTGCCTAAGTTTCAAGGAAATAATGCAATCATTGGTGATCAACACTTAAAGCTCTTTGTCAATATGATGGAGGACTTTGAAATAGAATTTGAGGATGTATACATTAAATTATTTATCCATACTCTAGAAGAAGATGCAAGGGATTGGTATAAATCTTTGCCAGATAATTCCATTGACTCTCTTGGATGACAGAGATGAAGAATGCTTTTAGAATGTAGTATGGTGATAAAACAGACCCTAGGTTTCTTTTATCAGAGTTTGAAAATATAAAAAAAGAATCCTAATGAATCAAATGCATGATTTCAATAAGATTTAACAAAACATTGAGAAAGATAGAGTTTGTATTAATTTGAGGCCATGTGATGAATCATGTTGATAAAGTATTATTATGCATTTGATAAGAAAGTTGCTTACTATTTGAGGGATAAAAGAACCTGGAACTTTGAAAAGGTAGGCCTTTACCATGGCTCTGCAAATTGAAAATAACATTAAAGCAATTGGAAAACCTCCTAAGAGGGAGGGTGTTAAACTGATCAACCTAGAGAAGCCTCAATCAAGTAAGGTTGTGGATCTTGAGGAAGTTGTAAAGACTTTGGCTGAAGGGCTCAAAAAAAAATCTTACAAATGGCTAGGGAAAGAAAAAATTGGACAAGGTTCTCGGGGTTAATAGGCAAGGAAACAAGGACAAAAATCATCATTTTGTCCTTCCGGGTTAAATCAAAAATGGATTTAAATGCAAAATGATCTTTAGGTATGATGAAGAGGTAAAGGACCATTTGGGAGCTAATTTAAACCCCAAGCTAGGAAAAAAAAAAGACTAATCCTTGAAATTCATGAAAATGGTTGAAGTGAAGATTTCAAATCAAATGTTGGAGAAAAAATGCAACATCGCCAAGTGTATGTTTGCATCCTAAATGCATTTTTATCCAATGATCATGATGAATTTCATTGATCATCCAAAATCCTATCAAATCAAAATTCTAAATGATGCAATATATGCCAAGATTTCAGATAAAATAATCATTCATCAGAATAAAAATCATATAAGTTTGGTTGTTTGAATTTTGCAAAGTTTTATTTAATGATTTTGGTACAATAATTTGAAATTCGTGTTTTTGCATAGACTAAAGATTCATTCCTCCAAATTTGTTCCAAGAAACTTGTATAATTTTCATAGAAGTTACATGAATAATTTGTGGTTAGCAAAATTTTGAATATTGATAGGAATTTAAATTTTGATTTTTAAAAAATACAAATCGTCCAAGAGCTAATATATGATTCAGTGGTACCCTCTACTTAGGAATTTTTAAAAAGACTCATTTCCGATTCATGAAATTAAGTAGGGTTTAGCTATTGATCCTTGCTTTTGAATATTTAGAATAGGTTTTTAAAATCTAGCTTTAAAATCTCTATCTTTAGAAGTTTACAAAAAAAATTTGAAAATCTCATAGTGTCAAAACTTAAATTTCAAATTAGTCAAATTTAGGAGCAAAAATTGGCATCTCTTGGAAAATGTGTTCCCAAAACCAAAGAATTTTGGAATAATATTCCAATCAAGAAGTGCCTCAACCGGAGGAAAATCAGATGCACCAATGAATTGAAATTCTTCTCCATGGAGAGGGGATTTAGAGAACTTTCTTTTTTCACTTCTCATGTTTTCTTAATCTCTCAATAAATTCTATAATTTTCAAATTGAAGAGTTTTTAAGAAAAGAGCCTTAGAGGGCATTCATTTTGGAAAATCAAATCAAATCCCAGTGCACACCAATCACTCTCACTCCTCATCATATCACATTTTGGTACAAGATCACCGAAAAAAAATATGGCTTCATCCTTAGTCCCCTAGACCTCCATAATGAGACCTGTTGTCCTCATTTTGGTCCCATAGATTTTTAGAGTATATCACAAAGCTATCCAAATTTTTTGTCATAAGATGTAAAAAAATTTCCTAAGTTTCAAGGAAATAAAATCACTAGTGATTAACATCTTTAAGCTCTTTATCAATATGATGGAGGAATTTTAAAATAATTTTGAGATGTTACATTAAATTATTTAGCTTTCCATATCTCCACCGAGCCATAGTTTGAAGATCCATAGGTTAGGAGGACTTTAGTATAAAATTTTATTGATAATAATCATTGATTTCCCAAAGAAGGATTTGATGAAGAATGCTTTTAGATGTCACAAGAGATGTAAAATGATGGTGATAAAACAAATAGTAGGTTTTTTCTTTCTTTTATTAGATTTTTGAAAATATAAAAAAGAATTCTAATGAATCAAATTGCATGATTTCAATACTAGATTTAAAAAACATTGAGAATTACTACACTATTTAATTTGAGGCCATGTGAATCATGTCCGATAAAGTATTCAGATGCATTTGATAAGAAATATGCTTACTATTTGAGGGATAATAACCCTGGAACTTTGAGGCAGGCCTTTACCATGGCTTAAAATTGAGAACAACATTAAAGTAGTTGGAAAACCTCCTAAGGGAGGGTGTTAAACTGATCAACCCCGAGAGGCCTCAATCAAGTAAGTTTGTCGATCTTGAGGAAGTTGTAAAGACTTTGGTGGGGATCAAAGAAATATCTTACAATTATCTAGCAGGGAGAAAAAGGAATTGGACAAGGTTCTCAAGGTCAGCATAGGCAAAAACAAAGACAAACTTTATTTACAAATCATCCTAGAAATGATCGAGTGTCTGATGACAAAGGTAAAGGACCCATGGGAGCTAGACAACCCCAAGCTAGGGAAAATAGAGTAGTGCATGATCCTCTAAATGCCGAGTTTTATTGTTTTGAAAGAGACAAATCAAATGGATTGATTGGTGTGATAAATTTTTCTTACCCCACCCGCCATGTGAAGTAGATCAAAAGTTGAAGAAGTTGATGATGATGATAACACTGATGATGATGCATGCATGGTGGACTGCTCTACAAGCTCACAACAAGGAGAAACTTCAATTGAGGTAATAAGTGCAAGAACTATGCTGCAAGTTTTTGGGACTGCATTCACTGGGTACCTCTTCTTCCTCCCTCTCATGCTTTAGAAATAGATATGGTACAAGCATTTGAACTTCCTAATAATGATTTTGAGTACCTAAGAGCTCTAATGATTAAGAAGTATGATGGAGGAATCCCATCAGAAGAGGATAGACAACTATTAATGAATGTTGTTGTTGCCCAAGAAAAAGAGTATAACACAAGAAGTAAAGTTGTCAAAGGGGCAGGGCCTCAAGCCAAACCAAAGACCCAGTTCTCACCAATGTCCCAAAAGAGGCTCCAAAGAAAGATGCATCTGGAAAAGGCCTTGTTGTCTCAAGTAGAACTAGTGTTCCCACCCATGCCCAAAATGTGAAAAATCTTGTGCCATCTGATGAGTTTGTCAATCTTTCTCCAAATGCTGCTTTTCCCAAATACATTCCCTATGACATTGCCCAAGTCTTGAGTCAGATCAAGATTTTTGTCCCAATTTTGAACTGCTTAGGATTCTTGAGCACAAGAAGAGGGATTTTGAGTATTTGGGATTGGAAGAAGATAGGAGTGCCCAAGGAAGAAATATAAATAATGTAAACACTCCTCCTCCAACCATTGCAGACCTAGAAAAACCACCAACATTGGAGGAGATAGGTGAACCACCTGAAGTTTACTTGGGAACATCTTTAGTTGAGTCTCAATTAAATGTTGATCCATTTTTTTACAACATTGATTATTAAGGACAGATTTTGCACAATTGTATGTTTGATTCAGAGCATCATGCAATGTTATGCCTCTAGAAGTCATGAATGAATTGAACATTAAAGTGACAACAACTTATGGCAAGTGTACTGCAATGGATTCTAGAGAGGTTCCTGTTGTAGGATGTGTAAAAGGTTTGGTGGTACAACTTCACTTGAGCTTATCCAGGTAAGAACTTGAAACTTGATGTTGTTATTGTTGATTGCCCTACCAAATGGGGCATGTTGTTATCAAGAAAGTGGGTTGCAAGTGTTGGTGGAAGTGTTCAGATGGATATGTCTTTTTCCACCATTCCAATTGAAGGCAGCCTTGTAAAGTTGTATGGAGAGAAGAAGATGTTGCACCTCATTGAAGATCCCAATAATGCTTCTTATGAAGTGTTGTATGCTGATGTAGATGTTGATAACTTTTTGGGTTTTTGATGGAAAAGAGCATAAGATTGATCAATGTAAATGTCTTGAACAAGTAGGTTTACCTTGGACCTTGTTATTTGATGGAGCTTGTTCCAAGTTTGGAAATGGTGTTGGCATTGTTCTGATTTCTCCAGCCAAGAAGAGTTTGTTTTTTCTTTCAAACTTAACTTTGAATGCACTAACAACATTTTTGAATATGAAGCATTGTTATTAGGCTTGAGAATTGCATGGAAATATGGTATAAAGGATATCATTGTCAAAGGGGATTCAGAATTGATTATCAAGCAAATTAGAAAACTGTATGCTACTAAAAATCAGAGAATGAAACAATAAAAGCATGCAGTTTGGGATTTGATTGAAATGTTTGACTCTTTTAATATTGTGCACCATGATAGAAAGTTTAATGTTGTTGTAGAAAAGTTAGTAGTGCTAGGATCCAGATTTGGGAATTGTACAGTGTCTCCATTTTGTGAGTATGATGTTGAAATACTAACAAGGCCATCTGTCCCTGATAACGTTAAAAATTGGCAAGTGTTTGATGATGATGCCTAGGTGAAATGGTTTCATAGAACCAAGGTGAGTTTTTGACCAAAATATAGATTGGGAACCAATGGTGTGTGTTTTGAAGGAAAGGAAACTTTATTTGGCAAAGACATCATCCAACTGAAGACAAACATGATTCCCAGAGGTTTGGTGGCACTTGAATCAAACTTTGATAATGTTGATTGCATTATTAAAAAAGTATGTCAATTTCAAGAGATGTGGAAAGAACATGACTTGGGCACAAAGGAAAAACCATGTAAAATCTGGTTAGGAAGCAATCTCAAGCAAGGAAGAGAAGAAGTCCTATGTTCAATTGTTGAAGAAATATCAAGACGCCTAGCTTGGTCTTACTCTGAGTTGAAGGCATACAGGGAAGATTTGTTCCAACATGAAATTCCTCTTGAATCTAATGCCAAGCCTTTCAGAGAAAAAATAGAGGCCCATCAATCCACTCCTTTCTTTGAAGATGCAAGAAGAACTGAAGAAGTTGAGGGATGGAGGGATCATTCATCCCACAAGGTACTCATCTTGGGTTGCAAACCTAGTGCTGTAGAAAAAGAATGGTGATATAAGGTTGTGCGTAGACTTTAAGAACTTGAATAAAGCATCATTGAAAGATAATTACCCTCTTCCAAACATGGAGAATATGCTACAATTGGTAACTGGTTCTGAATTGTTATCCACTCTGGATGGTTTCTCTGGCTATAATCAAGTTGTTGTGAAGGAGTTAAGAAAGAATAAAGACTGCCTTTACTACTCCTTGGGGAACTTATGTCTATGTCAGGATGCCTTTTGGCTTAATGAATGCTAGAGAAAATTTCCAAAGAGAAATGGATGTAGCATTTGTTGGTTATATTAATGATTTCATTGTTGTTTATCAAGATGATGTAACTGTGTTTTTAGAAAAAAGAAATGATCACTTGCAACACTTGGAGAGAATGTTGATAAGGTGTAGAGAGTATGGCATATCATTGAATCCCAAGAAGTGCCATTTTGGAGTGCAAAAGGAAAAGCTTCTTGGTCACATTGTATCAAAGGAAGGGGTCATGATTGATCCGAGAGAGTGGAAGCCATCAACAAGGTTCCAATTCCAAGAACTAAGAAGGGAATTCAATCCTTCTTTGGAAAAATAAACTTTATCAGAAGATTTGTGTCTAACTTTGCTGAGCTGACCATCCCCATTACTAGCATGCTGAAGAAGGACCAAGTTATCAAATGGGAAGAAGCTTCCATTCAAGATTTCAATGGGATCAAAGAAGCACTAAAGCATGCCCCTATTTTGGCAGCTCCAAATTACAAGAAGCCTTTTCAAGTGTTTTCTTTTTCTTAGAAAACACCATTGCATCTATTTTGTTACAGAAGGATGATGAAGGGGTTGAGAGACCAATTGCCTTTTTAGTAAGGCATTTGCAAGGAGCTGAGTTGAAGTACACCATCATGGAGAAGCAAGCATTTTCCTTGGTGAAAGCAACAAAGGTTTTAGACCCTACATCTTGAGCTCTAAAGTTGTTGCTTATGTTCCCCACACCATGGTGAAAGACATCTTATCAAGAGATGGAGGTCTCAAGAAAAAGATGCAGATGGGTGAACAAGTTATAGGAATATGACATGGATATCCAAACCATGAAATTGGTAAGAGGTTTGGGCCTAGCTAAGCTTATGGCTGAGAGAAACTTGCAAACTATTGAGGTGAATGAAGTAGAAGGAGAAAGGGTGGATGTCCTTGAAAATTTGGTAAGCTTTGAATGGTACAAGGATATAATATTTTATCTCAGACATCTATGTTGCCCTGAATATTTGAGTAAAAATCAGAAAAGAGCTCTTAAGTTAGCCTCTCAAAAATATGTCATTACTGATTTTGGGTTAGCTTGGAAGAACCCGGAGGGAGTGCTCTTAAGATGCATTGTTGAGGATGAAGCCCCAAAGGTAATTGCTGATCTCCATGGAGGAGTTTGTGGGGAAATTTTTTGGAAGAGTTACAACACATAAAATCTTGAGGGCTGGTTATTGGTGGCAAACTCTCTTCAAGGATACAACTCTATTGGTTAGGAAATGTGAAAGTTGCCAGCATTTTTCTGGAAGAATGAAAGCTTCAGGCTCCCTTCCTTTGTAGCATGTGTCAGTTGAAGCCCCATTTAAGCAATGGGGAATGGATTTCATTGGAAAATTTTGATCCTTCTAGTGCTGGTCATAAATGGATTCTTGTAGCCACTGATTATTTCACTAAGTGGGTGGAAGCAATCCCCACCAAGAAAGAAACACACCAAGTTATCATGGACTTCATGTTGAATCAAATCATATGCAGATTTGGAGTGCCAGCTAAAATTGTTGTTGATAATGCCATGAGTTTCAGAGCCAAACCTTTGGTGGCAATGTGCAAAAGAGTATGGAATCAATTTGACATATGCTTCTAACTACAATCCCAAGGAAATGGACAAGCTGAGTCCAACAATAAAAACTTGTTGAAGATCATTAGAAGAACCTTGGAGCTGAAAAAAAAAGAAGTGGGGTGAGAAACTGAAGTTTTTGTTTGGGATGACATAATCATTGTCAAAAGAGCTATTGGTAAAAGCCCATTTGAGTTGGTATATGGAACTCAAGCTTTTCTTCCCCTTCATTTGCAATTGTCTTCATTTCAGTTTGTTCAACAAATTGAAGATCAAGAAGTTAGTCCATATGATGCTCGAATCAATCAGATTATTGAGTTAGATGAAGAAAGAAGGGCATCCCATCAATGGCATGTGAAGTTCAGAGAAAAGTTGAAGAAGTTATTTGACAAGAAGGTGACTCCAAGAGCTTTTAACATTGGGGATCTTGTGTTTTTATGGGATACATGAGGCATGAAGATAAGGGAAAGCATGGTAAATTTGATGCATTGTGGATGGGCCCTTATTCAATTGATATTTGAATTGGTGAAAATACCTTCTTCCTAAAAGACTTAGATGGGGAACTACTTGAATTTCCTATTAATGGAGGCATTTGAAACATTTCCTTGATTGATTTCTAGAATCAAGGTATACTCCATTTGTATAGTGTATAGTTTTTTTTTTTCATTCTACTTTTTGTGTTTTTTTTTTCTGGTCCTTGGTGACTTGGTTTTGTTGGTTTCTCGGTTCGTTTTTTTGGAGGATGGTTATGGTTTTCTGCTCTATGCAAGCTTATTCTTTGACTCCATTGCCCAATGGTTTGTTTTGGCACTTGGTCTACTATTTGTTCTTGTGGCACTCACAGGGAGTGCCCATCCCCGAGTCGGAGCCGATGTTGGTGCTCAAATTAGTCTCACCCCATTTGTCATTAAAATTCTTAGTTTGTGGGCTTTTATCATGTTTTCTATCTCCCCGTATTGATGCATGAAAACTCTATCCTCCATTTGGTTTCCATGATAGTCCCTTCCTTGGTCGAGGATCACTTAAAAGTTCAAGAATTTTTTTTTCATTCCTCTATCCATATGAAAGAGTCTGTAACTTGGGCGTAAAACTCAGGTTTTTCCTTTCCTTCCATTTTCCACAGTCACATTTTGTTGTCCCTATCATTTTTGTCCCAAATATCTATGGAAACATGATTGGATGCAGCTTGGAGGATCATATTTGGGCCTTATATCATTTCCAAACTCTCTGTCTTGAAGAAAGATTCATTTCCAAGCTCAAATGGTGATTTTCCTACATTTTATGGTTTGATGGGTGTATTTTTCCTGGTCAAATTTACATCTCAACATCAATGGAAATGTGGCCCTTTTTGGTTGGATGTGGCTTGGTGGGGAAACTTTAAAACTCTAAGGCTTGCTTCAACCCAAAACTTGTCCACGTGGAGGGTCGATGCTCATTTGAAAATTCACCTTTTGGTTTGGCCTTGGAGTTGTTGGGGGAGACACGTGGAGATTTCTATTGCCTTGCCTAGACTTAGACAATTTTTTTCATACAGCCGGTATAGTTTTTGTAGACCATGGACATGTGGAGGGCTGGTGCTCATTTGAGGATCCCTCAGGGTCCCACCTTAACAATTGCGATAGGGAGACATGTGGAGGCTTTTCTGGCTCCGCTCGCTTTGTACTTAAAATTTTCAAAGCAATTTTGAAAGGCCTGGGACATGTGGAGGGACCACACCTGTTTGGGACCAGCCCCTAAGTTTTATTTTGAAGAAGTGCCAGGAGGACACTTGGAGGCTTCCGCTCACTCTTCCCTTTGCTTGGACTTTTCAACGGCAAAGAAAAATGTCTCGGACCCTAGACACATGGCGCCTTCCATTGAACCTTCAAATTTTTTAAAAAACTCTGTCGGACTGAGACACATGTTGAGCCCGTGCTTGTTTGGGGTCTCTTCTTTTGGGGACCATCTCAAAATGTGCCATTGAGACACGTGGAGGCTTTCGTTGGCTCCTTTTTTACGAGACTTTTCAAAGGCCAAAAGGCATTTTTCTTGGGCCTAGGGCACGTGGAAGGCATGTGCTTGTTTGGAAACTTGCCTTGTACTTCTCCTTTGTGCAGTTGCACTAAGGAAACGTGGACGGCTATGATATAAAGTGGAAAAGGGGAAGAATCAATGGTTGCTATGTATTGTGTCTTTTTTGCCATTTTTCTCCAAGACTCTGGAGATGTGAATACGCACTATTTTTCATCATTCTTTGATGAAATTCCTTGTCATCTCTGTCTTGTAAAGTGCCATTTGATGGATTTAGAACTTAATTTGTGAGTCCAAGGATTGTTAAGGTCGATATTTTGAAGTTGGAATTGCTCAGGCACTTGCAAAAATGGGAATTACTAGAGGAGATGGATGCGGGGTAGAATTACAGAGGAAAGAGAGGGAAAAAGGATGAAATGATGAAAGTGCAGGTGCAAAAGATGAAAAAGGTGTTGCCTCAGAGAGAAAAAAGGATTACTGTCATATCCAGCTATGCAGAGCCTCTGGAAAATGATTAAAAGGGGATTTCTCACATGATAGAATCAAAATGATTAGAAGGATTTCCAAAAATTTATGGCATGACATCCTAGTCATTAGTTGAGGGCCCAAGAAATGTGATCAGTTCACAATTGGTCCACTGGAAGCTTTCGGATCTGAATTTGTTAAATGTCACTTGTCTTGAAACAAATTGGTAACAAGTAAAGGTCCCTCGAATATTCTTCTCTTTTGGGGAAAATTGAGTGAGAAAAATGTATAAATGTAATGAGAATACTCTTGCAAAAGGTTGGAGGTTGAATTCTTAAGAGAAAATTTGAGAAATTCATCTTCCTTGGTCTCTCGAAGACGACTTTCTCAAATTTTCTCTCAAGAATTCAACCTCCGACCTTTGCAAGAGTCTTCTCATTGCATTTATACATTTTTTCACTCAATTTTTTCCCCAAAAGAAAAATATTTGAGGACCTTTGCTTGTTACCAATTTTTTTAAGACAATGACGTTTAACAAATTCAAATCGAAAGGCTGCCAGTGGAACAATTGTGAAGCTGATCACGCGTTTCTTGGGCCTCGACTAATGCCTAGGATGCCATGCCACAAATTTTTGGCAATCCTTCTAATCATTTTGATTTTGTCATGCGAGAAATCCCCTTTTTAATCATTTTCCATAGGCTCTACTGCAGATGGATATGACGGGTAATCTTTTTGGTCTCGAGGCAACACCTTTTTCATCTTTTGCACCCGCACTTTCATCATTTCATCCTTTTTCCTCTCTTTCCTCTGCAATTTTCCCTGCATCCATCTCCTCTGGTAATTCCCATTTTTGCAAGTGCTTGAGCAATTCCAACTTCAAAATATCAACCTTAACAATCCTTGGACTCACAAATTAAGTTCGAATCCATCAAATGGCACTTTACAGATAGAGATGACAAGGAATTTCATCAAAGAACGATGAAAAAATAGTGCGTATTTGCGTCTCTAGGAGTCTTGGAGAAAAAATGGCGGAAAAATAGACACAATACACAACAACCGTTGATTCTTCCCATTTTTCCACTTTATATCATAGCCCTCTACATGTTTCCTTATTACAACCGCAAAGAAGAAGCACAGAGGCAAGTCCCAAACAAGTGCGACCTTTCACATGCCTAGGCCCAAGAAAAAGCCTTTTGGCCTTTAGCTCTCGAGTGTAAAAGGAGCCAGCAAAGCCTCCACATGTCTCAATGGCACATTTTGAGATGGTCCCCAAAATAAGAGACCCCAAGCAAGCGTGGGCTTAACATGTGTCTCATTCGGTAGAGTTTGTTAAAAAAGTTGAAGGTTCAGTGGAAGGTGCCATGTGTCTAGGGTCCGAGACATTTTGCTTTGGCCGTTGAAAATTCCAAGCAAGCAAGCAGTGAGCGAAGCCTCAAGTGTCCTAGTGCTTCTTCAAAATAAAACTTAGGGGCCGGTCCCCAAATAGGTGTGGTCCCTCCACGTGTCCCAGGCCTTTCAAAATTTCTTTGAAAATTTTAAGTACAAAGTGGAGCCAGCGGAAGCCTCCACATGTCTCCTGTTGCAATTGTTAAGGTGGGACCCTGAGGCGGATCCTCAAATGAGTGCCAGCCCTCCATGTGTCCATGGTCCACCAAAACTATACCGGATGCATGAAATTTTTTTCTAAGTTTGGGCAAGGTAGCAGAAATCTCCACGTGTCTCCCGACACAACTCCAAGGCCAAACCAAAAGGTGAATTTTCAAATGAGCGCCGTTCCTCCATGTGGACAAGTTTTGGGTTGAAGCAAGCCTTAGAGTTTTTAAAGTGCCCTGTCAAGCCACATCCAACTAGAAATGGCCACATTTCCATTGATGCTGAGAAGTAATTTTGACCGGGAAAAATACACCCGTTAAATAGTTAAATGCAGGAAAAACACCATTTGAGCCGGAAATGAATCTTTCTTCATGGATAGAGAGTTTGGAAATGATATAAGGCCCAAATGTGATCCTCCAATCCACATCCAATCACGTTTCCATAGATATTTGGGACACAAAAGATAGGGACAACAAAATGTGACTATGGAAAATGAAAGGAAAGGAAAACCCGAGTTTTATGCCCAAGTTACAAACTCTTTCATATGGACATAGGAAAAAAAACAAATTATGTACTTTTAAGTGATCTCGACCAAGGAAGGGACTAATCATGGCAACCAAATTGAGGACAGAGTCTTCAAGCATCAATATGGGGGAAATAAAAACACGACAGAGCCCACAAATGAATAATTTCAATGACAAATGGGGCGAGACTAATTTGAGCACCAAAAAAATAATACAATAAATCATGGGCCCAACATTAATCAAGAAGAGGAAGTAATGTTTGAAATAACCAATAAACAATAAATGAGAATACCCTATAATCACCCAATGAGTGATGATGAGGCCCATAAGTGAAGAAATCAATTTGAATTGAGAGCACACTACATCTCCCTCCTCTCATAAGAACATTGTTCTCAATGTTATAATAACACCAAGATTACAAAAGGTACATATGCATGAAATGGAAAATAAAAATGACTCATGACACTAGAGAAATGAACCTTATCATGAAGATCGACCATAAGGGGATTTTTTTGTAATTTTCTCCAATTATTCATGTTGTGAAGATTGGTAGTTTCATTACTTTATTATTGATTTAGTTAATTTCTTACATGATTTTTGTAGTTAACAATTTGGTCTCAATATTCCACATATTTCCCAACAAAACATGACATCAAAATGTCATGCAAGTCCCAACAACACAACACAAGTCACCTCCACAAATTACCCTTTATCACATTATTACACAACTATTACTCATAACAAGACCACTTACCTAGTAGGGGAAGAAAGATAAAGTCAACATATCACAATACTCAAATCACATGCCTTAGGCATAGAGAAATATAAATTACATGTGTCCAACATAAAAAAATAGACATCATAACAATATATTTTCCAAATGTTCACATGAATAACAATAACAACAATATCCAAAAGCAAGTGGCAAAATAAAATTCCAAGTACCCCAACCTCCAAATATAGAGATTTCACATAAACATCTCACTAGTCTCATGATATCTCCCATATCAACTCAAATGCCTCCTAAATAATCTAAGAGCCATAGTAACAAGTGAGGCCCAAGTATCTTTATGGACCTGGTCATAAAGATCCATACCACCTCATAACGCAAGGGCATAGAGCTCCTCCAACACTAACCCTATATAGTAGTATGTCCTCTTGGGTGTACTCTCATACCACCATGTATGATGAGGACTAGGGAACAATTATGTACATATAAATGTATTAGAACCATCTCAGAAAAAATTCAAAAATTCCACACTAGATGATGAATAACCACATGAAATTTAAGTATATAAGGCTTTAAGTTAATAAAAGATAAAAAATAAAAAAGTATTGAGACTAAAGATAAATAGAAGGGCTAAGTAGCAGATTTAACTTGAGAAAATATCTTAATGTGATACAAATGGCAAAGAACCTCAAAGCCTTAATAAAAGAAAAAGAAAGGGACACCAATAAAAGTGGTGGTTTTGAATAAATTCAAGTGTATGAATAAAATACACATAAAAATATTCACGTTATGAGCACTATGTATTTGCTCATGGCCACTCAAGGATACTCATCAAGTCCAACTTTTAATGTAACAATAATCATAATATACTAATCAATCTATGCTAGAATTGTTGTCTCCGAGTATCTCAAAAGGCTCAACATAGTCGGTATCACACAAAATTTCTCTCTAAGACAAATATTTAAGGAGTGAGAAAATTGCTACGGGTTTCCATTTATTGAGCAAGAGGTGTGTGTGATACATAATATGCATGACACTCATTGAGAAAATTTCATCTATACAAATGAACAAAAGTGGTATTTTAGTTTAAGAAAGACTCCACTTGCTATCTCATACTTAGTTCAAGTAAATATGGAAAACTATTCACTTTTCCTCACTCCACACTTACACCTTGATACTACTCGTAGGGATTGGTTATGTAGGGTAACACAACACAACACATAACTATAACATAGACATAATGATTTATTACACAACATCATAATAATAACATCATATGTATGAATAGTACATAACTATGAACAACATCATAGTATGTTCATGACTCATAACATGGCAAATTCATCACATAATGTCTTGATAAAACCATAAGATAACAAGTTTCATAACCTAATGATATACCCCTAATTCAAAAGGAAATAAATTTATCACATAACATATAAATAACAAAAACAATAAAAGAAGGTGATATAACATCACGATACATCCATAATTCACTATAAAACACATTTTTCGACACAACACATTGATAACACACACATAATAGAATAAGGCAATGAAACATAATGACACATTCATAATTCACAAGGAACATGGTCATCACATAACATTTCGGTAACACATTACAATATGTCATGAATCCAAAGAAAATAATCCTATTACATAACACATAAATAGTTCACAACTCCACACTAAGTGATAAAACACTATAACTACATCCACAACATCACAAGTACATATTTTTGATTGTATACACCTTAAAATATCATATTACACATTCTAAACCTTTGAAATCACATCGTAATTGCTTGAAATTACATTACGAACTTTTTGACCAGTTTTGACTTTTGATATATTCCACTATTTTACGACCTTTAATGACATTCTACAACATTGTCCTAAATAAAATTCTATCACTCATATCACTCACACATATGTATACAATTATTAAATACTCATCTTTGTTACATATATTATTTGATTAGTGCTCACATGGTTGAGATAATTTATATGTGTTAGAAAATAAAATGTAATATTATTATTATGAGTTGTAAAACTCATTAATAATAATATAGTTAGTTTAATATTTGTAAGTGTGAGGAAATATATTATCTAGGATAATATATTATTATGTGTGTACGTTGAGTTGTAATAACAACTCAACATTAGAATAAGTGAGTGAGATATTCTAGGAGATATCTTGGGGATGTGTGAGAGAAATATTAGGAGATAGATATGAGAGATTAGGAAGATATATATGGGATTGAAGGTTGGTGTTGACTCCTCCTTTGTAGGATCATGTCAAACTATTTATATGTAACTCCTCTCATAATGTAATTGTCCCATTTGAATAAAAAATGAAGTAATTTATTATTATTGTGTTGAGTTTATTTGTCTAAAATATTACCAAATTTCCACATTTGGTATTAGAGAAGGTTTCCTTGTGCAAGTGTAGTAGAAAAGAAGAAGATGGCTGAAAGAATCTTGCGAGAAAATTTCCAGCAGACACCTCGCAGTAAAAAGAACACAATTTACTCATATGACATCGGATTGATGTCTCATTTTTTTGTTGGAAATATAAGAACAAGACACACAATATTGTAGTTTACATCATCTTCATATTCGGCCTGTATGTGTGCCTAAATGTCTGTGTAATTTGCATGAAATATTTTTATTAATTAAAAATTTTTGGTTAAAAAACAATATTTTCATTCAATTTGTTTAGTCATATTTGTAATCGGTCAATAGTTTGTGAGTGTCTCCATCAAATATCAAAACTATTATATTGAGTTTTTAATATTTTCAAAAAGTTAAATGTATTTTTTCCTCAGTGGTATTGTATGTTAAAAGTGTCAAAATTGTTGACAGTGTAATATGTTGTCTCGTCATGTTTTATGTTAATATGTTTTGTTATTTTTGTTGTAATATGTTTTGTGAGTCCCATCAAATCAAGTGAAATTATTTTAGATTATTTTGTGTCATTATATGTTCTTTCAAAAATATTAGTCCATAGTCATTGTGTATCTTGTCGTTCATTTATTAATTCCAATATTTAATTGGAATTTGTAATTCATTTTGTGTCTTTTGTATTAGCGTGTTTCATATTTCTCATGTTTTTGTTTAGAGTCCAAAGTTAATTACTTTTAAAGCTGTCATTTTTAATCGGTATTCATATTTTTTCTAACATAACATATCCGTCAAATCATTATTATGGTAATGTCATGCCATTTTAAAGTTAATTGTCATTTAAAAAAATCCATGTGTGTTCTAGGTCATCGTCTAAGTTGTAATTATATTGTCGTAGACTTAAATGAATTTAGTTAAAATGTCAAAAAGAGTCAACAATTCATTGTTTTGAATGGACACATTTTTTAGCCCACCAAAGCAACCGCGCCTAATGTATGCGAATCACAAGATTTTTTTATGAAAGTGCTGGATATGAGGCAGATATGCCTTCCAAGGAACTGAGAAATCTCGACCACAAAAACATCTACACTTGACAACACAAGAATACATAAATATCCTCAAATCTAAATCAAGATGAGTTAACAATGTCACATTGGAGGATGGAGGCACATGAGGTTGGAGGTCAAACAATGACGTTTCTCTTGTCATAGAAATGGGGGATCATGCATGGGATTGCCGATCCGAATGATGAGGCCTCTGCTTTCACAAAGATGTGGTGACTTTTTTTTTTTTAGTTTGTGCTTATTTTTAGTTGATTAGTGTAATAAGAATACATGAATATTCATGTTGACATTTTGTAATAAGTGAGTAAATTATGAATGTAATCCCTTGAAGAAAAAATATTGTAGAAAGATCAAAGCAAAAGGAAAACACATCAACATGATTCTTGAAGAGGATGAACATGGGTTCATACCTAGGTTTGTGGTTAACCTTAGTATAACTATTGAAGGTTATTCAAATGTTTCATGTTTGTGGTTCCCACACTATCGGTTGATTGATTCCCAATAGTGCATGGTCGATGATAAGTAGATGTGATCCTTCTCTACATTCATTTCATATTTTTGTACCAATATCGTGAGCATGCAGAGGCAGAAATTTGTAGAAGTGTAATTAGTTTTCTTACCATGTTCACAAAGGGAATATTACATATACTATTTGGTTAGTGCTCACATGGTTGAGATAATTTGTGTGTTAGGAAATAAAATAAAATTTTATTATTATTATAAGTTGTAAAACTAATTAATAATGATATAGTTAGTTTAATATTTGTAAGTATGATGAGGATATATATTATCTAGGATAATATATTATTATGTGTGTATGTTGAGTTGTAATAACAACTCAACATTAGAAAAAAGGTGAGTGAAATAATCTAAGAGATATCTTGGGGATGTGTGTGTATCCTCATTTACCTCTTACCCTCTAATCTCTCTTTTAACCCCAAGTGCACCGACCTATCACCCAACACAAGCTGGGCGCTCACCCGAGGTGTGCACGGGTGCCGAGTCCCTCTTTTATGTGAGCCTTGTAAGAATGCTCCGCCATTAATGGAGGAATGGTTTGCAGAATAGAAACATGCATGTAATCTAATACAGAGGTAGTGGAACTAGTTCTAAGCACAAATGCACCATGAGATAAACATAAACATCACAACGACATAATATAATCAGATCTGAACCAAGAATAACATGAAAACACACTAGGGTTTGGTCTATAAACACTAGATATTTGGAACAAAGATTCATATATTTATTATAATCATTTACAGTAGCCATATTGCATAAAAAAAGATCATATCAAACCATATACATCAAGGAACAACATCCCAGCCCTACAAAACTACTCTGCAGAGAGACCTAGCTATGTTCTTCCATCTCAACTCTAGTTTCAGACCCAAGTGCCTACATCTATGCATAACATCATCCCTTTCTAGCCTCTCTCTAGCACTAATAATAGCAAAAATAACAACCTACATCAACAATGGAAACCCCCAACATCACCACCCCTTTAGATCCAAATGCCTCCTTATATAGAAATCGGGGCTTTCCTTCACTGTCATAACCTTATCCATAAGTAGGTCGCATGCCAGGTGGAAACGTGCTCCTCCATACTTGAGTGCTTATGCCAACTTGCAAAAGCTTCCACTAACTATAATGATCCTCCCTTTAGAATATTACCTTCATGGAATATTATTTTTTTGAGCCCCAAGACTCTAGGTTGGCACCTTATCCACTCATCACGCCTACTCGAGCCTTCACGTGTTTTTCCTATGATACCACCTTAGAAATGCGGCTAATTCCCCAAACCCTTTCTGCTTCCGCATGCTAACCTTTTCTCCCACGTGCCTTTCCTTGAGTGCATTTCTTCCTTACTTTCCCTACGCGTGCACGCTCTTCCTCTACCTCGGTACTTATTCAATTTTAGGGTCTAATAGTGTGAGAGACATATTAGGAGATAAATATGAGATATTAGGGGAGATATCTATGGGATTGAAGGTTGGTGTTGACTCCTCCTTTGTAGGATCATATCAAACTATTTATATGTAACTCTTGTCATAATGTAATTGCCCTATTTTAAATAAAAATGAAGTAATTTATTATTATTACGTTGATTTTATTTGTCTAAAATATTACCAAATTTCCACACATGTTATAACCCTATTACACTCATGTCCCATTCCTAGGATTAATTAATTAATCATATCACTCTCATTATTCATCCCCTATCCCATTAGCTAAATTTTCAGCTAATTTAATATCACAATAATTAATAAATCCTACATATATCCATTTCCACCTCACCTCTTATTCACTTTCACTTCACTAATTAACATCTCAAGTTAACTAGAAAAATAAATCAATTAAAGATAAAATCATTAAATATATGCAAGATGACAAGTTTAGATTAAATCAAATCATGAATTTTGGTTAACTAAACATATCCCATAAATCATGATATTCCAAAATTAAAGAAAATCTCCCAAAGCTAAAACTCACGTAACTTTTTGGGTGAATAAAACAAAAGACATGAATTTAATATTTCAATGCAAAAGCTAAAAATATTCAAAATACATGCCACCTTTTCTAACTCAATGATAACTCATTTGATCAATCTAAAAAAATAACTTATCTTGCTAATCAAGTTGGATACTTCAACAAATATCTCCAATCATGATTTAATTAGCTTCAAAAGCAGACAAGTTAATCATACAAATCAAGTATTTGGGATTCTCCTCCCTCATCTATAATTAAAAAATCATTCCTCTCCATTTCTCATCTTTGGAATATTTAAATATTTCATCGTTGTTGTGTAAAACTATCATTCAATCTCACACATCGTCACAATGTCCAATTGATCACGAATCAACAATAAAATTGGTCATTCAATCATATTTCTAGTAGCTTGAATCCATTTCCACTCGAAACATTCTTGGAGCCTCCACATATAATTTGATCAAGAGATTCACTAAGCTTGGTACTTCATTCCAAGCTTCAGCAATCTCATTCAAGGTTGTAATGAGATACGAAGGAAGATATCGGAGTTTGTAATTTATTGTTTGGTTTCTTTCTATTGTGTAGTTGTATACATTTTTGGCATGCACAGTGGGAAAAACCAACATATTTTTTGTTTCTTCATCATTTTTGTGAAATTAACCTTTTTTTATGTTCTTCTTGCTATTTAGGAGTCATTGACCAATTTTAGGGCTTTTCATGGAGTAAATTGCAAGAAATTTCAAAAAACTCATTCAATTTTGCCTTATTTTACAGTTTTTCCTATAATTGTTTATTGTGTGTCTCCATGCTCTATGGTGTGCAGCGTAGATCTTGTTCTACCATAGAATTCAAAATTGTGTTTTCGTCATCCTAACTTGTGATTCCACCGTCCTCTATGCATTGTAGGTTCATACATTTCCATGATATTCTCTACACTTACATCTTTTTCTATGTGCTAACATTTAACAAAAGTGTGCTAGTGTTGCATAAAGTTAATTTACGTTAAGTTCGGTACCATTGTTATTAGGGCGCTTCCGTGAAAGAGTGTTTACGTGTTCATAAGGTGAATTTCCACACAAGTAGGCATGTTTTGATATACTTTTCCCATATTATATATATCTTTCTAAGATTTCCAAAAATATAAAGAAGAACTCAAACGAAGTAACGAGTGAAAATTTATGCCTTCTATGCAAGTACCCCTCATCAAAAACAAAAATTTAAAGTAGGTATGTTTCTATATCACTATATGCATTTCTATACAATTGTATACATTTCTATTAAATTAGATGCATTTCTATTAACATATATATGTTTCTGTTTAAGTGTGTGCATTTCTATTAAAGTAGATGCATTTTTGTTAGCATATATATGTTTTTGTTTAAGTGTGTGTGTGTTTTTACGGTAAAGTAGATGCATTTATGTTTACACACACACACACACACTGGAATATATATATGTTTCTGTTTAAGTGTGTGTGTTTATGTTGACATACATACATTTTCATCTAAAGTTCTCTAACATTAAACTAGGTGTATTCTTTGTGTTCATCCGGTGTGTTTCCGTACTATATGTATGCATTTTCATTTTGTGAAAAACTTAGTTCTTTTTATTAAATTCTAGAATTTCATATTTTGTTTCTATCTATTTTCTATGTAGTTTCAACTCTTTTCTACATGTTTATTTATAAACTAACATATATTTAGAGTTTTAATACATCGCTATTTCCCTTTCCTTCACTTTAGTTTTTAATCCACAATTGTGTATACTCTTCACTCGTGTTCTTAGGATGATCTTGAGTATAAAAATGATTGAGATTTCTATATAATATAACCACTCACAACCAAACAATGTAATATATTCTCTTGTGCGTTTGGGTGATTTGAGAATTAGAAGCGACCATGATATTTTTTTGCTCGTTTCTTCTAACTTTGTGTTTGCAAGAAAAACTATTAATCACTTTTGTGGAGGACCTCTTCATTTGGAACATATTACCAAAATAAAACAACAAACTACTAACACCTTATATGTAGGTTACCTTGGTTGAAGAAAATTAAACAAATCAAGAAACAAACTACGGACACCTTGTAAGCGGGTTTCCTTAGTCAAAGATAATTAAAATTTTCTAAATAAAATATATAAAACATTTTCATTGCAAGTTTGGATAAGGGTAAATACCCATCTACATAAGTGTGGGAATTATTTAGGAATAATCCCTAAAAATCATCGTGAGGAGTATTAAAGGAACCCAAAAGTAGTTGGTAAATTGAGAGGGTGACCAATGAAAAGGGTAGCGACCCATTTTGATTAACTAGTTTCACCCGTGAGGAAAACCAAAAGTTTTCTATGGTAATGGCCCCCATTCTGATTGATTGATGGGTAAAATTTCTAGCCAAAAATTTCTTGGTGCATTTACTCATTCAAACAACATTGGTGAGATAATTTCCCAAACCCTAGGAAGCCTAACAAACTGGGGCCAATTAATCCCATATTGTTCAAATGCCTCATCTTAAAAAACTATTCCATTTGTTTGTGTTCTAAATTTTATATCAAAAGTCTTAATCTAAATTATCCCTATCCCAATCCAATAAAAAGTTGTATTCTATCTAATCAACATAGACCTTGTGTTCTATCAAATCTAAGGAAAAATCAAACCATAACTAAGCCTTATCCTTTAGATTCAAAAAATCCAAGTTCAAGAACATAAAATAAATTTGAAATAAAATCCACATCAGTCCAATCGGAATCTAAAATTGAATCAATCGAACCAAATCAAATCAAAATTAGAATATCAATCTATTCAATTTGAAACATAATCTCTTCTTCCTTGCAATTGAACATCAAATCAAGCACCCCTTGAGCTCAGATGAGGACATACAAAAATAAAACCACATGTCATTCAAATGACACATCGAATGAAGATTTATTATAAAAATTCATGAGATGTCAAAACAAATATCTCATATGGCTTCCCAAGTCAATGAAAAATAAAAACAACCAATCATAATCTCTAGTAAAAACTACTCCACATGAAGTCAAAAGAATAAAATTCACACCTCTCGAAGATATCATTTCTAGTGTATTCCATCAATTAACAAGTGCTAAAATGGTAACCTATCCACTCACAAGATCCTTCATAAAAGGGCAACCGAAACCCATGTGGTATAAATAATCAAAATATTTTGAATATAGTATACACCTAATTTTTCACTTTTCATCTTTCATACCTTCTACTAACGAGTTTCCTTTTGTAGATAAGGGACAATGATGTATCTATTTATAGAGTGGGTGCCTTAAAGGGCTTTCAAGAATGGGGAATGGTTATTAATGTAACCATTATGGGTTAGAGACAATACAAAGAGAGAGTGTCACTATTTGGTCTTGGACATAGATTTCCTTGCACTAGGTATCCTTGTCTTCCTAGGTCTCATGCACATCACATTCACAGTTTCTTTCTTGCATCTCATCACTTGGCACTTTTCTCATCCATATACATGATCTACGACACACTATTTTCACTTTACACGACACCTTATCTCTTTTCACAACCTTTAACCATGCCATCATGTGTGGGTGATTGTGTCATTATTATAGTTCCTTGGCCGACACCATTACTCATGGGTGATGACATCTTATATATAACCTTACCTCATTTGACACTCATAAGAAAGAAAAGGAAGCCATAGCATTGAATTTGCCATTATTTCTAATATTTTATGCCATCTTCGCATCTATTTTCCTAGCTCTTGGTCCATCTTGCATCTTTCTTGGATTGGACTAGATACTCTTCTTCTTGGATAGTTTCTTACATTATTAGGTCACATATAGTGAGTCTAGGATAGGAATGATGTTCCCCTTCTCCACCTAATAGTGAATCTCTCTGTGTGATACTTATCAAGAGAGATAAATGCATTAATGACCACCCTATAGGTAAAAGGTGAGTGCTCTAACCATCTCTTTCCATTTTACATAGGTAAGTTCATTTTCTTTTTCATTGTGTTATGTTAGCTTAGTATTTTATGTGTTTGGATGCTAGTTAGCATAGTAATCTTATCCATTACAAACTTGTTATCTATCATCACTTTCATTTATTGTTGATCCATACATCTCCACATCAAACTACCAATATCTTAGAAGGGTTCCTTTCTTTATCGTGACCACATGCATTGTAAACCTTAGGTTGACATAGTGTAGGGATTAATGCCCTTTAGATATGGGACCCTAGTGTTCATTGTAGCCCCTTTAAGTCTATCCCCTTGTATGCCAATACATGTGTTTCTCCTAATCATTTCCTTGATACCCTTATAGAATGGATGATTTAATAGTGCATGTTATTTAGACACATTTTGGCCCGTATACATCCTCTAGTGAACCCGGCGTGAATCTTACAGACCTTCTGATCGAGCACAACTCTTTAACAACACCCAATCATCAATTTTGACCCAATCATCTAAAAACACAAAAATCTCAAAAATATATAAAACCCTAAAATCCAGTCTACACAGATGATATCACCTAGGGAAATCATGTATGTTTATATAAATCTATTTTTAAACTGCATCGACCCTTGTGCATACATATCTATTTAGTCAATCTTTGTTTGTTTCCATTTCTAAATATCTTAGACGCCTTCATCCCCTGCTCAATATTTTGGCATGGCCAATCCCATATTTTTCTTGAGCCTATCTCCGACACCATTGGCCCCTATGTAAACCCTTGATAGGGCTGATTATGTCATAAATAAAGTTTTTCAAAATGCTATTTTCAGCTTCTAAACATAAAAATGTCACCTATGAGAATATTTTTGGCATAATTAAATCACACGAACTTCTCAAGGGATATTCCTCCATGCTTGCATATCCTCTTCATGATCCAAAATACTCTAATTCCCATCCTACAAGTTCTATTCTTCCCACATGCATCTATCATGCTTGTGAAACTCTCTTGTCCCAACCCTATCCCTCTTTTCAATAAAGAAAGGTAACTCAAGTAGAATGTAACATGGTTGAGGTTGGGAATATTGATCCCATATCCATAATTAAGAAAAATAACAACAATGAATAATTTAGTATTGATAAAGATGGAGGTTTTCGAAGGATACCTATCAGTACCATGGAAATAACTAGGCCTCATTCTAATCAAGGAATACTAAGTCATGATCGGACTCCTCCCTACAAGATTTATCAAGATGAATCCCTTGATACTCCCAATAATGAGCATAATAATAAAAAACAAACACCCACCTATAAATATCACTCTTCTTCTATGGACCTTAACGTACTGATATTCAAACTCCTAGATCAGATGGCCTTATCCCAAGCTACCACCACAACTAGTATATTTCAAAAGCAAAACTAGATGTTACAAATAATATCTTGAAATGTGGTGCCTAACATGCCTTCTTATACACTAGTAGGTTTGCATGGGAATCCTATTCCTCCTCCACCAATCCAAAGTGAGATATTACAAATTGTCCAAAATGAATGTCATCAATCCTTAGAAATATCTCATTCAAATTTCCAAAGTCATCACCATACAAGCCCCATGAGCAATATCGTGGGCACTATAAAGTCTTCATACTATCAAAGTCCCTTGGATAAAATGAGGTATTCTATATTTGAAACTAATATCTTAAAAAAGTCCTAAGAACACCTATGTACCCTTATGTACCTTAGTAAAATGCTTCTCAAGACAAAAAACCTCCTTTTCCAGATACCATCGGCCCTCATGGAACATCTTCTACAGAGAAAATGGTGTCTAGAGCTAACAATGCCTCTATAAACTATATTGGCCTATGTCAAAACAAAATTTTAGGGCCGATAACGAAGAGGAATCCCTAAACACTATTGACACTTCTTCACAGCCGATGCCTAAGCCTTAGATTGCTCCATCGGTTAGAATCTCACATATCCCCATTAACTTAGCTGACCCATTATCCTTGATAAAAGTGGATGAATGGGTTTCCAAATTTGAATATGAAGTCAATGATTTCATGGGTGAAAATCCTATTTATCGTTTCTTGATGACTAGGTGACACACTTCTCCATTGGCACCATCCTCACCCATCATATTGGTGCCCTCATAAGATAATCTCACTAGCTCTCTATAGTCTATGAGATAGCTCCCCTTACCTCTTTCTCTTATGGATCCCGAATCTTACATGATTGAGCCATATTGCACATGGCATGAGGCTCTGGGGCACGATGTTTCCAACTGTAGAGACTATAGATGCCACATGAAGAAGTTTGAAGATGAGGTCAAGCGTGACCAAACAAAAAAGGCTACACAAAATTTTGTTTCAACTTCTTCATCTTACTCTCATCACAAATATTGCGCCCACATCGACACTTTGAATGTCGGGTTCTATGTAGCAAGCATCCCATTCCAGAAAATACCTCTCACAATCAAAATAATGGAGTTGATTCCTCTTGGGACTGACCACCTTTCATTAGACCAGCTAGACCATGATCTACCTATGGACCTCCACCTCATTATAATCCTCATCCCACTTTGGATGTCATTCATAGTGATGTTCTCACTCGATTGGAGGATTGGATTGATGATAATTTATTTTTCACATGATCTAAAGTACATTAAAAGTGGTTATTACACAACATGTCATCGAGGACCTCATAACACATCCTTGAAGCCACATTCTGCATAAAGTTCATGATATTATCATCGATACATTGAGATCTTTTCCCCCTTATGACTAGTTACCTAAAAATACCTTGATCGCATCTAATTTTCTTTACTTGGTCTGATTCCTCACCTTTGCTTGGGATTTCGGCCCCACTTAGGTTTCACACAAACATATTTTATCTTGATTGGCTCTTGCCCCCCTTGGGTTTATCACACTATCTCAAAAATCTCATTACATCCTTGTTTGGGTTATTCACTCCGCTTGGATTCATCACCATCGTACCTTAACATCCTACCATTGGATGTCTTGGCCTTGTTCCACCTCTTGGATTTTTCACATCACGTGAGTTGGGCTATCTTATCAATCCCCTTCTCACCAAATTTTCCTATCTATCACATTATCATTATTCCTAAGTACCATGGTATTATCACATACATACATGTGGAAAGTAGGAAAATGATAAATAAATCACCACATACACATCAAAAATATCCAAATATCATAAAAAATCATCATATATATATATATATATATATATATATATATATATATATATATATACATCGACTATACAAAAATCATACAAAATGGCTTTGGCCCATCTACAAAATGACTCAAGCACCATTTCCCCTAGTGGGGTGTCTCACGGATGCTTTGGGCTGATGGGGATGTGCTATCTGCTCTAACTTAATGAGCTATGGACACCACTCTAGAACGGGCTCTAGAGGCCTATCCTAGCGCTCTCAGTAGTTGGGTCTCTAATGACGCGATCCACATCAAAAATCTTTGGGAATCTGCCATGTGAGCTTCCTACTCTTGTACCAGGTCTTCTTGCATATGTAATAAACTTTGAAACATTACATCTATGCTACGGTAGCCACATGTGCCTGTGTATCCCAATATCTCCTTAATGTCCTGGATGCCTCACCCACTAGATGAAATGATCTCACTAAATCCCTAGCCGATGATGCTACTAGATCCATCATCATTGTAACATCCTGGAAATCTAACATGGAGTCCAAGATCTCATGGTGGGCCTTTGTCGATGAAGTAGTGCCACTCCTCCTCTATATGCTTTTCAAAACCAAAAACCGACACACATTACTAATAATATCACATACATCTATCAAAATCATCTAACTAACATGCTATCACTCATACTTGACTACTTGGGTCTCGGGTTCCATGACCATCGGACCTCTGGATCCTTCTTACCCCATCCCGATGCTATCGACCCTCATGTTCCAAAGGGGGTGATGAAATATGGCCAAAATGTGGACGTGAATTTAAAAAAATTAACTTAAAAATATGAAAAAATAAAAATAAAAAATTGAATCCCTCCTAAAGCCACTTGGTATTTCATCCTAACCAACCCTATGATGTAAATTTTACTAAGTTTGATGCATTAACAAATCTGAAAATGAAAAATAACTAAAGTGCACCTAATCTACTCAACGAATTAAATGTGACGATTTACCCATGATTGCACCCCACCACATGCTCCACCATCATGCTCCACCTCATACTCATGCCATAACGTCAAAATATACACTCAAATTTGGAATTCTAGAGCTCATTTGTCTCAATTATAGAAATAGTGATAAGAAATCAAAATAAAAATAACTATATAAAACTCAAAATTTCTATTCAAAATCGGTCGCAATCAACCACAATCTTCTAATGACCGTCATTTTCAATCCCAAAACCCACAAAACACATCATTTATTGTGTTATGAGCATAATATCATACCATTTATTTCACCCTATCACACAAATTCTTTCGAAGATCTTCAATTTTTGACACCATATCATCATGGCATCTCAACATCATGATTTAACTATATCCATCCCATGGAATGATGCAAGGGTATCAAGGCAAGAAGTTACAAAATGTCAAAATGTCCTTTTAGTCATGTTTGTCGAAGTAAGGAAGATGAATGCGAGTCTTAAATCCATGAGGAAGAGTCTAGGATGCAATTTTAAGTGCTATGGATTTAAGAATTTGAATATTCAAATATGTAATTTTCCCTCTTTTTTGTAAATCAAATGTCTAAGCATGAAAAATTGCTAAATGTAGGTTATCAAGTAATGAGAAGGAGTTTTAAAGGACTTTGAACGAGTGTAATTGTACTTGGGCATGCTATCATAGGTCATAGGGTATGCATGAGTCCAATAAATGTTTAAAGGATGTTAAAATGCCTCCTAGTGAGTTAATTGACATGTAATGAGTCATAAAAATTAGTTAGGTTTTAGGAATGAATTATATTAAAGGAATGGAATTTGAGAAAAAATAGTTAGTATACCTCCCGGAGGAGGCAAGGGAGAAAAAGGGAAAGCATCCTTCGAGGAAAGGAGCTCAAAAGGAAGGGAGAGACTGGAATTTTGTAAGAAATACATATGTTTATATAAAGAAATCTATTTTGTATTAGTATCTTGCCTTTATAAATATTGATTACGAGTTGGTGGTCAAGAACTTCTAGTTATTCTCTATTTTCATGAAGAGTGTTTGATTGAAACCTCGTTGGAGGACTTGTGAATATTGAATTGAAATTGTCTTGTCTTTCTTGATTGTAAGTTGATGAATTGAATTGTGCATGATAGTAAGCTAGGTTGGATGAGATTTCTAGATGAATTTGATTATAATATTGATAAGGGAGTTTTTCATTAGTATTCATGAGATGAAAAGGGTAATGAATTTTTCATTTCAAAGATTTGAAGGGTGATTAACTACTTACTCTCCATTGGATGTGGTAATCCTTTTGAGACCATGACTATAGTTGAGCCTTCATAGTTAATACAATCTAAGGTTGTTTATCATTTCTCTAGAAAGTGAGTTTGCAAGACTTAGGATGGTTGTATAGAAGAAAGTTTTGATAAATACACATGTTTTTCTCAAATAGAGATTTGAACCTTTACATTGTTAAGTATAAGGGTTTTCAAAACTATGTTTTTCTACATGCATACAATTGAAGCTTATTGTTATTACTAGAATTATTCTCAGTATCAAGGATCACTAGTAGAATTAAAATAGTAAAGAGGACCGAATTTGAATCTTTGAAAAAAATTATCAAGAAATATATTAAGGTTTGATTGTTCTCGGGTAACACTATAGAAGTGTGCCTAGGGTTTGAATCAAACTAAGCAAAAAAATCCTTCCATGTGGAATTTTAACTTGAAAATGGGAAGAAATCACCGTGACAAGTTGTTATAAGATATCTTGAAGGAATTTTGGAGAATTATCAGGTGAATCTCTAATTAATCATGACAATGTGCTAGAGGGTAGTTAAACACAAACCACGAACCTAATGGAAGACATAGAAGCTTGAATTTGAGACATATTTTACAAAGGAATACCTAATGAAACCTTGCACATAAAATGATAGAAAAATGGGTATCTTAAATTTCCTTTATTTAGTCTTGGAACCCAATAAAAAGGAATATATGTTTGAAAATGTCTAAAAATAGGGCTAGTAGTGATCATTGCACTAGGAAAGATAAATTGAAGATTGGAAAAGAAGTTTAAGGATTTGGAATACAAAATTTTACACACACCACCACAAACATAAAGGGTTCTTAGAATGGTTTTAAATTCCTTATGGTTATGCTTGGGATGTCCCAACCATGGATCTTGCAAAGTACATTGGTCTTAAGGGCATAAAATGGAAGTTTGAGTGAATGTGAGGGAGTTGTTGGAATTTATTGATTTAGGGAGTTTGAATATTTTTTTAACATTAATTTGTAGTGTAGAACAAGGTGAAAAATTGATTGTTAATGGTTAAGAGCTAGTGAAGAGAAAAATAGAGGTTAGTAAGAGAAAGTGAAATTTTCATGATAAGTGATCATTTAGAGAGTTGAGTGGGCATTACATGAAGTGTTTGGCATTGTATGAGGTTTGAAAACATGGTATATGTGATTGATAAGTCATCTAAGGTGAAAAGGTATGATTTTTCAAGTTTTAGCTATCTAGACCAATGGTGTAGAGGATATAAAAAAACTATCACTATTGTCTAAGTTACAAACTATCCCTCAAATCATGTCTTAGCTTGCCCTCTTCTTTATTGGTTCCTTAAATTGAAGGCCTACACTAAGTTATGAGATTAAGTTCCTACCCCTACTCTAAGGATCTAACAAAAACTCTTGTAACACTCATACCTATTCATATCTATCTCCACTCCCCTTTGAACAATCTTGTCTACAATTAACTCCAATGATCAATCAACAAGGTTTATAGACTATATGCTCTAACAAGAAATCTATCACATTACCTACATTCATATAACCTCAATCTCTTCTCGATGCTCAAGATCCCTCTTAATCCCTCTATTTATTAACTTCTAGATGTATATCCATGCACACTAACCCACTTCTAGTTTGCTATATCCTAATGAGGCTTATTTATAGCTCCATCATACTCAAATATCCCCTCATATTTCTTATCACCTTAAATTGATCTGAGATCTCTTATTCCACCATGCATAGGGTGATTAGACCACCACTTCTTAACTAAACCTTACCAACTAACATAAATCTCATGATTAGCCTTGTGAGGCTACTAGCCCTCCTAAAGGATAAGTGCTTAGGTCCCTAGAACTAAACATGTAATCTTCCAAAACAAGTTAGTGATATAGATGCCCATGATTGTGTTCTCAAAATACCTCAAAAGTTTCACTTGGTCCTTTGTTCAGAAATGGAGATTATGAGTCTCTTTCATAGGATAATTAGGCCTATTTCTCTTGTTTCATTGTGATAGTGAGGTTTGCACAACTTATCTCTAACAAATGTGAATATGATTACCGAGACATGCTCTCCTTATGCCCTGGGTTCAATTTTATGCCTTCATTCTTATGGTTTCTCAAGCATGTAATTTAATTCCTTCTTCTTGACTCTAAGACAGTCTACATACCTTTGTCTCTTCATATCTTTGTCTCTTCATATCTTCCTTGCACACGTGACTAGAAATTTGAAACTTGGCATACTTCTAGATTCCATAAATACGAGACATATCCTCAAAATTTCACAATATTTTACTAGGTAGATTTTGAATGGGTTGATGCCCTAGATAGGGCATGAGAGGAGAAAAATAAAGCTATAGGAAATTAGGGACAATTTCATGAGCTACAAAAATTTGACATGGCTCTTTAGACTTCTGTCCTCCTATTTGAGCCTTTACGAGATCCATATAAATTATTCCTAACCTATTGTCATATTTCATGCTCTTGGCGAGAGAAAAAAATTACATGCACACAATCCTATATTAACCACAAACCATGAGGAAAAGAGTCTATATTTTCTACAATTTCAATCAAACTACTCCTTGTTATTCTCCATCTCTCGTTACATGCTTTCATACATACTCTCCTTCAACCAAAAATGGGTATTTTTATTACAATAGCATGAAGGAAAACAAATATCCTATAATCATGTAACTACTACTATTTTTAACTCAACAACCTTCCAAACTTGTACATGACCAAATCATTCTAAAATAACCATGAACACACGTTCACCATCATTGCATAGACCTCTAAATGGCTTACATGGCATTTATTTGTCAAAAACCTACTTAAATAAGTCACATTCTCCTCCATTATAGGAGTTACATACAATTTGAAATTTACAAACATGTTTAAGGAGGGAAAATACTTATGAGCACATTTCTAGGCCTATAAACACACTAAACACCTAGTCTTCAATGGTGCTCTACATCATACTCCTGTTGAGAGAAAGTTGAGATTATAACTCAAATGGTACTTGTTTTCCACCTTATTTTGTTCTTTCCTTTCTCTTCCAATTGTAGGTGTCTTCTCCAAGCTTGCATATGGTCATCCTTTTCATGCTTATAGTCTACTTGCTTTTTATTTTATTTTCTTTGTATGATCTTGTCTTAGTTTCATGGTTGCTTGTCATATATGTCCTTGCTTGACTGAATGATGTTTACAATCCATGGTTTAACTCCTCCCTTATACCTTCCCTTGATTTTCATGACTATACTTTCTCTGGTTTTTCTTAGGAATTGAGATTCCTTTATTTTTACCTTTCTCTCCTTTTGGTGCTTTGTACTTTTCTTGTGCCATTTCACTTTATTTTCCTTCTTGATCATCCTAATTCCAATAAATTCTTCCACAACCCACTCATATAGGTGAGTGTACTCTTGGGCTTCACATTTATACATTTTTTTAATTTCTTCCTCATTTCTAGCAATTTGTCTTCCATCATGGATTGCATAAAGATCAAGTCTAGGATGTTATTCCCATTGGTTCTAGTTCCTCCTTTATTCCTTTTCCCTTCCTTGTTTCTGGTTAACATTCCTACTTCACCAAATTTCTGGTTTCCTTCATGTATTACCTTATTCATGTTTTCATTATACCAGAGGCTCACTGTATAGTGGATTCTCAACTGAAATTCACCCTTTCTAGTTAACACTCCTGATTTTCCCCTTTGTAATATTGCTTGTACTTTATGTCCCCCTTATGTTTCTTCACCATGTATCCACCTTCTAAGGCTGAAAAATTGTCTTTATAGTTAATTCCTTTCATTAATTTAAGGGCACTTCTTATCAACGTCTCACTCCAATCTCTATTTTGCTTCACCCATAAGTATTCTTCTTTGTGTTCTAAGAAGATTTATTCAACGTTGTTTCTCTTCAAATATCCACTCCTCAAAAGAACACAAGTTTTTCTGTCCTTCCAATTCTTTTCACACCTTCTAATGGGTTCTTACTCATGCTCAAACTATCACTTAGTCTTTCAATCATATTCATGGCTGTAGAGGAATGTAGATTCTGATCTGCTAAATCCTCTTCTTGGTTTTTTCTTGTGTCTTGGTGTTGTGATTCCTTCATCCATGCCCTCAAACTATTAACAACATGTTCAAGACTTCTTAATTTCCTTAGGAAACAACAAGGTCTACTTACTTGCCCATATTCATTCAAGACTTCCACTGAATTTTCCACTAACCTGATTTTGTCTTTATTTGGATCTATTTTTTCCTCCTTGGTTTGGAACTCTTCCATTTTTGTCATTAGATTCTCAATAAGAATTCATTCTTCTCTTTTATTCATACTTCCTTTACAAAAATCTCCATGATCAGGGGCTAGTATAGCTGAACATGTCCACCTATGATCCATGACTAGTCTTTTTCCTTCGATTAGATACTTATATACACTAAATATGATATCTTGGTTTCTTACTACAAGGAAAAAATCCACTTTTCCCTTGTTTGATTGTAAGTAGTCTATATTTCAACCATTATTTTTATATTCACCCAAACTTGAGGAATCACTAGTCTTTTCAAGACATTATTTGTTGTCCAACCTACTAATCTTTCAAGGAATTTAATCACATTCCTAGAACAATGAATACTATGACCTATATCCCTGAATATGCACTTGATTACCTTATGTATCAAATTACTTGGCTGGTTGTTACTCTTATTTACTTCATGAAAGTTAGACATTTTCTTAAAACATAAAGAGTCATTTCTTTTCTTATCTATGGCTCCTTTTTTTTTCTCGCTTTCTTGTTCACTTACATTCTTTTCTTTGTCTTCATGCTCCCTTGTTTCAAAAGAAGGCTTCATATCCACCTTACATCCTTCTTGGTATGATTCAAATCTTTCTTGTTCCCAACTTTCTTCTTCCATTATGAATTCTTTATTTTACCACCAACACAAAGTTATTGGTTTCTCTCTTTGCTGATTTTACTTTTGCTCCATGTTAGGTTTCCTATACATTTCTTATTTTCTTGCTTGTTGGATCCTTTGTAGAGGTAGTTTCAGTTCTCTATAAGCATCCAAAGGCACTTCCTTTCTTTCTTCTTCATTGACTATATTGGATCCTTCTCTATGGTTTTTAATGCTTGACCACTTTTCCTCTAAGCCTGCATAACTGCAATTCGAAACATAATAAGATTCAAAATTTAGAGGTGGTTGAACCTCCATGTATGCTCTGTCCATGGATTCCTTCTTCTTGTAACTTTTCCTGTCATTTGGCTTTTCCTACAAGCCTTCACCATGCAATATTGTTTGTTTCACTTCTTTAACTACTATGCCATCACCAAGACATCTTTGTTCTTCTCTAGAGTGGTCTTGCACTTGCACTTTACCTTTAATCTTTCCATAACCTCCTCTTGTTGTTCCAACCTCCATGTGACTAGATCCTTGGTCACCAAACACTCTTCTTGGTGCTTATCTTCTCACCTTGTCTTTTCTCACAAGTGCATTAGTGTACATCTCTATCTCTACCTTCACCTCTCCTGAAGGTATTCCTCCTTTCATCCATAACTCATCATACACATTCATCAAATCTTCACTAGGAGACACTTCATTCACTGTTCATGTCCCCTTAATCTACTCCATTTTCTGGTGTAAGTAACTTTTCATGGTCATCAACATGACAATTCCTTATTTCTCATCTCTTTCACCCTTCAAGGGTATGAGACTATGCTCAAATCCATCCTTACAAAATTTATAGACATTAGTTAACCCATCATGCTTGGACTTTTTTATCAAATTGCCAAGGTCTACCTAATAGAAAATGACAAACATCTATAGGTAGAACATCACACAATATTGTATCCCTATAGGTTTCCAATTTAAAAATCAACAACACTCTGCTCACTTACCAAAATTTGATGATTTTTCGCACCCATGAAATGTGATAAGGCCTTGGATGTGGAAGTATTCTTAATCCCAAATTTTTCACCATGTACTCTGACACAACATTGTTTGTGCTTCCTCCATCAATGATGACATCACACACTTTTCCTCTTTCCTTACATCTAGTTTTGAACAAGTTTCTCCTCTGATTCACATCTATATTTTGACCACTCAATTCTATCTTTTTACCTCTTGGCTTAATCAAGACTCTCCTCATCAAGAGAGATTCATTTCTCATCACTTAATTCCTTTCACACAACTTATTTGATCTTTTTGTCTATCCTC
Source organism: Taxus wallichiana var. yunnanensis (assembly GCA_018340775.1). NCBI lineage: Eukaryota > Viridiplantae > Streptophyta > Pinopsida > Cupressales > Taxaceae > Taxus > Taxus wallichiana. The sequence goes on along the minus strand of CM031244.1, from coordinate 746,370,666 downwards.
TTTCAATTTTCGTAGGATAGTTCATATTTATAACATTTTATAGTCATTATAATTTATATTCTCATCATCAAACATAGACATACCTTTTGGATTTTTCTTAGAAATATTGAATCATTCCTTTGAATATCTTGTATACTCCTTCCCTTTGTTTCTTCACTTTGAAAATGGCATTCTCTCTTCGACAAGATTCGTAAAGAACTCATTCTTTCCTCCATTTGTGTCCTCATCTGCTGAAACCTGTCCCATCAAATCTCTAAGAAAACTCTCCTACTTGATCTGCATTGTTGGATACATTTGTGCCATCATTCTAGTACTGATTTTTTTCAAACTATATTTTAATAAGATTATCAATCGAGTCTCAAACTCGATACCACAATGGTGTAGAGGATCTCATAAAACTATAACTGTTGTCTTAGTTACAAACCTGTCCCTCAAATCATGTCTTAGATTTCCCTCTTCTTTATTGGTTATTTAAAATTGAATGCCTACACTCATTTATGATATTAAGTTCCTACCCCTTATCTAAGGATATAACAAAAATCCTACAACACTCATACCTATTCATATCTATCTCCACTCCCCTTTGAACAATTTTGTCTACAAGTAAGCTGTAGTGATCAATCAACAAGGTTTATAGATTATGCTCTAACAAGAGGTCTATCAAATTCCATACATTGATATAACCTCACTCTCTTCTTGATGCTCATGATCCCTCTTACTCCCTATGCCTATTAACTTCTAGTTGTATCTCCATGCACACTAACCCACTACTAGTTTGCTATATCCTAATGAGGCTTATTTATAGCTCCATCATACTCAAATATCCCCTCCATATTTATTATCACCTCAAATTGATCTGAGATCTTTTATTATACCACCACTTCTTAATTGAACCTCACCAACTAACATAAATCTCATGATTATATTTGTGAGGCTATTAGCCTTCCTAAGGGATAAGTGCTCAAGTCCCTAGAACTAAACATGTAATGTTCCAAAAAAATTTATGATTCAGATGCTTGTGATTGTGTTCTCAACATACCTCAAAAGTTTCACTTGGTTCTTTGTACGGAAATGGAGATTCCAAGTCTCTATCATAGGCTAATTACACATATTACTCTTGTTTCATTGTGACGGTGAGGTCTGCACAACTTAGCTCCTAAAAATGTGTATAAGATCACTTGAGATATAGTCTCCTTATGCTCTAGGTTTAATTTTATACCTTCATTCTTTTGGTTTCTCATGCATATAATTGAATCCCTTCTTCTTGACTCGAGACAGTCTATAAATCTTTGTCTCTTCATAGCTGATTCCTTACACGTGTGATTGAAATTCAAAACTTGGCATACTTCTAGAGTCCATAAATAAAGACATATCCTCAAAATTTCACAATATTTTGAATGGATTGATGCCCTAGTTAAGTGCGAGAGGAGAAAAATAAAGCTACGGGAAATCAGGGACAATTTCATAGGCTACAAAAATTTGACATAGCTCCTTAGACTTCTATCCTCATATTTGAGCCTTTATAGATCCATATAAAATCTTCCTAACCTACTATCATATTTCATGCTTTCGGCCGTAGAGAGAGAACGAGTTACATGCACATAGTCCTATATTAACCACAAAAATGAGGAAAAGAGTCTATATTTTCTGTAATTTCAATCACACTATTCCATTTTATTCTCCATCTCTGTTACACGCTTTCATACATACTCTCCTTCACCCAAAAATGGGTGTTTTTATTACAATAGAATGAAGGAAAACTAATATCCTATAATCATTCAACTACTACTATTTTCAATTCAACAACCTTCCAAACTTGTACATGACCAAATCATTCAAAAACAACCTTGACACATGTTCACCATCATTGCATAGAGCTCTAAATGGCTTACATGGTATTTATTTGGCACAAACCTACTTAAATAAGTCACATTCACCTCCATTATAGGAATTACATACAATTTGAAATTTACAAAATGTTTAAGGAGGGAAAATACTTATGAGCACATTTCTAGGCCTATAAACACACTAAACACCTATTCTTCAATGATGCTTTGCATTAATTAATACCAAGTGTTCTTTCAAACGGGGTGTATTAGAGAATTAAGGTTTGCATATCTTGTTGAATTCATGTAATGTGAAATGAGCTCTACATCATTTGGTATCAGATTTTAAGGAATGAATATATTTTTGTGCATAAAAATAAATTTGAGTGTGTGATTGTGAAGTGAAAAGAAAAGAAGAAGAATGGATAGAGAAGAGTTGGTGGAAGAATTGGTGAAGCTGATAAATCTTAAGGAGAGGAAAAAAGAGAAATAAATGAGATAAAATACAAGAAGAAGAGAGAAGAGACAAGAAGACAAGAGGAATGGATGGAGAAAGAATTGAGAGAGTTGAGAGAGGATGTAGAGAAACTAGATGAATTGATGATGAAAGAGAATAGAGAAGTGGGATATGTGATGAAAAGAAAGGTAAAATTCCCTATAGAACAAATTGAAAAGAGGAAACAGAGGTTGTAGATGAGAGAGGTAATTAGGAAAGAAGAGAAGAAGCTAAGGAAAATGAGGAAGCATGTAAGAAAATTAGAGAAAGAAGAAGTCAAAGAAGTTGTGTATGAAGGAATTCAGAGATTGAATGAAGAAAATGAAGGTACAACAACAATAGATCAGCCCATCCATGAGGTATGTAACCAAATTCAAATGCAAAATGAAGGTTTCTTGATTGTAAATACTCAAGAATATGAAGAAAGTAGATTTGATAATCTTGTATATGATGAAGATTTGTGTAAATCACATGTTGAAAAGAAAGAAATCAGTTTAGGAGAGATGATTATGATGATAGCAGTTAAGATATTCTTGATGAGAACCAAACAAGCAGGTATGCAGGTGAAAGAGGATGAGAAAAAGCAATGTGAGATGATAGGTCAGAGGTATAAAATAGGTGAAGAAGAATATGAAGAGGTCTTAGATATTTTTTTGCAATTTGAGGAAAAAAATAAGGTATAGTGCACAAGAAAGCAATTGAAAAGGAAAGAGAAGAGAGAACTAAGGAAGAGTGGAGAGGAAAATAGTAAAAACAACATATGAGGATGAGAAACAGGTATGTGAAGAAGTTGTGAAGGCCTCAAGGTTAAAAGAGGTCAAGAAATATGAAGATAGTGAAGAGAGAGACTAAGGTAAGAGTGAAAAAGCACATGATGAAGTGTTTATGGACCTAGAGAAAGGTCTATTAGATGAAGAAACAATTGATGAGGTTGGTAAAGATGATGAGAAGAGGAAAAATGAATAATATGGACATGTTTTAGTCCATTTAAGTAAAGAAAGTGATGAGGAAAAGCTACATAGAGATGGAGAACATCATAAATCATGAAGAAAAATGTATATTTGTTGTTTTTATGTTAGTTTGTGCAAGTGTAGCTGATGAGATCTTGAAAATGAAAAATATGGAAAATAAACTCAAGAAGAAAAAGCAATATAAAGAAAATGCAAGGATAAAAAGAAAAATATGGGATCCAGGTGGCCAAAAGTAAGAGGACAATGGGAGAGTAGAAGTTAGAGAAAAACAAGTATAGAAGTTGAATATCTAGCTGAAAACATAGTTATACAAGCAAGAACATGGGTTATTTTTCTCCACCTTGGGAGTATGATGTAGGGGAATCAAGCTAAGAAATTACAAAATGTCAAAATTTCCTTCTAGTCATGTTTTGGAATAAAGGAAGATGAATGTGTGTCTTAAAGCCATGAGGAAGAGTCTAGGATGTAATTTTAAATGCTAGGTGGAGTTCAAGAATTTGAATATTCAAATATGTAGTTTTCCCTCCTTTTTGTAAATCAAATGTCTAAGCATGTAAAATGGATAAATGTGGAATGTTAAGTAGTGAGATTGAGTTTTGAAGGACTATTAATGTGTGTAAGTGTACTTGGGCATGTTGTCATAGGTCATAGGGTATGTATGAGTCTAAGAAATGTTTAAAGGATGTTAAAATGCCTCCTTGTGAGTTAATAGGCATGTAAACAATCATGAAAATTAGTTATGTTTTAGGCATGAATTATATTCAAGGAGTGGAATTAGAGAAAAAATAGTTAGTAGACCTCTCATAGGAGGTAAGGGAAAAAAGGGAAAGCATACTTCAAGGAAAGGAGATCAAAAGGAAGGGAGAGAGGGAAATCTTGTAACAAATACAAATGTATATATAAAGAACTTTGTTTTTGCATTAGTATTTTCCTTTGTCAATATTGATTCTAAGTTGGTGGTTAATAACTTGCGGTTATTTTCTGTTTTCATTGAAGAGTTTTTGATTTAAACCTTGTTGAGAATTTGGTGAAGATTGAATTGAAAATTTCTTGTCTTTCTTGCATATAAGTTGATGAAATGAATTGTGCATGCCGAGTAAATTAGGTTGCATGATATTTATTGATGAATGTGATTATAATCTTGATTTGAGACTTTTCCACAATATTCATGAGATCAAAATGGTAATGAATTTGGAATTTCAAAGCTTTGAAGGTGATTAACTACTTACTCTCCATTGCATGTGTAAATCCTTTTGAGATCGGGATTGTAGTTGAGCCTTTACAATTAATAAAATCTAAGGTTGTTTATCATTTCTATATAAAGTGAGTTTGCTATACTCGGGATGGTTGTATAAAATAGTGTCTTGAGAAATAGACAAATTTTCCTTGAATAGAGATTTAAACCTTTTCAACTGTTAAGTATAAGGGTTTTGAACTTTGTTTTTCTACATGCATGTACGTGAAGCTTCTTGTTATCGGTAGAATTATTCTCATTATCAAGGATCATTGGTAGAATATATTTTAAAGGAAGTTAAAAAATTTAAGAGGACCAAATTTGAAGCTTTGAAAAAAATTATCAAGATAGATATTAAGGTTTGATTCTTCTTGGGTAACATTGTAGAATGTGCCTAGGGTTTGAATCAAACTAAGCCAAAAAATCCTTCCACATGGAATCTTAAATTAAAAATGGGAAGAAATCATTGTGAAAAGTTTTTATAAGAGATCTTGAAGGAATTTTGGAGAATTATTGGGAGAATCTATGGTTAATCATGACAATATGCTAGAGGCGGTCCAACACAAACCACGAGATCTAATTGAAGACATAAAAGCTTGAATTTGAGACATATTTTACAAAGGAATACCTAATGAAACCTTTCACATAAATTGAATGGGTATCTTGAATATCCTTTATTTAGTCTTGGAACCCAATAAAAAGGAAGATATGCTTGAAATAGTCTAAAAACATGGGCTAGTAGTGATCATTGCACTAGGAAAGAGAAATTGAAGGTTGGGAAAGAAGTTTAAGGAGTTAAACTAAAAATTTTACACACACCACCAAAAGAATAAAGGGTTATTAGAACAGATTTAAATTCCTTTTGGTTGGGATGCCCCAACCATGGATCTTGTAAAATACATGGTCTTAAGGGGCTAGAATGGTAGTTTGAGCGAATGTAAGGGAGTTGTTGGGAATTTATTGACTTTGAGAGTTTAAATATTTTTTTAACATTGATTTATAGTGTGGAACAAGGTACATAGGAGTAAAGGATACTTTAAGGAAAAAAATCCCAAAATTTCTGTTAAGGGTTATGATTAGTGAAGAGAAAAATAGAGGTTAGTAAGAGAAAGTGAAAATTTCATGGTAAGTGATCATTTATGGAGTTGAGTTGGAATTAAATGAAGTGTTTGAAATTGTATGAGGTTTAAAAATAGGATATAAGTGATTGATAATTCATCTAATGTGAAAAGGTATGATTTTACAAGTTTTAGCTATCTAGACCAAGACAAAGTGTTATTTCAAACAAAATGTATTAGAGAGAATGAAGTTGTGCATATCTTGTTGAATGCATGGAATGTCAAATGATCTCTCGCATCACGTACCCCTAGCTAGGTGATTTATTTTTTATTTTATTGATGATCCTCTAGTGTTTCCTTTTGTTTCTTCTTCTCCGGGTTATTACAACATGGATGCACTGCACATGACAAGACAAGTGACACTATCATGTACACATTGGTGGGTATATTTTATTTTAGCTAGTCCTTTCAACACTTATTTATGTAATTAATTTATGTTAGTGTTATGGACTGCCTTTTTCCATTTTCCACTTCATGTTTTGCTATGGTGAAATGTGGTGATCAAAAGTTGGGGCATATGCATACTCCTAATTTTTCACTTTTCATCTTTCATACTTGTTACTAAAAATTTCCTTTATGCAAATAAGGGTCATTGATGCATCTATTTCTAGAATGGGTTTTTTAAGGGAATGCCAAGAATGGGTGATGGTTATTCATGTAACCATTATGGGTTAGAGAGAGTGTACAAAGAGAGTGTCACTATTTTGTCTTGGCCTTAGTTTTTCCTTGCACTAGGTATCCTTGTCTTCCTAGGTCTCATGCACATCACATTCACAATTTATTGCTTGCATCTCATTCACTTGGAATTTCGCTAATCCATATACAAGATCTATGACACACTATTTTCACTTTGGATGACACCTTACCTCTTTTCACTACCTTTGGCCAACACCATCACCCATGGGTGATTGTGTCGGTATTTCATTTCCTTTGGCCAACACCATCACCCGTGGATGATAATGTCCTATATATAACCTCACCTCATTTAAAACTCATAAGAAAGAAAAGGAAGCCATAACATTTAGACTGCCATTACCTTCACTCTTTTGCACCATCTTTACATTTGCTCACCTAGCTCTTGGTTCATCTTACATCTTGCTTGGAATGGATTGAATAATTTTATTCTTAGATGGTTTCTTACACTATTAGGTCACCTATAGTGAGTCTAGGACATGAATGATGTTCCCCTTCTCTACATAATAATGAATCTCTCTCTACGTGTTGCTTCTCAGGAGAGATAGATCCATCAATGACCACTCTATAGATACTAGGTGAGTGCTCTAACAATATCTTGTCATTTTGCATAGGTAAGTTCATTTACTTCTTCATTGTGCTATGTTATCTTAGTATTTGATGTGTTTGGATGTTAGTTAACATAGTACTCTTATCCATTATCATCTGGTTAGCTATAATCACTTTCATTTCAGTTTCATTTATTTTTGATCGATACCTCTCCACATCCAACTACCGATATCTTAGTAGGGTTCCTTCTTCCATCTTAACTGCGGGCCTTGGAAACCATAGATTGACCTAGTGTAGGGATTAATTCCCTCTAGATATGTGACCCTAGCGCTCACTATAGCCCCTTTATTTCTATCCCCTTGTATGCCAATACATGTATGTCTCCTACTCATTGCCTCATTACCCTTGTAGAATAAATGATTTAGGAGTGCATGTTATTGAGACACATTTTTCCCCATATACAAATACCACCATATCAATGGCCATACTAAAATTTTTTTCAAATATCCATGATTACATCTTAAATTTACTTGACAATGGAGACATTAAAGATGAAAACACCTTAGAACAATGTCAAAGAGAAATTGGAGGTACTCCATGAAACATTTCCAACTCATAGTACCGATGAAAAGTATAAAGATAAGGGTCAATCATCAAACAATTTTGAGCTTGATTATTTCCTTTTATTGCTAGATCATACACTTAACACCATGGCTAACATCAAAACCCCTTGCATTTTTGTAACAACATTACCAAAAAGGTTTAGACATTGTACATCACACCTCAAACATCCAATATTAATTCTACAATTTTTTACAACAACCATCCAACAAAAAGTCTTCGTCAATTTCTTATGACATTATCAAACAATAAAAGCAGGCATATACACAATTCCATCTCATGGATATGACAAAAAACCTACGTTTCAAGAAATATGTACACATGCACTCCATGATGTGCATGTTCCTAAGGGTATCGACACATAACCATTTCAAGTTGTAATCATGAATATTTCATCAAATAATTCAATCATATGATTTGGTCCTCATGACCTTTAGAAATATAACATCATAAACAATAATTCCTTATGTATTAAAGTACTCATCACTAATCATAAAATCAAAAAAGTGCTTATAGAAAACATAAAAACATTGGATAATTATTCTAAAAAATCATTAATATGCCTTGAAGGCCCATCTACAGATCAATCCTTCATTCCTTGCATCATTTCATTCAAAGCCGAGGAAAAAATTGCTGGTAATATTATTTTTAAAAACAAACCATCTATATATTATACTCCATCAACATATTCTACTCTACCTACGCTAGATATCATTGATAAAGGTATTGGAGAGTATGAACTCAAAAATACAAATTACACACTACCTTTATCCACACATGGCCTCACCAATGATCTAGCTGATAAAAATGTACTCATCGAAAACCTTTCCATCTAAACTATTGACTTAGAACTTGTTTGCCCAAGTCTCGTAAGTTAGGACCAATCAAATCACATAACCATTGAATTGGACCTCGTACAACTAAGTCTCGTAAGTCAAGACCAATAAAATCACATAATCATTGACCTCTTCCACCCAAATCTCATACATCAAGACCAATCAAATCACATAATCATTGAACTCATCCACCCAAATCTCATACATTAGGAGTAATCAAAATTTAAAAACATGGACCTATTCCAAAATGATGAGTTCATTGCAAACCCTAATCTGTGAAAAAAAAAAAAAAAGAGAAAAAAATATCTAGTACATTGAACCCTTCATCACAAGTGTTATTTGAAAATCAAAAGAGAAGAAGTGATTAGATAAAAATGTAGATATATGTATATATTTAATATAGTTAATCTAAGCTATGAAAATTTGTCAATAAAGTAAATAGATGCTATAAATGAATGTAAAGATGACCCAAGTACTTGAACTAATGGAAATAAAACCATAATGTGCAAGAGAGAAGAGGAAAGAACTCAGTTGAATAGAAGATGCTCGTGGGATTGTGTCAAAAAGGTGATTGGATAACTGGAAATAGGAATGAATTTACAGGAGCTCCAAAAAGGATGGATCGGACTAGAGCACTGCGCAGCACTCAGTCTCGCAAAATATTTGAAACTTATCTTCATAGTTTGGTAGATGGTCCAAAACCCTCATTGCCTTTCACATTAACTTTTTGTACTACTCCATATGTCGCTGATATTCCAAGATGATGAACAAACCTACAAAATACCAAGGAGTATCAAAACCCTAAAAAAAGAATAAAAATGAATGGGTTGGAATGAACTCATTGCCATAATAATGGGCTTACTAATTAAGTGATGCACTACATTTCAGACCCAAATGTAGTTTTGGTGAGTGTGTACATAATGTGCCCTAGGTGCTCTTGTGTCAGTTGTACTTTGTGAAGTAGCAAGCAATAAATAGATGTAGAAAATTTAATAGAATGTGTGCATGGAATAGAATATAATCCTCCCCCTATGTTGTGTGTGATGTAGATGACCTATCCTTGTGCCTTGTGATGGAGCTATGTGGATGCAAGTGATCTCCAATGCAATAGATGGATGTAACTCTAGATGGATGATAGTAGTGACTAGTGCTTGGTCCCTCATTATGGTCTCATAACTTTATATTTATAGGGTTCTCTTGATCTAATTTCATAATTAACCCCGAAATGGCCGACCACCAAAATATAAAGACTTCAAATGGCTAGAAAGAGTCCAAAAAGTGGCAGGAAATTTAAGAAGGATCGGGAATCTAAGGTGGGACCATGACGCCCATGATAACTCTAGTACTAGTTTGGGTGCCATAGTCAAGGCTAAAATAATGTGAAATTGATAAAATAGACTGAGCATATGTGTGGTGGAGGTCGGGAATGACAAAATAAAAAAATAAAGATGTCCAAACGATTGGGGTTAATTAGTACTTTCTTAACTAAAAAACCCTATAAATAGTAGTATGAGACTAGGACTAAATAATCTAAAGTGCATGATTTTATGTCTACATTTTTTGCCACTTTATGTTGGTGAGAGGAAACCTCAGTAGCATAAAGTAGATAGAGATGCGTACCTGATGTCGATGTAGAGTAACAAAGAAGGCATGCCAAAGGAATAGAAAAAGCATGAAATGAAAAAAAGATGATGGAGCGTGGAAACTAAAGATGAAAATACATAAAGTGATGAGAGTGAACCTAGGGTGGAATACGTGTGCTGATGTTGATGTGTGTAGTGTACCTGCATGGTTAGTATGTGAAGTGTGATGCCATGAAGTGTTATTGTTGATGCCATTGTTGTTTCCCCATTTGACTACTTGTTTCTCATACGGCTAGACCTACAAGGAGAACACATAAAGTAGTTAAATATATATGTATATGTGTGTAAAAATTCAATGTAAAATACACAAATGAAAGAGTGTAAATGGAACATGTGCACCTGATCCATGTCGAGAGAAAGAGTGTAGAAGGATATCTTGTATTTCTGGGATTTTTGGGTGATCCAATGCCATAGGTTGAAGAAGTGTAGGGATGAAATTCTCTGTGTCCTCCAACCTTTAACTACTTCCCTGAACTGTGTGAAGGGATCTCTCAGATCGTCCTAGTTTTTGGGTGATATGACACAACTGACCAAAGTAGTGTAAGGAGGCACACCCATGTAACCTCTAAGCCTATAACTTCTTCCAAGAATACTAAGGACTTCATGTCTGTAAAATCCACTTGTGTATGAAGTTCGTAGACTAGTCTCGAAATCACTCATTGTATGTAAAACCACAATGCCAAGGGTGGAAAGTGCACTGAAATAAACTAGTGTAAATGCATTGTGTAGACCTGTAAAACCCCAAATGATGCCCCCTCTTTGGGGGTGTATGTGATGTTACTGATAGGAGAATGTGACCCCAAAAGAGGACCAACAACATGTACTCTAAAACTCTACCCTACGCAGGGGAAGGGAATGTGCTTGGTAGAAACCAAGGCATGGAAAAACAAGGATGGATAGACAAAGACAAGTGTTAGTATGAAAAAACATGCATGTAAAATATAGTGTGTAATCTATGCAAACAAAGTGTAAAAGCTACCAAGTAAAGTAGTGTAAACACGTAAGAAGACAAGTAAGCCACAAAAAGTGGGTTGCAAACATGGGACATCACTCACGATGTTGCAAGACATGCAAGGCCATCATGGCCGCAAAAAAAAAACAAGTGTGCACACCAAACATAGGGTAAAGCCCACAAACAAGAAGAAAACAAAGAAAGATAATGTAACAAACAAGTATGGAAGAAAATATTCATGCATAACAAATGTTCCACGTGAAGCATCTGTTAGCATGCTAGTTAGATTCCTTGTATGCCATTTATCTATATCATCCACACATGCATGTTCACGTCAAAAGACCAAAGTGTTAATTAGTACTTTCTTCACTCAAAACCCTCTAAATATTAGTATAAAACCAAGACTAAATAATGTTTAAAGTGTATGATTTTGTGTCTACAAGAAGAAAAAAATTCTTATTCATGGGTACTCTCCACATTGGGGAGGATGTTTGTATATATATTTTTTTAATTGTTTCATCCATCGACACACACACAAACACATATAATTTCATTATCATATCTTCACACTCTTCACTTATAAGATGCAGGTTAATCTTGTTCTGTGGGGTATTGTGTATCTCATCCATGTTCTAGATTCTTCTATTCCAGATGTTTTTACATACAATCTTGTCTAGAAGCTTACTGATGGAAAATCCTCCTTTTGAAGAATCTTTCTACTTAACAAGAAAGCACTAAACTTCTTTACCTAGATATTTTTTCCACCCATCTCAATCTAAGGTGATGAGCCCTTGCATCCTACTAGTCGTGTGGGGCTAATATTTGGGGGAAAATGTCTTTCCAAAATAAGAACAATACACAAACAAGGAAAAATCAATAAAAAAATACAAAAAAATCAAAATCGTTACACCTTTCGTCCTTCACATTATTTGGTGTTGATCCCATGCTTCTTATTGGTAGTGTGAGACTAGGAAAAGAGAAAGGTACCCTTACTCACCTACGTCTTGTCTTTGGTGTTAAACCCTTACCTCTTATTGGTGGTATGGGGAAAATGTAGGGGTTCATATGAAAAAAAAAGCAAAGAATGCTTTTAGAAAATAGAATCAAAAGTGTTAATCATATAAAATCCAAAGAATCAATTTAGTTGTTTTTTTAAGAGATAAAACCATTCCTTACACCAGATCTTGCCAACAATAGGCCACTTGTGGGTCTAAGTCTAGTCACAAAGTAGAAAGTGAAATCATCTTGGAATTGGTTAGATAATATTAATTGGATATGAGTCAAAGTTTCCCAAATGGACCATTGTTAACCTCATGTCTTTGCATCCATCATCTTCATTTTTAGATCACTATCTCATTTATCTTACGTCTTTCTTGGCTTTCAGTGTTGAGCCTCGCATCTTATTAGTTTCATGGAGTCAAGGGAAAATTCATACATCCTATCACTATATCATCTATGTTCTTCCAATGGAATGAAATATTTATAATTTTTTGAACATAGGTTCGATAAAGGCACCCTTTACTTCGAGTAAAAATTCCAAAAAAATAATATGTTCCAAAATACTTAAAAATCCAAAAACAACATTTTTTTTCCAAAATCAAAAACATCTACAATTAGTCAATAAAAAAAAATTAGAAAAACATTCCCACAAATATCAAATACTAAGGTACTCTTCCAAAGGATACCAAAAACAACAAATCAACAATCATCTCAAAATCAAACTTTTAAATCCTATTCTAGTGATCGTTCCAATTATCCTACAACAAATCAAAACCCTAGTGTGTATCCTCTCTTGGGGTAATATCAGCTCTCATTTTTAACCTTGCATTTATCCTTGCTAGGAAGAAATGGTCCCATCAATAAATCAATCTTCAACATGGATCCAACAAGAGTGTCACTTAAACCCACTCTTCAAAGTGTGATCCAATCTTACGCCTTGCATGTATCCTTTCTTGGGGAAACTAAATCAAATAATTTTTTCACTCGAATCCAACAATAGTGTCACTTGACCCCACTCTTCGCTTTGATCTTACCCTCGCATGTATCATTTCTCGGGGTAAATGAATTCAATCAATCATCATTGTGGAACACATTATGGGCATGGTTAATAGTATTTATTTCTAGTTGTTTTGCATTGATAGTTACTATAGACCAAGTAAAAGTATTTTTTTATCATCCTGGCTCATTTATAGCCTTGGTGTATACATTTACTATGTATATTGGGTTTGTTTTTACTTCATTGTTTGTTGTGTGTGTGTGTGTGTTTTTACACACATAATGGGTTGATCATCATGGTTATTTAATAATCATGGTGATAAATCTATTACGCAATAGAAAATCAAGTTGCTCCAAATATAAAATCTGAATGGAAGCTCAAGCTACGAACAATGTTAGTCATATCATCATTACATTCATTCATGCATCTCATTCAAAAAAATCATATCAATGCAATTCATTAATAAAAAACATCATCATATCATCTCATCAAACTATAGTATAAAAAGTAGCCAATGATTTTTTCTCCCACCCAACCCTCTATTCAGGTTGAAAATCCTAATTTTGGCCTTTTACCCTTCATCTCTCCTTTTCTCGAGACCATTTTGTCTCTCACTCCACTAGTTTCTTATTCCTCTTATCAAGCGAATGTCCACCATTTTGTCACATCACCCATCTACTTGAGGGTGCACTCCCTTAGCATAATATAGACTCGATGGGGCATCCAAATCATTCACTATGGTAAATCAGGTAGTTTACCACACTTCTTTATCATTTGTTTACCGATCTACACATGTCTACTATCTTTAAAGTGCTACTAATTTGTAATAACACTTTGAATAGGGGAAAATGTAGATACCCTAAAATGTCGTATTAAGAATTCTAAACCTTGAAATCACCCCGTAATTAATTCCCAATACATTATGAACATTTTAAACCACTTTTATATATTCCTCTATTTCATGAACTTTAACGACATTCTACGAAATTGTCTTGAATAAAATTCTATCATTCATATCACTCACACATAGGTATCAAATTATTAAATATTCATGCTATGAACCCTATTACACTCATATCTTATTCCTAGGATTAATTAATTAATCTTATCACTCTTATTATTCATCCCCTATCACATTAGCTAATTTTATTAGCTAATTTAATATCACAATAATTAATAAATCCTACATATATCCATTTCTACCTCACCTCTTAATCACTTTCACTTCACTAATTAACATATCAAGTTAACTAGAGAAAAACAATCAATTAAATATAAAATCATTAAATATATGCAAGAGGACAAGTTTATATTATATCAAATCACATTTGAGTTAACTAAACATATCCCATAAAGCATTAAATTCCAAAATTAAATAAAATCTCCCCAAAGCTAAAACTCATGTAATGTTTTTGGATGAATAACACAAAAACCACAAATTTAATGTTTCAATGAAAAAGCTAAAAATATTGAAAAGACATGACACCTTTGCCAACTTAATGATAAATCATTCAAACAAGCTCAAAACAACAACTTATCTTAATAATCAAGTTGGAAATTCAAAAATATCTCCAATCATGCTTTAGTTATCTTATGATTAGACAAGTCAATCACATAAATCAAGGATTTGGAATTCTCTTCCACATTTATAAATAAGCACTCATTCCTATCCATTTTTCATATTTGGAAGCTTTGAAAATTGCATCATTGTTTTGTCAAATTGTCGCTCAATATCACATATCGTTACACTATTCAATTGATCATGAATCAAGAATCAAATTGGTCATTAGATCATGTTTCTCATACCTTGAATCCAATTCTATTTGGAACATTCTTGGAGCATCCACATACAATTTGATCAAGAGATTTAAGAAGATTGGTACTTTATTCCAAGCTTCAACAGTCTCATATGTATTTGCAAGGAGATATGAAGGAAGATATTAGGTTTATAATTTATTGTTTGGTTTCTTTCTATTGTGTAGTATTTCTTTATATTTACTAACAATACAACATAACACTTCCTTATTGTGTAGAATCACATACACAAATATTACACCATTAATTTGTCAAAGAGGTTCAAAGTTTGAACATGTTGGTGGATGATTTTATCTTGCTATAAATCATGGCATATTTTGTATCCTTCCTTGAGAAATTGATGTATCTTGCTCATGTTTTTAGTTCTATAACCTTTAAAATATGTTCAATGTTCCCACAAGCTTTAGATTGATTAATGTAGTGTCCCTGGTTAGTTGTTCCTATTTTTCTAATGCCTAATGTTTCATATGTTTCTTGATTGATTTGGTGATTTATAGGTTTGAGGTGCATGCGCCATGTTATTATGGCCTCAAGTGTATAACCAACCCTTCAGAATAAAGCCCCGAGATTTTAAAATTAAATTCTCTACAATTATACAAGTTTGAATTTTTGCAAGCATGAAACCCGTAAAGTCACCTCCACGATGCGACGAAATGAATATTCAAAGTATTTGGGGGTATGTAGGCCTTATAAGCAACTTTATAGTTTTTGCAAAATTACAAAATGCAATGAAACTTACGAGCCCGAAAAGGAATATTTTAGGAATATTCCTCCGTTTGATGACTTTTTGTAAATTCAAACTTGTTGTGGATATAAAACTTGCAATGTCATCTCTAAGGCCCAAAAAAGAATAATATTCAAATAATCTTAATGATGCAATGCAAAAATATATTTTGTAGTTGTTCTAAGACTACAAGTTGTACCCTCATCCATAAAGTGAGATGAAATAAGACACATGGCACATTATGGTGATAGTTGGCTAAGGGAACATCCTTAGAGTTTGGTAGTTGATAGTCTTATAGTTTCCGTAATGTTGGAAAATGCATTTCCATCTTTGTAGTCCGATAGAAGACATGTGGTGGCATGTAATGGAACCTCAAGGTGGGACATATTTATAGCTTTGTAGTTGGCAACCTTACAGTTCTACAATGCCTGCAAACTTCACATCCACCCC
The DNA here is from genome assembly GCA_018340775.1 of Taxus wallichiana var. yunnanensis. Classification (NCBI taxonomy): domain Eukaryota; kingdom Viridiplantae; phylum Streptophyta; class Pinopsida; order Cupressales; family Taxaceae; genus Taxus; species Taxus wallichiana. Next base: position 746,354,742 of record CM031244.1, on the reverse strand, counting down.
GAAGTCCCGAAAAATAGGACATGTGGCACAATATGGAGCCATCATTTGGTGGGAGGAACTTTTCAACCTCATAGTTGACATCTTCATAGTTTTGACAAGACTGCTAACTACTCCCCTACCCCTACCAACCTAAAATAATGGTAATGTGGCAACACATGGTGGAAAATCATAGTTGGGGAAACTTTGCATGCCCATGCGGTTGGTAGTTTCATAGTTTTTTCACTACTACTAATTACTCTCCTACCCCGATAGCCCACAAACAAGGACATGTGGAAAATATATCCATGTGTAAGGCCCATATTCAAACTTGAATTATAAGATCAACGATTGAAAATATGAAAAATTTGGGAAGATGTCTGCCATTAATGAAAGTGTGTGAAGAACTATATGATTGAAAATTTGGCTAAGTCCCACACTTTGCATTTGAATTTGAAGCTTCTAAGAATTTTAGAGCCCTAGAATGTGTAAAATTCCCTAATTCTTGCAATTAAGTTGTGTAGAATTGTGTTTAAAGTGAAGAATGATGTTTAAAGTTCTAGTAAGTTCGAAACAAAAATTACAACTACCTTTGCGTATAGGTATGTCTTTGAATGTGAAATATATTTTTTGCATTTGTGTTACATGATACCGTAGGGAAGTGAGGGAGATTCTTGAGTATCCTTAGTCTCCATCAACCCACCATTTGTGGAAATATTATCTACCCACTTGCATTGATAAATTGAATATCTAATGGACTAGATCCCAGACCTCATCCCACCAAGTCTCTCGACCTATATAAGATAACTGATTTTTTTTTAGGAAGTATGGATTTGAATGAGTTATTCTAAAGGATACATGCAGCCAAAAAAGAGTGAGATTATGAAGAAAATTGATGAAAGTACCATTTCCTAACATCCACATTTCCCCCATCATCTCAACACCTAGAATTGGTATGGGCATGTGTAGAGAATTACAACCTAGAGAAAAGGGAGGTTAGAGATGGGAGTGGTGTTGTGGTCTTGTCCTTAACTCTAGACACTTTAGATGAGATGTTGGGACTCCTTGATGTTGATGAAGTGGTGGAAATAATAGTTGAAAGTACATATAAGTTTTGGACTACCAATCATGCCAAATATTCAAAGTGTTGAACAATTAATGGCTTGAGAAGCCAAGGATCTATGTCACTTGGATTCCAAATAGATTAACTAGAACCGACTTCATCGAGGAAATTGGGGACCTTATTACCTTGCTAAATAGGATTATGGGAAATGAATCAAAGCATATCCTACCATGATTGGATGTTTAGGTTCATCCAGATCATTCTCAATTACAAATCCCATATTCACTAGGGGAATTGATATATGAATACATCAACCAATGACATATTAAAATAGTAACAAAAATTCAGGAAGGGTCCAAGTAAAAGTGTGAATTATAAATAACTTCGTACTTAGTTTACAATATTACATGCCACACGTCATTCCCTAAATAGGTAAGGGCCAAAGAGTTCTCCTAGGATAGAGTATATGATGTATACCCACAACTTAACTTTGAAAATTAGAAGTACAATTTTAGGAGGGTTCATGATGCCTTCTTTGCACCTATCCTCTGCTTGTTCAAACATGAATGGGAGAAATACAGAATGTCATCCATAACTAGGAGATAATCACATAATTTGGATGTTACTTCATCTAATTTATATTCTTCACATACATCAGGGTGAGTGGCTTCCAAGGCACTCCATACATGCTACCAAGATATATGGATTATAAGTGGACACTACTTGTGTTATCAAGAAAAATTATGGATTTCCATAAGATATTAGTAGGAACACATAAAATAAATGTTAAATTCCCAATTAAAATTGGGAGATATACCTTCCCCATAGTGGTTAAGGCCATACTCCTTGAAGCAGAGATGAATGGAGTCATCATGTAAAAATTCCAGGAAAGACCAAATTATGACATCAAATGGATAATACAAGGAGCACTTGGTAATTCATATGAACATGAGCCTCACTATGAGGACTACTAGATGGATTTTAGAGATGAGGAAGAGGTGAGAATAAGGGAATTTTCTAGAATGACCCTCACTTAGATAATTGACTATAAAATTGTAGTGGTCCCTAAGGGCTTAATAGATAACAAAATATTGTTGAGAAAATGATACATATAAAAACATTGCATCTTAACATATGCCACCGCTTGAATGGAATTTGTAGGAACCAATATATTTACATGAGAGGAAAACTCATGTCATAACGAGAACCCTCTCTTGGTTCATGACCAAAGGAATTGAGCTATCCCTTCTAAACACTACAATAATAAGGGAGTACAAGGATTTAGGAGTAGTCAAGGATGTACTTCCCCCTTTGAGGAAAGGAGTACCTAGTTTGGATCCATTGAAAGGAAAATATCCTTAGATTTATATCAAGGGACTAACCATAGAAACAATGGAGAAATTGAGTGCATTTACAAGTAAGAATAGTACTCCTATATATCAGTTGACACAAAAGGCCAAGGATATACTAAAAAGGTAATGAAGGATGCCCCAATCACTCAATCCACTCCACTCTAGGTTGTGCCCCATCCCACCTCAAGGCCCAAAGTAACTATTTCTCATGAGAAGACCCAAGTAGGAACATCATCCTCTACCCCAAAGGGATCATATAACAAGAAAAGGATGAGGGGGAGTGTTTCACCAAAGAAGCCAAGGGTGAGTCCATCATTGGATCTCATTCTTGAGGAGGTGGAGGAAGAAGAACTGGCAACTAAGCACTTTGTGAGGAAAAAGAGAGAAAAGGTGGCAACACCTGCATATGAAACAACCACAAGTGTAACCATGAAAGGATATTCATCAATCCTTGAAATTCCCTCCAAAGTTTTAGATATTCCCAAGGTATTTGATACTACCCTACTTTCATTAGCATAAAAATCACCTATCTCAAATCAAAACTCATAAAGAACAAGTTGCATTAGTTGAAGTTGTGGAGAAGAGGGTGCAATATTCATCTCATGAAAAATATTTACCAATTTGTTACATGGATTGGGATAAGATGTGGGAATAGAACTTCACTATGAAAATGTACAAATTTCACCTACTTAGTTTTCTCTAGTTGTAATGGAGGAAGGACCCCAATATATCAAAAGGAATCTACCAAGGAGGAAGAAGTAGTCAGTGACAACACAATCAGAGAAACCAAATGTTGAAGAGACTCAATTGACATAGGTTGATCATTCAACAATCATAGATCATCTTCAATCAGATTTGGAAATAGTAGAAGTAGTGATTGCAAATCATGAAGTTACAGATAAGGTAACACAAGTTGAGGCTCAAGAATTATCATAAAAATAGGCTGAGCCATCGAAAGCATATTATCCATCTAAGGATAAAGGAACTGAAGTTAAAGTGGTAGAAATTGAAGATAAAAGTATCTCACACCCTTTAACAGAGAAAAAATAAGAAGAAATGGATCAAGGGAAAGAGGAGGAGGAAACCCAAGTGCAAGTAACAGAAAATGTTGAAACACCACAAATATAGGTTCATGACTCCAACCTTGCAATCTCCATATCATTAGAAATTGTGATCATACCCAATGCTTCCCAAAAACAAACATAAGGGGAAGGTAACATTCCAAGTGAGGGATGGTTGGGAAACTGCTACGAAGAAAAAGAAAGGTGAGAGTACAAGTGGAAGAGGTAGACCTTAGGAAAATCATCTCCTTGAGACCATCCAAAGCACCAAAGAAGACTAGAGTTATAATAAGAAAAATGGCGGGGCCACAAGAATACATGTTTGTGGATATTTTCACTCCACAAGGTGATATTTCAAGAAATAAAGTTACACCATATGACTACCAAATCACTCAATTCCCATGGGGAAATTGACCACTAAGGGTCTCAAACATGAAGTCACTATGGAAATGGGAGGTATTTTCCAGAAGATGGACAAAGAAAAAGAAACTAAGAAGCAACTCAAGGAGAAGGTTGACATCTTATCAACCTATATGTAGAAATGGTTGCAAACTCCCAAGGAAGGCCAAGAAATTGCAATAGATATCACCCATGAAGTAATAAAAAGTGCTGAGGATTTTAAGAATAGGGGGAAACTACTACAAAATGGAAGGAGAATTTGATACTTATAGGCGTTCAAGTCATCGGGAGATGATTGAGTAATATAACCAGTCTAAACATAAATGGAAGCAGGTAAAGTACTAATTGATAATTATCAAGATGAAGTAAAAATCCACAACTAGAAAAATGAAAGAAGGTTAGTAACATTTCAGAAGTAGTCATGAAACAAATGTCTAGATTAGAGAAAATTGTTGCATCTGAAGATCTTATCATCAAATCCTGATGGATTCAATTCAAGAATACCACTACTAGAGGAAAGAAAATGGGAATTTCACCTATTGATGATCAAGAATCCAAGAGCTTGATGAGAAAGATGCAAAAGAGATATGAAATTTTGTATGAAGGGAATGATGGTGAATAATCTACTAAAGGTAATGTTTTTAAATTCACATAACTAGTGAGAAAATCAAAGCATTTCCTTTTGTCTCTCTTCTTTTGGATTAATTTATTGGATATGGAGATTAAGAAATGACATACTTGAAAAGGAGCTTTTGTGAAGAATTTTGAGTGTTGAAGAAGGAAATTCTGATCCCAAAACCAAGCACACAATTATAAAATATGATAAGACTATGCAATAAAGGTATGAGAAACTTAAGCACTCCATACTATTGAGGAAGAACAGATTCATCCTTCTGAAGAATATTCTGATAATTCTCCATATTATGAGGTGTTTTTTTAAATACTTCTATGTGTTTCTCATGATTTACCTATCCTTGATCCTTATGATGAAAATTAACTCAACACCTTGGAAGATAATGAAGAAAGTATGAGAGTTAAACCTCCATTCAAATTTTTTTTGGCTCGAGAAACAATCCTTGGAAGGAGATATGTACACAAGAGATGAATATTCTTGTTCCATGAAGGATACTCTAATGCTTGTTGAGAACTCCACCAACCATGAAGATGTTCAAGAAATCAATCCTCCATATCAAAATCAAGTTATTAAAGAATATGAATTCAAGATAATCATTTATGGATTACTTTCTAATTTTAATTCTTTTTTGATACACAAATGCCCAATGATGAAATGGAGAAAATAAAAGAATCCAAATTCCTTCTTGAAACAACTATGGGTGAACAAGTAGAACATGAACTCTCTAAGGATTTTTTTCCTTTGATTACTAAAGGAGTATGAGGTCTTCCATTTTACCTACAAGGAAGATGAATTTATAGGAGATGTTCAAGATGGAGTAAATGATTATTCTCATGTTGCAGCCCCAACATTATGTTCTTCCTCCTTTCATGAGGATGATATGATGAATCATGAATTTAAAGGCATGCCCTTCCCGTTTAACATGAATATTTTCTCTCTATTAAAAAAATGAAGATCATTCATGCCTTGATTTACAAGAAAGCATCCCCAAGTGAGAAGAAATATGGATTAGGAGGAGGATTTTTCAATTGAGTCTTGGCCATGTGAATATCAATTTTCCAACCATCCCCTTGAGGCCCAAAGTGATTTTTTTTTCAAACGAAGGTGAAAATGAGTATGTGGAAACTTTGAAGGAGGAATCATGTACAAGACATCTTGAAGATTGTAGAAGAAATTGAAGACCCTCAATTTAGTCTTGAGATCCTGATAGAGGCCATGAAAATGTAGGATAAGTATGATTTCATTCATGATAGTTATTTTGATACACAAGTGCTCAAATGAGATGGAACAAACATGTAAGATCAACATTCTCTTTGAAGCCTTGGTGGTTGAACATGAATGTAAGGGTAATTTTTCCCCTTTCACATTTTGTGAAGAAGATTGCATCCATGATGAACCAAAGGGAAAGGAAATTATTGAATCTTTGGTGGATGTATTCAATCATGAATATAGTACCTCCATCATTGAAAATGATATCAAGGATAATATTGATCTAGTGCATATAGTAAACAATTGTTTAGAACAAAAAAATAAAAAGGTAGAAGAATCTTATGAATGCAGAGAGAACCAACTTGTTTTCATCACTTCTAGATCACTTGTTGATTCCACAAATTATTTCATTCTGCAACATTCACTTAAGGATGATGAATACTTTCATGATAAAATCAAAGATTCTATTTTTCAAAACATGGAGGATTGGCTTCTCACAGTCACGAGGCATCGTGTAGAGCCTACAAGAGGTAAAAATTCTAAAAAAGTAATAAAGTGGTTGTTGGATGTAAGGGTGTTTTATATATAATATAAGTATTAGGATGGTAAATTTGTATCTCCCCTTCTTCTCAAACCATGTATATCTATCACAAGATCATGGCATGATTAAATGTTTATCTTCGTGCTTTAGAAGTATGAATTCAACCCATTGTTCCATGATGGTACATACTTCTCTCAACCCGTTCTTTGGGTGTATGTATAATTTCCTTCCTTGTAACATAATTCCCTTTTTGTTGTGTGATGTTTTTTATTTTGGTGTGTTTCCTTTCCATTTGGTGTGTTCATTTGGTTTTCCTTTTATGTTTCTTCGTCACTTGTGTTAGTAGTGAAGAATTGATTATATTTCCCATCTTGAAAAAAGAATAGTCTATTCACCCATGAGAAATTTAAGGTATTATATTTCTCCTTACGGTTCCAATGTCCCCCAAGTAGGGGCCGCTTGTTTTCATTTATTTTTGTTAGCCCAAAAATTCAAAATTTGAAACATGACAACTAAGCCAAATGTGAAAATTTGCTTCAAATTCTTTCCAAATCCTCTCTCTCGGTCAATCTATCTACTATGTATGATCATATTGACCTTATAGGTTCCAATAATTCATTAAATAAACATGTTTTCAAAGTGATGTGATAAGGTAAACTCTTCCATTTAGAAAAATGCAGTAGAATACTAGTTCTCCGACAAACCGAGAAAGGCTAATTTTGGCCATTTTGTGGCATATGTGCACCATACAAGAAGGTTATAAAAGATCATAAATATATGGATGTAGTATTGGAGAGAATTTAATGTGTTGGAAGTAATTTAGGAAGATTTAGGAAAGAAAATTGAAGTCAAGAAGAAGTTATGCAAAACCAGGTCTTTGTGGGCAAGGTATTGGGAAATGCAAGTTCTAAAAAACTAGTCACCTTGTTTAAAGGGTTTTAGGAGCCTTGTGAAGTTTTAGGAGCTCATACCATAGGAATTGGAAATATAATAGATCCTAATTCATGGTGGAATGATCAAGGAAATATTCTGGGAACATTGAAATATGGAAAATTGTTTGGCAGTGTAGCTCAAGAGTCTTCTTACAAAGTGAAACTTGCTTGAAAGGTTCGAACACTTTAAGAAGAGTTGGAAGCCTAAAAAATCACAAGTTATGGTATTATTCATGCTATTTATGATACATATGATGGTTTATTCTATGGTGGTTACAAACTCTCCTTGTCACTCAACTCATTGACACACAACTTAACGAAAAATTGAAGGTATGGGTAAAACTTATTGAAGAATTCATTTTCAAGGATTATAAATAGTCTAATTGGATTAATTTTCCATTTTACATGAAAATTAATATATTTGATGATCAAAATACATCAATTTTTAATCTCGGGAAAATAATTTTTTTGTATTCAGCATTTAGAAGATGTAGACATGTATCTAGAAGATGTTAGATGTGTGCAATCAACCTATCTCTCCATTTTTATCTCCCTATATTCCAATTATTCATTGAAAATGCAATTTTTCCATATTTTGTAATGAGGGAACATGAAAGGTCATGAGTGATGAAGGAACATGAAAAGCCACGAGTGAATGTGAATGGTCAAAGGTCACGAAGGAAGGTGAAAGGCCAAAAGTCACGAGGGAGGGTGAAAAGTCATGTGGGGGAGATGAAAGGAAAATTGTAATGCTATAAATTGGAATGGTGCCTCCATTTCAAGGGGTTAGAAATTTTTGATTGCATGTATGTTTTTGAGATTACCACTTCTACATCAAGCAATAAAAGATGTAATTCTTCTATTTTGTGTCTTATGTTCCTCTACTCTTTCTTTCAAAATTTGCATAAATGATAATCTTGTAAAACCAAGATAGGTGTCCACACCTTTGATAAAAGAGTCAATGGAATTCCGTGTCTATGATTTTTTGGTCTTATCATTGCTTGCATTGTTGTATTCTTCTAATTGAGTGTGGACCTATTATGGTTATTATATTTGAACTTGGTAAGCCCACTTACAACAGTAACCATCTCTCTATTTATTTCCCTAACTCCCCTTTACCTCTCTTCACTAAAATTCCTCCTTGTACCTTGTACAAGCATTTTCCATAGGTTTAGTGGAGTATTCATGTGTGATCCCTAGCCTAATGGCCACCCACAACTTTAGGTTAGTTTACATTCAATAATAGGAGCCTCCCCATACAAAAGGAGGGGCTTAGCCCCGTGACCATTGGTGAAAACCAACAATTTTCCCACATGACAAATTATTTCTCCAATAAAGGGATAACATGTTAGTGTCTAGTTAGAACCTATTCAAATTTTTGGTTTTTTTCCCACCTAAGATTAAAACACACAACTATCCTCACTTTGGCCCATTGAATACCTTCAATAATTATCCCACATTCACATTGCATCCACACAACAATCATTGTTTTCATTTTCTATCATTCTCTATGTTTAACATCTATCATCACATAAATTATTTTACAAAAATCCCCAAAACATTTAATTTATTTTTCACCATATTTATGTAAACATCCATACCATACTAAAAATAAACAAAGAAACAACTATAAATACAGATTGTTCATGACAAAAGTGAGATACTTATCTCTCTCTCTCACACACATACACGTAATGAACATCCATATAATCACCTTATCACATCAGGGGTGAGACTCATATATAGTCTTGTCCTATTTCCTCATATATACAAACATATTAGATACACTAAGGTTCTTTTGGGAGGAACCAAGTTGGTCCTATGTGTTAAGGTGCCTCAATTCAATTAAAAACTGGATGCCACCAAGCTATTCCACAACCATGGAAAACTCAACAAATTGTCAAAAAAACCTCAAACAACCTAGGAAAGTTTCGTCCACAACAGGATTTGATACCACTACCATAATTAAACCCACAAGGAGGACAAATAAATAAGAAATAATTTTAACCTCAACTTGTCCCAATCCAAAAAAATAAAAAATAGCCTAAATTAATTAAATTGGACAAGAAGGGACAATGCAAGTAAATTCCATCAATAACCTATAATTGAGATATAGAAATAAACATTGAACAAACCCCCAATGATTATATCAGAGATACCTGAAAAAAATGGAGGAAGAGCTTATTGTTCAAAATCAGACTAAGGAAAAGGCTGAGGAAAAGAATAATCACACAACCCCCTTTCCTGAAATATTAAAGGAAACATCTGCCAAGGAAGAATCCACATTGATGCAAGAATTAAGGAAATTAAATATTGAAATTCCACTCTTAAGAGAAATCAAATATATTCTAGAACTCAACCAAGTGATTAAAGGCCTCTGCATAAAGACACCAGGAAGAAAGAAACAATATCCCAAAATAGTTCAAAGTTGATGGAAAATTAGCTGATTTATTGTTAGGAAAGTTTCTCTTACCTAAATATGGGGATCCAGGAGTCCAGTCATTTCTATCACTATAGATGGTCAAACCATATCTAATGTTTTGGTAGATCTAGGAGCTTATTAATGTAATGACAATAAATATAATGAATCGACTATCCTTTTTCCAAGATTGCAATCAACTAAAATTGTGCTCCAAATGGCATACCAATCCATTATTGTACCAGAAGGAGTCATAGGATATGTAATGGTTCAAGTTGAATCATGGGAATATCTAGTAGATTTCATGATCTTGTAACCCAAAAATCAGAAATCTGGCTATCCAATCATTTTGGGAAGGCCTTGGCTTGCTACATTGTTGTTGCATTTATTGATTGTAGATCTAGAAATATGACTATCTCTAATGGATCTAAAGCAAAGAACATTTCACTTTACCCTCCTGCTCAACCATACTTTGAAAATTATGAACATATGTGGATTGATGGCCCAGATCAGGACCATATGATCCCTTCTTATTTAGAAATGATTGAACTAAAAATCATGTGACTAAAATTAAAGAAACATATAGGAGTTTTTATGAAAAAAATATAATCTAGTTATGGAAAGACGCCATCGCTATGGAAAGAACTCCGAAAAGAACCATTATGGCTATGGAAAGAACCACTACGGCTCCGAAAATAACCATTACGGCTCGAAAAGATCCATCTACGACTCCGTAAAGAACCATTCTAGATACCGAAGAGGACAATAAGGCTTTAGAAGAAGATAATATTAAAACATATAACTATGCTCCTTCTGAACCATACACTTGTCATGAAAAACCAAATGTCAAATTTTTTCACTATCCTCTATCTAGAGTCATGTCTACTAAAAACTTGAAAATCTTTCACATGTTGCAACCCCATTTTTTCCTTTGAATTCTATGGTGAATGAAAAAAAATAAAACCTACATGAAACTAAGCAAATATCTATTTAGTCAGGGAAATAATTGAACATTGGTATAAATCTAAATGATGATCAAGAAATTAAGCTTATTAATGTCTTGAGAGATCATTCCATAACATTCACCTGGGATTATACTGATATGAGAGGAATCACCTGACATATGTACTCACCACATTTACACTGAGGATGTTAAACCAATTAGACAACCACAATGTAGGATTAATCCAACACTCAAATATATTGTCAAAACAGAGAATTAGAAAATTGTTGAAAGTTGGCTTTATCTATCCTATATTTGATAGTCAGTGGGTGTCCCCACTTGTTATAGTTCCCAAGAAAAATGGTAAATGGAGAATTTGTGTATGTAGCTACAGGAACTTAACAAAGCTACAAAGAAATACTATTTCCCCTACCTTTTATAGATCAAGTTTTGGATAACTTGGTGGAAAAGAGATATTTTTATTTTTTGGATGGATTTAGTGGCTACAACCATATTTCCATAACTCCAGAAGATCAGGATAAAACCACCTTCACATGTCCTTAGGAAACATTTGCATATATAGATTTTTACCCTTTGGTTTGTGCAATGCACCTGCCACTTTCCAAAGGCAGTTTTGTCTATTTTATAGATCTCACCAATGATTGTGTTGAGGTATACATGGATGATTTTTCAGTCCATGGGCTACTTTTCAATAATATTTGAGTAATTTAAAGAAAGTATTAGCAAGATGTGAGAAACACCAACTCTCCTTGAGTAATGAAAATGTTTGATTATGGTTGATCAAGGGATTGTTTTGGGCCATCATATCTCTGCTAAAGGTATTCAGGTTGATCCTAAAAAATAGAAATCATTACTAACATGCCTATTCCAACAAATCAGACTGATGTAAAAAATATTTTTAGGTCATGTAGGTTATTATAGAAGGTTTATCAAATATTTCATTAAATTTTTGCACCTATGTTCTCTTTACTCATAAAGGATTGTGTCTTTGAATGGAATTCTCACTGTCATGAAGCCTTTGAAGCCATAAAAGAAAAATTGACTACTTTCCTAGTTCTGAGAGGACCCAATTGGGGACAACCTTTCCATATCCATATATATGCATCTAATACTACAATGGGGGCAGTACTTGGTCAAAAGGATGAAGATGGACATATGTATGCAATTTACTTCATCATAAAAAAACTTGACCCCTGCAGAGAAGAATTACACCACAATAGAGAAAGAGTTTTTGGTTGTTTATTCTCTTAAAAATACAGGAATTATGTCATTAGCTATAAAATATTTGTATACATAGACCATTCAACAATAAGGTATTTGATGAATAAGCCAGCTAGTAGTAGGGGAAGGATTATTAATTAGATGGTTACTCCTTTTGTAATTTGATATAAAAATAATTGATAAACCAAGGAAAGCTAATGTTGTTGTTGATTTTATTTCAAGATTGAATGTTTCGGGTGGAGAAAAATGTTGAGGACCACTTTTTAGATGAACACCTATTTGCAATTTCAACACACTCACCATGGTTTGTTGATATTTCAACTATCTAACCACATGGAAGTTTCCACTTTATTTTAAAAGTAAAGAAAGGAAAAGATTAGTTAGAAATAGTGCCACTTATACATGGTGTAATGGAATTTTATTTAAGTGTGGTCTGATATGGTTCTCTATAGGTGTGTTAGAGAAGATGAGGTGTATAACATTATCAGAGCTTTCCATGATGAACTAGGTGGAGGACATTATTCAGTTAAGAGGACCATTCACAAAGATCCTTAGAGTTAGATACTATTAGCCTTCACTACACAAGAATGTCAAAAATACATATGGAAATGTGATGCATGCCAAAGGATGGGGAAGCCTACCTTGTCCACTGAAATTCCTCTTAATCCTCAACTGGTTTTAGGACCTTTTGAGAAATGGGGAATTGATTTTGTTGGACCAATAGACCCCCATCTTATGGAAAAGAGTACATGTTGGTGTGCATTGATTATGTTACCAAATGGGTAAAAGGTTCAGCCCTTCCTTCTGTGAATGAAGAAGTTGTAGCTGATTTCTTGTACCATAGAATCATGCAGAGATTTGGAGCACCTAGAGCCATTAGTGTTTTAACCAAGGACCTCAATTCATGTCTAACATGATTGAATCCTTTGTAGGACTCTATCAGATCAAGCACCGAAGTCATCACCATATCATCCTTAGGCTAATGGACAAGTTGAAGTTACAAACAGAGAACTAGAAAATATCTTGACAAAAGTTTTGAATGTAACAAGAAAGATTGGGTACAAAAGTTTCCTGAGGTAGTTTGGGCTTACAATACAACATGGAAAACTACCACTAGTTTTTCTCCATATGAACTTGTGTATGGGAAGAAGCCATTACTCCCTATAGAATTTGAATTATAGACCTTGAGGACAACATTGGAAATAGGAATTGAGATTGATGCAACTTAAAGATAGAATTCTCTAGTTGAACGAGTTAGATGAGATGAGGATGGAAGCCCAACAAAGTAGTCTACCCTCATCCAACATCAAAGAAAAATTTGGCATGACTCTCACATCAAGACTAGGAGGTTCAAAGAAGGAGATTGGGCCCTTTGTTTGACTCAAAGTACCAAGCAGTTCAAAGGAAAGTTGAGAATAAGGTGGTTGGGACCCTATCAAGTGCAAAGAATCTATGATAATGGATCAGTTAGATTACTACCCATTGATGGAGACATAAGAACACTACTTGTGAATGGACATAGACTAAGGCTGTATCAAAATCATCAAATGTAAAGAGGAGTTTACAAAATATATTCAGTCATGTGCTGAATTTAATTTCATGGAAGAATGTGATTCTTCCACTTTGGCATGCTAAGGAGTTTAGAAACTCCAATAAAGGGAAAAAATTGGAATTTCTATTGATGATAATATTCTCCCCCTTAATCAAAATATGTGTGTGTATGTATTCTTAAAACTCAAAATAACATGTAAATAATAAAGGCAAGAATGATGAAATTCCTAACATTCACACTAACCATAAGTCTTTTCAAATGCAGGTTGGAGAACCAAAAATCGGAGGAAGACATATTTCAAGTAAGGTAAGATGCATTTATCCCTCCTACCTATGAATTTTTCTTTCTAATTCATCCCATGTGATTTGATTTAATGGATTAATGAGAAAAAAGAAAGGAAGTAAGTGAAGTAATAATGGTATGATGGCAAATTAGTTAAGCATAATGATTGGCACAAATGACTCAAGGAAGTGACATCATGAATAATTATTTCAAGCATGTCGTAGTAACTCTAGTGTCACTAAAATGTGTCACCACTCCAACACACTTGGGATTACTAAGTCACCGCCTTATTAAATGAAGAGTGTGGTTGAACAAATAAGATTTACAGAGAGAATTGGTTACTATTTTTGTGTAATATTCATTTTATTCCAAAGGTTTCTCGATTGACTTCCATAGGATGGGACAAAAGAATAAATCAAAGCCTGAGTCACCATCATTTCTCCTCCAAAATGTTGTGGTCGAAAATCTTCCAAGAAGTAGGTTGGTTAAATTTTCTCAAAAATTTGAAGGGTATGACCCTAAATTGGTTGAAGAATTTGTGTCAAATTTTGAAAAATGTCATACAAGGTTAGAGGAATGAAAATTGAAGTCAACAACATTGTTATAAGTGCCATAAGTGGTCTCCTCAACTTTGGAATTAAGGTATCAAATTATTCTTCTATTAAGGACCTCATTCAACTCTTCCTGATGATGATGAGCCATTACCTAAAATAATACTTAACCCCTAAGGAATCCAGAAAGGGGATAAAGAGGAAAGCCTTCCTGAGCCATGGAAATATGTTGCTTCCTGGATTATCAAATATTTCACTTGTGATAGGAAACACTTTATATTAGGAGGGGATGCAATGAAACTTCTAATTCACTTGAAGAAAGGGAAAATAAATCCAGAGCTCAAAGTTAACCTTCTAGATTTTTTGTTTGATGCCATCCACACCATGGACCACAAAATAAACTTAGGGAAAGCCTCACTGAAGCACCATGGTCTAATCCAGTTAATTTGCAAACATCATTTCTTAAATAATCCTAGAAGAAGGAGAAGGCATGGAAATCCTTCATGGGAAAAAGTATATAAAAAATCACAGGAAGGTCCTTGCATGCCTCTTCCACTCCTAAGGTTGCTTCAGCATCTGTTGAGGCTCAAATTAAAAAATGAGGAACCAAGCCCAAGTTTTGAGCAGAAAACAATTATTATTGAAGATTCAGATGAAAAAAAAAGAGGGGTTCAAGAATTCCATCCCATCATCTCAAGAAAAAGAACTAGGGTAGAGGTATCTTCTCAAGCCTATGCAAGAAGAAAAAGAAGTTATGTTCTAACTAATGAAAGAGCCACTCAGATCTTGGAAGAATTGGTCCACATTGAAAGACACCTAAAAGCTGGAACCTAGATTTCCATCTTTGGAAAAAATAGGGTAGCTCTCAGGAAATAAAAGAATAAGCTCTAGAAATAAATAGGGTAGCTATGGAAATAGAGGAGCAAGCTCCATAAAAATTAGGAAGCTCAAAATTGAAGAAACAACTCTAGAATCGGAAGGAAGATTTGGAAATAAAAATTCATGCTCCTAAAGCTCTAGAAATGACACAAGAGCATTATACAAAACAAGGAGGACTCTCTTCTTCTAGACCCAATTTTAATATCCTAAAAGGAAAGGAACCTATTTTTTTAGGAAAAGGCCATCCCTTCCTCTCATGATGAGGGAACAGAGGAAGAACAAAGATAACTTCAACATGTAATCATGTTGTCAAGAGTTGAAGCCACCATCAGAGAGCAACAACAAGAGATTGAACTGCTAAAGATGAAATTAAAAGGTATGGAAGAAGTTGACTCTTCTTTGAAAAATGAAATTCAACAAGTAAATTCTCAAAATATTGAAAAAGAAAAAAAACATTTCAAAGTTGAGTCTAGAAGTTGTAGATTTAAGAAAGTAAAAATATATTGGATTACAAGCTTGGACTAACTTAACTAATGACTGGACCAAAATTTGTGAAGAAAATAAGTAACTTCTTGATGAAAATAAAATTATGAAATAAAAAATTGAGCCTAATCATGAAGAAAAATAGAGTTAGAGTTTAAGTCCAGAAACTTATAGCACAAAACTCAAAATAAAGCTTGATTTACACGGTTGATCAAAGTGATTAGTGAGCTAGATAAAAATAAATCAAACAACCTTTAAGATGTAAGGGTTTAAGGTATCTTGAGAGAATATAGTGACAAATGGACAGCACAAAGTGAATGTCCTCACCGTGAGTGGATAGACTGTGAAATAGAAGGAAAGAGAGAAAATAGATGCGATGGTATATGGGCCTTCTCAACAAAATCAGTTCACATGATGTCAACCCCCATTAGATAAGAGAAAATGATATAAATGAAAGATAGATGGATAACATGTAGAAACTGATAAATAACAAAACCTGAAAAATATTGATGTATAAAGGAGTTACTGATCTAATCAAAATAAATGCAAAGAAAACCAAACTAAGAGAACCACAAGGGCATGAGGATGATATTATGGTGATACAAATGGCATCACAAGGGCATTGTGATGATATGATGATAAGTGGAGCTATAATGTCAGAGGTTTTCTATCACTTTTAACTTGTTTAAAAGAGGGGGATGGACTTGTATTTATAACCTAAAGATGGGGTTAATTTAGGGGTTATCAGGTAATCCTAGTTTGAAAAAGTAACCCTGATTAGGTGAGTGGGGGGGGACATGATTTGAATGATTAGGTGCAATAATGGATTTCATGTGGATTATTTTGCATTATTTAATTCATGAGTGGGGTGCATGATTTGAATGATTTTGGAGTATTTAATTATTAGGTGGGGTGATATGAATTAGTTTGGAATATTTAATTATCAATTGGATATTAGCATATAATGAGGTTTAGGGATTTAAAGGGGATCAATTAACCAATTAAGATTGATTAATTGAATATGTATTTTTGGTGGGAAATGGGATTTATTCAAATTTAGGGGAAAAGGGATTTGAATGGGTAAGCCTAATGAAGGAGAGAAAACATGGGGTGAAGGGGAGGAATGATACCAAAATTGGTGTCTACATTTCCCCTTTTGATGAGTGGTTTGTGTTGGGAAAAGCCATGAGACAAAAATGATGAAGTATTGAAAATATGATTGATTGAGTGTTCCCCCTCAAACTTGGGATCAATAACATAAAGGAATTCAATCATGAGTTTGAAAGAGATAGATGTTAAAGGTTGGGTGGGTAAAGAAAAATGGGTAAAATGATAATGTAAGGCAAGATGCCCCAAGCAAAAAGGATTGCAATAACAATAAAAACTATAGTGGTGACTCTGATATCATGGGTAGGGGAAAAAGGGTGGTCTCAATGGAGATGGTGAAAATGTTCTACATGCTAGTGAGTGGGTGAAAATCACCGTGAAATGGAGGGAATCCAATGAGAAACCCCTCAAATGGATGTTAGCCATGATGACCAATGGGTCATAGGAAAACATCAAAGTATGCACAACCAAATGTGAAATCCTTCGTATGTGAGGAATCAAGTGAAAAATTATGTGTCCGTAAAAGGGATGAGGATGAAAATAATGATGCCCCAGACAGGCATGAAAATGACCAAGAAGACAAAGTGGAAGATGGGTGGTGAAATAATATGCCCCAAGGGGAACGAGTATGGTCACAAAGGAGGACATTGAAAGAAGATTGGATAGAATTGTGAGATAAAATGCCCCAAGGGGGTAAATATGATTTTGAATATATGTTTCATAAGAAAGGTTCTCCGTTGATGACAGATGATTAGGTGAAGAAAAGAGAAAGCATTCCTTCTTCTTTGGAAAATAGGGAAGAATTCAATATACCTTTTCTAAGCAAAAAAGTAGAGCAGATATTGGTGAGGGAGAAAAAAATGTGATAGGTGATGACTGTTATGGTATCCTCCAAGAAAAATGTCATGGGAAGATGTGATGAGGGATATATGTGATGATGATGCCCCCTTGAGAGGGATGACAAGAATGGAAGAGATGACACCACTCCCAAAAGGAGGAGAGGGAAAATTTATAGAGAGGAGGATGAGGATGGGGTGTAATAGAACGTAGAAGTTGTTGTCTACAAATGGGGAGGAATTTGAATCGGCGTTGAATGTGAAGGAAAGAGAGAAAAAAAAAAAAGTGATGGTCAGGAGTAGTGGTTGATTATGGGTAGGTGAAAAATGAGGAAAGAAAAGTCAGAGGTGAAGAAGACAAGGATATGGAATAGAGTGGACATGGTGGAGGATGATAAAGAGGAATGAAAGAGGAGGAAGAGAATAATAGAGAAGGATGATAGGAGAAGAAGGGAATGAGGAAGAATGAACAAAGAAGAGACGAGATGAGAAGAGATAAGATATCGGAGTAGAGGTGAAAGCATAGAAGAGGGATAAAGATGTGCAATATGAAGGTAATGGAAAAGATAAAGGGAGGGAGGTGATGAAGATGAAGGGAGAGAAATGATGGAAACATGGAGGAGATGAGGAAAATGAAGAATTTAAAGAAGAGGAAAGAGATGATAGAACAAAGAAAAGAAAGAAAGTATAGAAGTAGGAGGTGAAGAATACAAGGGTAGGGAATAGAGCGGACATGATGGGTCTGGAGAAAAATAAAATAGAGAAGGATGATAGGAGAAGAAGGTAATGAGGAAGGACGAACAAGAAGGAGAAGACAAGATGCAAAGAGATGAGGGGGATGATGGAGGAGAAGGAAAAAGTGCGTAGATGAAGGAAGTGAAATTATGGATAGGGGTGAAGAAAATATGGAGAGGTGGGGAAGAAACAATGTGGAAGGGTGTTGGATGAGGGAATGGAGGTGAAGAAAGAGAGAATGGAGGATGGATGAAGTGATGCCATGTAAAGAATGTTAGGGGGAGACCAAAAATTATTGTTGGGGGAAGTATACAAGAAAAATGATGAAAGTGATAAGGGAAATGGGGGATGGTAAAGGCTATGCTTGTGAAGGAATTTTAGGGGAAGACCAACAATAATTGGAAGATGATGATGGATGTGGGTGAAGAGGAAACCAATCATACGGGATGGAAGAATAGAAACATGGAATGAAAGAGGAAAAAATGGATAAGATGATAGAATAAGGGAATGAAGAAGATGGAAAAAGAAGAAGAGATAAGGATGATGGGAGGAAAAGTGAAGGGATGAATGACACACAAACAAGGAAAAGTAAAAGGAAAAGAAGAGAGAAGATGATAGAGTAGAGGGTGAAAACATGAGAGATATGTGCAAAATGAAAGTAGTGGAAACAAAAAAAAGACAACATGGATAATGATGTAGAAGAAGATGGAGAGAAATGACGAAAAAAGGAGGGAGATGAGTTAGAGGAGGAATGTAAGGAAGACAAAAGAGATGATAGAGCCGAGAAAATAAAGAAACTATGGTAGAGGAGGGAGAGGTGGAGAAGAGTAGACAAAGGAAGGGAAACTGGGACAAAATGAATGAAAGGGGTGAAGATGTGGTGAAGGACGTAATGATTGAGAGTGGAAAGATAGGAAAAAGGAATGGACATGAGTAGTGGTTGATTATGAGAAGGGAAAGAAAATTCAAAAGTGAAGGAGACAAGGGTACAAAATTTGACTTAGATGGAGGAGGAGAAAAAGGGGATGAAAGAGGGAGAAGAGAATAAGAGAGAGGGATGATAGGGGAAGAAGGGAATGATGAAGGACAAAAAAGAAGAAGACAAGAAAATGATAGAGCAGAGGGTGAAATTATAAAAAAGGAGAGAGAGATCCAAAATGAAGGGAGTGAAGAAGGGTGAAGGGGATGAAGGGAGAGAAATGATGGAAACATCAGGAAAAAGGGAGAGAAGGGTGGAAGAATGAAGGAGATGAGGACAATGAAGAATTTAAAGAAGACGAAAGAGGAGGTAGAATGGAGAAAAGAAAGAAATGATGAGGGACCAGGAAGATGTGGAGAAGATCAGAGAAAAGAAGAGAAACTAGTACAAAATGATTGAAAAGGTGGGGGTGAGAGAGAAAGGAAGGGGATGGTAGTGGGAAGGTGAAAATGAAAGGGAAGAAGAGATGACAGAGTGGATATAGGGAGAATATTGAAGGAACCTAGTCCTTATGAGGAAGACCAAGGAAAAGAATATGGAACAAACCGCATGGAAATGCATGTGGAGGGTGAGATGATAAAAATATGGGACAACGCTGAAGAGCCAAGTTATCAATGGGGAAGTAAGAAGGAAGCGTGAGGGAAAAAGGGGAAGAAGATGATACAAAGGAAGTGAAATAAGATGAGGAGTAGAAAGGAGGGGAGGACAACAAAGAAAATGATGCAAAAGGAAGGAAACCAAGAACAGAGATATATGCAATGAAGAGTGAGTAGTATCAGGAATGTAAAGAGAAGAAATATGGGAGAAATGCTCATTGGATTGGAAAAGATGTGGAGATGCATGAAATGAGGATAAGAGGATGACAAGAAAATAGAAAGAGGGTGTATGATGAAGATAATAAAGATATTAAAGAGGGAAAAGGGAAGATGGAGAGGTGGGGAAGAAGTGAAAAGAAAGGGAAGAGGTGGGGAAAAGAAGGGGAGGGAAGAGAGAATGGGGGATAGAAGAGGCAATGTTAGTTAAGGGATGTTAGGAGAAGTCCACCAATAATTATTGGTGGGGAAGGAAGAAGATGAAGAGGTGGTAAGGAAAAAGGAGAATGGATGGTGTAGAAAGCAATGCCAATGAAGGGACATTAGGAGAAGTCCACCAATAATGATTAGTGTGCAAAAAGGAAGGAAGGAATGAAGAGAGAATGGAGGAGGTAAAAAGAGTGAACAAGACTATGCAAAATGGGGATGAGTGAATTTTAGGAGAAGTCTACCAATAATTATTAGCATGAAAATGGAAGATGATGATGAAATAATGTTAGGGGAAGACCATCAATAATGGTGGTTAGACATGGGGTGGATATGTGGAGAAATCGAGAAGATGGTGTAGAAAGAGTAAAGAAAGGAGGGATAATGATTTGTGCTAAGATGAAGGAAAGGAGAGGATTTAGTGGATGAGGATGAATGAGGTAAAGATGAAGAAACAAGACATGAAAAAATGGTAGGAAGTGATATGAATGATGATGGATCAAAGAGGGGAAAATGGGGGAAAGGAATGTGGTGATAAGTGGAAGATAGGAGATGCATTCTGTGATATGATAGGTTGAGAAAGGATAATGGTAGGAAAAATGTGGTTGGTAAGGAAGATCAGGAGGAAGAAACAATCAACAGAGGGAATAATGAATGAGGTGAGGGAGAAGTCAGAATGACGAGTTTAACTTAAGGAGGACCCTTAAGTAAGACTATCATGTGATGAAAGTGGTTAAGTAAGATTTCCAAGTGAGGGATGATGGAGATGAAAAGTGGGCAAGCAGGAGGTAGTGTTTATGAGAATGAAAGAGGAGGTGAGAGGATGTGATGATGGGATAATGACAAGAAAATATAGATGATGAGAATGTAGAGTGATGGGGAGTGTAATATGACAAATCATCCTTAAGAGGGACTCTTAAGTAAGATCGCCATGCCATAGGAGTGGTTAAGTAAGATTATCAAACCAAAAATGATGATACATAAGGTGAAAGACAAGAGTGTATTGGGTACATGGGTGGAATGGTTGGTTGGAGCGGATGATTATGAGAAAGGGGTGGGAGAAATAAGATGGAGGAAATATGATGGGATGGGGAGGGTCAGATGGTAGATCATCCTTAATAGGGACTCTTAAGTAAGATTTCCATGTGATGGGGATGGTTAAGTAAGATCACCAAGCCGAAGAAGAAGAATAATGATGGGAAGAAGTAAGTGATTGATGGAGTTGGAGGGAAGAGGGTATGCCAAGATGGACTGAAGGGGAACCCTCAAGTTAAATTTCCATACTACAAGAATGTGTAAGTAATATTACCAAGTAGAAGATGGATACTAGGAAGAATGAGAAAAAGTGAGCTATGCCAAATGGAACAAGAGGTGAGAGGAGGTGATAACAAGGAAAGAAGGAAACAAAGGAGTGTGACATGAATGGATGGAGGAATATATGCGAGTGTAGAGTGGAGAGTGTGAGGGGAATCCTTAACTAGGATGCCCATGTTGAGGAGTGATGATGCAAGAGTGTCAAGAGGAAGAGGCGGAGCAGAAAGAAATTTGTGGTGGTGATTGTCATCTGATGGAATAGGAAATGGTGGAGAAGTTTCTATAGTGGGACTATCTTAGGAAGGGGGTATACCTAAACTAAGAGTCCCAAACTGTATGGATGGTTAAGTAAGATTGTCAAGCTGAAAGAGGAAGGATGAAAAGGGAAGGAAGATAAACATGGTGATGAAAGGGGATAGGAATGGTGAGACAAGTGATGTGGGGATAATTGGTGATGAGTGGAAATGAGGAGTGAGAATCAATGGATCAAAGACATTGTTGATCATGGTGGGGGGTGAGAAGTTACTGGATACCAATGCTACCTGAGAGAGATCCTCAAGTAGGATTCGCAAACTACAATGATGATCAAGTAGAATTCTCAAACCAAAGGGTGCATTAGAGATAGTGTTAAGAAAATTCATGGAATTGTGGATGATTGTAAGATATGTCATCCTTAAAAGTAAGCATATAGATATAGATTTCATGGTTTGAAATTTTATTTGTAAGAATGCTATCATGATGAAAGGTGACCTTAACGAGATAAATGACACATAATCATAGGAAAGGGCATATAGGGAAACCATGCTTGAACCAGATTGGAGGTAAAAAGAAAGAAAAAGAAAAAGATAGTAGATGTTAACACATAACCAATGATAGTTAGTTATATCAAAAGACCATAGAAACATGGATGCAATAATATCATAAAAATAATGCCAACACAATAAAGGGGTTGAGATTACTTATCATGGGAAGAGGGTTCTCCAAAGTGGTGTTCTGAAAGTCTATGCCCTAGCTACAGGAAAGGAAACAACAATACTAGAAGAAATTTTATCAATGCGGGAAGCTTTATGAGAATGCTGATAAAAAGGAAAGTTGATTAATGTGGGAAGCCTTCAAATTCCATAGTAAATGGGAAGATGGGTTCTACATAATATAGATGGAATAATATATATTATAGCCTTCCCATATTTACTTTGATTTTGATTTTGATTTGCATGATTTTGTTTGATTTTTTTATTTACATGATTTTTATATTATTATTTGATGGGGAAGAGGTGGGTATAGATAGGTAGACCATTTGGGAGAAAATGAATTTTCCAAGAGTTGGCCCTTTGCATGGAGATAAGAGATAAGAGGGTGATGGGTGTAATGATCGTGGAGTTATCACCAAAGGGAGAACCTATCCATAAGAATATTCACCTGGTACCCATATTTAAAGTCATATATAGGAAGTTCTTTGAGTTCCATATCATTACCATGATAGATATTATAAGCATGCTATAAATGCTAACAATAGATATGTAAGTGCTATGCATTGCTCTTGATAAACATGATGATGCTTAAGGGAAAGGAGGTGAGTAGTGACATGTGACATTATGTTTTATTTTCAAATCACCTATTTTAAAGTCACGTTCTTTGAGATGCTTATTATAAGCATGCTAGATGTGCTCTTGATAAACATGATGATGCTTAAGGAAAGGAGGTGACACTCATCTAATAACTCAAGTTGTGTTATATGCTCTTCGTAATAAGCTTCATCAAAAATGAAGTCACGAAGAGACACACGTAAGGATGGAATTTGAACTTCAAAGGGAAGAACGACTTCAAAACCGTATACGAGAGAAAAGTGGGTAGAGCCTGTGGAGGTATGGATGATGGTTTGGTAATCCCAAAGAGTGAAGGGAAGCTGAAGATGCCAGTCACGACCTAATTTATCGATGGTTTTAGCAAGGACGTTACACAAGGTATTGTAAGTCCTTCTACCATTTGTTAGCTTAAGGATAATAAGGAGATGAGAAACTAAGCTTGATATTGAATGAGTCACAAAGTTTCTTATCATCTTTGTTTTTGAAGGAATTCCCATTGTCTGCGATGATCTTGTAAAGAATGTTGAAGCGATAAATTATGTGTTGGTAGATGAAGTAAAACGATCGATTGGATTTAGTTGAGGTGAGTGGAATTTATTCCACCCACTTGGTGAAATATTCAGTTGTAGTGATAATGGAATGATGATGTTGAGAAGAATGAGGATTAATGGTACCAATGAGATCGAGGCCCCAGTATGAAAAGGGCCAAAGGTCCTGAGTTGGTTGTAAGGCTTGGCTAGGAATGTAGACAAGATTGGAATGTTGCTGACACTTGACACATTTCTTAACATATTCAAAAAAATCCTGATTGAGAGAAGGCCAATAATAGCCAAGGAAAAGGATGCTCTTAGAAATAGCTAAGCCACTAAAATATCCACCGCAAATTTTGTCATGGAATTCTTTGATAGCGATATTAGTTTCATGGGATTTAAGGCATCGAAAGAGAATACTAATGAACCAATGTTTATAGAGGATGCCACTAAGAATGACATAATGCTTAGCACGTTGGATAAATGACCTTTTACCATTATTCAGATAGGTTTGAGGAATGATGGATTTGGATATATAATCAAAGATTTGGGAGTACCAAAGATTGATGAGTCGGGTTCAAAAAATTAACACGAGGTAACCCACATATGTAACATGGTTGATCATGATGAAAAACAAAAACCTAAATTTTGGATTCATTAGTTGTTTATGGGATGAGAGATCTAAGGAAATCCATCATGTCAACAAAAATATTGGATGAGTGAGGCAAAACTTAAATAGTATAAGAATCAAAGGCTTTAATGAGAAATAGGACGATATCTCAATATTTCTGGAGAACATCATTTTTACATTGATAATTACATGTAATTTGTTTGATAATGAGATATGAATCCCCATATATGTCAAGTACTTGAATGCTCAAAAGGATAGTAGTTTCAAGACTAAAGATAAGGGATTCATACTCTACCATATTGTTTGTGCATTCAAAGTCAAGTTTTTGAGAAATGGGCATGGGAGTGTCCCAAGGAGGAATGAGAATGATGCCAGTGCCTCCCCCTTGCTTGACATTTAGATCCATAAAAGAAGAGAGTCATGAAAAGAGGGAAAGACTCATGATGAAGATTGTTAATGGATTCATCTAGAAATTGCTCATGAGGAGGGTGAGTGGTAGGAAGAGGGGCTTTACCTAATTTGTATGCGATCACTTGGCCTTTAATATAATTTTGAGAGATGAACTCTAGGTCAAAATCTATCATGAGCATGAGCCATCGAGTGATGCGATCATTGTGGTAACGTTTAGAATGCATAGTTTTGAGAAGATGAAAGCTAGTGAATACATATGTTTTGTGATTGAGAAGGTAATGGTGAAGCTTGGAAGTGGTGAAGAAAATGGCGCAAAACAACTTTTCAGCTTCAGTGTAGTGAGTTTCATACTCGTGAATGGTACAAATAATGTAATAAATGGCCTCTCTGTCTACCTTATCCATCATGATGGACCAACATGGAACCTAATGCATGATTGGTGGCAGAGACATATAGATTAAAGGCTCCACCTTGCATAGAGATGCAAGAATAGTTGGAGATAAGAGATACTTCTTAAGATCATTGAAGGATTTTTGACATTATTTTATTAGTGGAAGTTGATGTTTTAATGAAGAAGATGATGAAAGGGTTGGCAATGGTGAAAGTTGTGAGATGAAGTGGTGGACGTCTAAAGCTGGTCTTGAAAAGCGTGAAGTTGTTTATGATTAGAAGGATGAGGAATCTCAAGGATAGCCTTGATTTTGTGGGGTCAACCTCAATACCCCTGATAGAAATGATGAATGCAAGGAGTTTTCCAATAAGAACTCCAAAAAAACTTGGTTGGGTCGAGGTGGAGGAAGAAATGGATGAGTCTCTCGAAAATGATTTCTAGGATAGAGAGGTGATCACATCGATGTTTGGAATTTCCCAAGAGGTCATCAACATAGTCTTCTACAGTCTTATGTATGAGATCATGAAAGATATATGTCATGTCTCATTGATAGGTGTCCCCATCATTTTTCAAACCAAAGGGCATGAAAAGATAGCAAAAGGTTCCCCACGGGGTGATTAAGGAGGCCTTATGTTGGTCGTCAGTGCAATGAGAATTTGATTATAGCCATAAAAACCATCCATAAGAGAAAACATCTCATGACCTACGGTAAGATCCACAAGTTGATTGATGTTGGGAAGAGGAAAGTCATCTTTAGGGAAAGTGAGATTAAGATCTCAAAATTTGGTGCATATACGAAGCTTTCCCGACACTTTAGCAACATGTATGATGTTAGAAGCCCATTGGGGATAGTCAATGGGGATGATGAAATGGGTAGAAAAAGACATTGCAACTCCTCTTTAACAAGGAGGGAAACTTGAGGATGCATGTGACAAAGCTTCTGCCTAACTGGCTTAATGTTGGGAATGGTGAAAATGTTATGGACAATGATAGAAGGTTCAAGACCCGGCATGTCATAGTATGACCATACAAAGTTCTAACTGTGTTTGGATATGAAAGAAGTGAAGGATTTGAGTTCTTGAGGCTCGTATATTGGCACACCTTAAGGATGCGGGGATCTTGAGAAGCCCCGATTTGAATATCAATAGTGGACTCATTGAGGAGAGTGGAAGTGTCGGGGGAAGGGAATTTTGGATGTGTGAGTCCTCGGACCCATGTAAGAAATAATGGAGGTGTCATCACTACACTAAAGGGCATCAATGGTAGGGGAATATTCCCTACCATCGCTGGATGCTTGAGAGGAAAGGACCGGGTTTTGTTTCAACTTGATAAATGACTAGTCTAAGGGAGATGGTGGAAATTTAAAAAAATGTTAGGGGGAATAGATACGGTATCATTTGGATTGGTGAGATAGTCAGATGGAGAGAAGGGAGGTGAATCAACATTGATGGGAGATGATACCAAATTTCCGAATGGGGGATAGACAGGTCCTTGTATCCCAATCCAAAATTTTCACATGGTTCACAGGTTTGTGTGAAGACATGGCCATGGTGATCTTGTTCATAACGCCCCATACCAAACCCATTCAATGCACAATAGTGGAGGTATGTGTAGGAAAAGGATGGTTTACTAAGAAATCTAAAACCACCGATATATGGTTTGGTATGAGGGAGATCTTCAGCATGAGAAGAATATCAATCGAGGCCTCCATAGAATAGCTTGGTTTTGAGAGAAGAGGGACCACATGAGACAATTTATCCAATGTTTGATTGATACAGAGGGGTGTTATCATGGTGGCAAAGGTGTTTGGGAGAAGGAATAGAATCAAGAGTGAGGAGTTGATAATATCCTAAGACAAGATGTTTCATCACCTCATCGCAGATCCATCATGGGGTGACGTAGACGCAAAAATAGAAGAATTGATGGTTGCATCGGAAGAATGGTTGGACTTAGGGACAATCATATCATGTGGTCGATAGGTCATTCAACATTTCTTGAAAGGAGGGGAATTGATGGGGAGAGTATGAATTACCCCTCCATATTCATATTTAATGTAGCGGTAGAGGGTAGATGGGACACAATGCATGGAACAAATCCAAGAACATCCACGAGAAGATTATATTGAAATTATCCTTCTATAATGTAGAAGATCTCATGAAGGATTTTATGGCCGATGTGAATGGGACAAATAATCGTACCTAATGGGGGAATATAGCATTGTTGAAGGCATGAAGGATGGTAGGAGAGTCAATGATAATGGTGTCGTAGTTTGAGTTGGTTTAAGGTGTGAGAAGGTATTATATTGATACTAACACCATTATCAATCATAGTTCATCGATGAATGTGTCATTGATATAGAGTGTGATTAAGAGAGGAAGATCATGTTCTTTGAGTGGCATGTCGGGGATTTCTAAATCCTTGAAGGACATGGTGGTGAATGTTGCAAGAGCATCATCTAGAGCCGTGAGGGGTTAAGGCTCATCGGATGATACCGAGATACACCTGTGGAGATTCAATAAGATCCCGCTTGTGGTTAGGAGATCTTTGGGTAAGCTCATAAAGTGAAATTTTAACCGAGGGCTGGTGAAGTTGTTTGACGATGGTATGTTTGATTGAAGAGGATTAGGAGTGGCCAAAATAGATACCTTGGCTTAGAAGAATATGGAGGGGTTGATAGGGAATGAGTGGTGGGAAAAGTGATGATAACTTTAGGTTGTGATGGGGGTGTGGATGAGATAAAATCCTTAGGAGAAGGGATAGCAATAAAGGTCCTTGATTTTATTTGGACTATTGATCCGGATTTTTGTAAGCCAAAAAAATAGTTACCCAAAAACGTCAATGTAGAGAGGAGGACGTTCCTCAAGAGGAGATGAAGTAGGTGGAGGAATGACAATTTCACTTTTAGATGGATTGGGCTAATTGGATATTTTGGTAAATTAATGATGTGCGAGGAAGTGGATACGGTTGGTTCCTACTCATCAAGGAGATCATTCTCATTAGTAAGGTTGTGTATGATGGTTTTAAGGGCTCTATAGTGTTTAGTGCCATGCCTTGGTGCATATTGATATGCACAAATAATGTTAGAGTGAAACCATGAGGGTCTTGGTACACATGGTTCAAAGGGTTTAATTGGTGGCAAGGTGATTGCCAAGGCTTGGAGTAATTGGAAAAACATTGTAGTATAATATCCCGAGGGAATAGGTGATGATGTGGCAACAAGTGAAGGGTTTTGTGATGAATTTAATGATGGTTTGACATGAGGTTGTGTGATGGAAGACTTTAATATTTTTTGAGATTTATAAGAGGATGGAGCTGAGTGTCTTTATTTTGGAATATTGGTTGATGATATGGACGAACTAGACTCGGTTTTAGGAGGTGGTTTAGAAATAATTCTTATTTTTATTGTTTTATTAGTGGCGAAGGTTTTCATTGAAAGGGATGATCCCAAATAGAAGAATATGATGAAGGGAAAGGTACAAAATAAAGAAGAGATGATGAAGGGAGTGGTCCTAAAATAGAATAAGATTATGATGTGAATTTAGGAGGATTGGTCTTAGGAAGGAAGGAAGATCTACCTTTTTGTGAGTGTAGACACCAAAATTGGGTCACACTCCCTTGGTACCTCATCAAATAACTAACTCGAACACACTTACCTAGCCATGGCCCCTTACACCACACACTAATATTAATTTAATTAATTTAATCCATGTCATCACAATATTTATTATTTAATTATTCTAATTAAGATAATTCCCACACCTAGCCACCTCACCCTAAGAATATTCTTAGTATGTTTCCATAACTAATTAAGACCTAACTAAAACCCTAAAAATCAAATCCTACATTCCCTCTAACCACATTCCCCTGTTAGAAAAGAATCTTCCGTTATAATCCACGAAAAGAAACTAACTGGATCCAAAATCAAGCAAATCTGCCCATTTTAGTAAACCTAGGAAATCTCACCTTAACCAACGCCGGTCACCCTAAACCGATGCCGGTCAACCTAGGACCATCGTCGGTTACCTTTTAATTCCTTTGTTAACCTTATTTTTAGGTTGGCACATTTATGAGAGCAAGAGAGAATAATCACATCTACATGCAATCAGAGTAAGCATCTGTTCACACCCAGACATCCACAACCATCCAAGTCAAGATCTAATTCAACCAAGCAAGGAGAAAAGCCCAGGTAGCTCAAGCAAGAGTCTCCTATCAACTGGTGGCCCTTCACAAAAGAAATATCTCACCACCATCTCCACTCTTCACCCACAGTTGATTGGTAGCAAATTCCAAGTAAGTATACTACTCTATTCAGTCTAGTTTTGTTTGAATACTTTTAGTATTTAGATTCTTCTATGTGCTATTGCTTTCCTAGCCACTCATTGTTTCTCTGTGATAAATTTCCCCTATACTTCTTCTAAAACCCCTCAAAACCCCATCCTAGCAATCCAACACTCCATTCTGACCTACCCAACCCTTTGTGCAATCACAAAGAAGATCCAAAATCCATTATGTAACATCTCCCATTTTCCCACGATCAGCTGGCATTGGTCTCCTAAACCGCCGTTGGTCGATCCTATATTGGCATCGGTTTACCTATTCGATACTACTCTTTTACTACCATTCACCAAATTAACCCATTACTCCTCCCAACTTCACCAAAACCTCACTAGACCTACCCCCGAACTGCATCCCTACCCACACCTCCTAGACACCTCACCCGGTTCACCATCAACTGGAAAATAGACCCAAACCCATGTTATTGATCCCTATCATTTCTTCACTAACAAACATCACAAGATACTATATCGGCATTCGGTCTCTATGTATGTCAACATAAGTATGAGACCACCAACCTACCTACTTACTCCCAAATTACCTATAATCACCTGTGACCTTCATCGATCTCTATCGGACTCTGCACAAACCGAGAACCATTTGCACGACCTCCGAGATCTGATCCTAACCTAGCCTGTTAGATTATATTTTACTTATTGTGTTTATATGAGATGCCTAAATCATATTGACTACAGTAGGATAATATTTACCTTATTTCTCACATTAATTTGTTTACAATAGTGGATTGACAGTCATCTAGGGAGTATCACACTTCCTGGAACTAGCATATGCTAGGAAATCCACTACATATACTATTTAACTTATATTTGGTGGTCTTGTTGTTTATTTCAGGTAGTTCCTCCTAGCCAAAAGGAAGCTCTCATGGTTAGCTTTGGATCAAGAAGTCATACATGTGCAACAACCCTCAACCAACTTCAACAAGTATTCCTCCTAGCCCTTTTACCCTCATATGTTTCGTCAAATTCCAAGAAACGATCTAAGAATTAGGTGAAACATTTTGGCATGCCTAGTGGGATCCATTTGGGGTTCATTGCATTTCTTCATTCCTAAGTAAAATTTTCATGTTTGTTTCCTTTCCAAAAGGTTCTCACATTAAATTTCTCCCATGGAATCTTCTCTTCTTTCTATTGTCTCAAAGCAATCATGTTTTGGAGCTATAAAAAGAACTCTTCTTCTCTTTCATTTGTCTTGCATTAGTGAAATATCATATTCTATCTTATTCATCTTTTGTGACATGAATTTAATATTTCAATTTGGGATTAAAATTAATAGTATTTCATTCTTGTATGCTACATTAGTGCACATTAGATGAGGGCAACCTATCTGCTGGAAGTCATGTCGAGTTTGATGGTTGACAAAACAACAATCAAAATCACATTCTCTCTCTCTCTCTGAGTCTTAGCAAACTATACAAATTCAAATTAACACATATTTCTTAAAAAAATCTTACCCCGAGAACATCTATTAGTGATCACACGGTCCAATTGGCAGGTACTCCCCAGCTCGTTGCTTTTGTTGAGTCATTATCTCAAGAGACGGCCACCCCACCATAACATACCTGAAACCTCTCCTTTTAGATATCCTTCTTCGTAGGATGCCTTCCCAACCAAAAAATTCTATTCTAAATACACAGTCAGTCCTTAATAGCGTAAGATGAACAAACATAATAGAAAAAGCACTTTTAGGATCATATTTTTCTTAGTGTTTCTACTTGGCTTGTGTTTTGAGGTGAGAGGACACGTTCTTCATCTTTTTATTTCTCCTTGCACACTCCTCATCATAGTTGGTGTATTCCAACTTGTCGAGTGTGTCTAGACCCCATTTTTATCATTTTCGAGTTACGGGTTTGATTCCACACTTGATTTTAAATCAAAGCCACCTTTTTCTTCATCTCTGTTTGAATTTTACTGATGAATCGGTGTCGGTCTAGTGACCCTCATTGGTTACCCTCTGACCGTCACTGGTTTTACCCAACCGGCGTCGATTTACTATTCTTTTGGTTAACCTACCCAAAAGGACACCTGTTTCATATTCTTTGTTGTTCAGAGTCTTTGTAACTCTCAGCATCTTCTCTATCCTGATAAAATCCATCTATAGCTTCTCTACTTGGTAGATTATCAGTATTTTGCCTTGTTTGGCAAACTATTCTTTTCCATAGTGACCAACCACGGTTACCTCTGACCGACATCGGTTTACCCTAACCGACATTGGTTAGCCTGTGTAATTTTCTAGCTGACATTTTTACCCAATCCACCTACCACTACCTATTTTTCCCATTTTCTATTGTATTTCTGTGTCATTTACAGAAAGCAGTCCTACCAAATCAGCACTTGTTCACATGGTGCTGACTCGTAGCCAAGAAAATGCCCTCATATTCCACGCTAGTTTTCAACCACTCCCACCTAGTCCTTCACCACCTTCCATTCTATCACCCATGGATCCTAGCCAACCTATCACCATCGCCACAGGTGATGAGGAGTTCGCATGACTCCTTGACCAGAAACCTACCACCTTATAGTAATATCTTCCTAGTTGTCCACTCAAGATGCCTTAGGTCAGTTGATATATAATATGCTCATATCTATCCCCCTGACACTCTTTCCTACTTTTGTGTCAGCCCCTTTAGCTACCTTTGCACTACCCGCACCTACCTTCCCGAAGTCATTTCGCAGCCTAGGCCCTATATCCGATATGACCGCCCCATTTGCTACATCTATTGCACCTGTAACATCCACTATACCTTTGTCAATCACCCAAAACATAACCTCATCCATGCCTATTGTCTCACATATACCCATAACAACACAACCACCCCTGGTGTCGATGACCCCTACCCCTTTTTCAAAACATTGTCCTTTCTATTCCATTCCTTAGCCCCCATCACTACTAGAGTCACCTCGACCCTTCCACCTTCATATACGTACTATCAACAACCTCTTGTTTCATCTATCATTCATTCTGGGTACGTACCCCCTATCTCACTCCCTCATTCTCAACCTACCTATTCGGCATCACCATATACTAGAATGCCACCTCCATCATATGTCTAACACCAACCCTCTTACGCTATAGGAGGTACCCATCCATCACCACCTACTAATGACCTCATCAAGTTAATGATGGAAAAGATGTAGACACTTTGGAGGCATCGGTTCTTCGGCTCACACAATTCTCTCACCTACGATGAGATTTGTAATGATCCCATACACCCATCCATTCCTATTCATCCATATCCCGTACATTGGGAGATGCCTAAATTTAACCGCTTCAACAGCAAAGAGGACCCGCAAAAACATTTGTGGTCTTTCAAACATGGGTGTTATCTGATCGCTCATGATGATGCTTTGCTTCTGAGGACCTTTCCCATGTCTCTGACCGGGCCCACATTAGATTGGTATAGTGGATTACCTAGACATTCTATCTACTCATTTAATCAGGTAGCCCAAGCCTTCTTGGATCACTTCTCCATCAACGTTGTTAAGAAGGTTACCATGAATAACCTCTAATCTATGCGTCAATATGACGACGAGTCTATCGCAGATTTTTTTGCTCATTGGCATAGCCTAATCAATCAATTGAAATTCAAATTACCACAAACCAAACTCATAAAAAATCTTTACGTGTGCTTGTGCTAGACATATTTTTCGACCTTGTAGGTGCAGAATTTCCGAACCTTTGATGAGGCATTCACCATGGCACAAAAGCTAGAGATTCGGGCCATCGAAGAAAAGAAAATCCAACTACGAAATAAGAATGTGGCATTTAAGTCAAATGATACCTCTTCTTCTTGAAACCACAAAATAAGTATTCAAAAGCCAAGGGAACCGCTAACACAGTGGTACTCAAGGCCAACCTAGCTCATCCATCAAATTAGGCTAAGCCCTCATCTAATATTTCCCCTGTCCAGACTTTTCAATTCAGACAAGAACAATAAAAATACACCCCAATTGGAGAGCCTTATTCTTATGTTTTAGAAAATATCATTAAAGTTGGGGTCATCACCCTTCCTCCTATAAAACCACACACTGGTTTTGATCCTGCTCATCCCACACCTACGTGGTACAAAGAAAATGACTTCTGCAACTATCATTGGGTAAAAGGTCATAATGATGGCAATTACATCACTTTCAAGAACATTGTCTAGGAAATGCTCGAGAATAGTGAGTTAGTCTTGGATAATCCGAATGCACCTACCAACCAAAACCTACACATTTTCAAGAAACCATTTCCTAATCACATCCCTTCTTCTGACCAAAGCTGGGGAGACCTCAACTAATGATAAGCAACACCCGTGAGGTCCATGCTATTTTCGGTGACCTCATATTCCTTCCAATTTCCTCATATTCCTTCCATAGAGGAAATCCTAGCCCAAAGTCCTCCACCTATACATTAAATCACTTCACATATTCCTCCACCCATAGAGGAACACCCTTCATCTCCTCCCTCACCTGTGAAGGAGCCTTCTATTAACATCGAGACCACTTCACCTTTGGCTTCTCCACCTAGAGAGCCATCACCAACAGTACCTCTCCAACCCATGGGAGATGCTTGTTCATCTCCTCCACCCATAGAGGAGCACCCATCATCTCCTCCACCTATCAAAGATCTAGTAGAAATGTCATTACCTCTAGGTGACCATTCTCCATCAACCACCCAAGATCCTGTTGACTTACTTTCAACTCTCTTACCCACAGAGGCTAAAGCTAGCAATTTCCCTGTTTCTAAAACACATTTTATGGGAATTGCCATTAGATCCACATCAACCTCACCTACAGCAATGCTATTCTCACGCTTAGCCAATTACTTGGATTATGTTGATAGAGCCTTACTTTGGGGGCATCTTCTACTTCCTGTCTCAACACAAATGTAGATGTCACTCGCTGACACCTCCACTATCTATCCAAAAGTGTTTCACCAACCGAGCTAAACACAACCACGGTTATCAAAAATTCTCTCATGACACCACCCATAACCTAACATGCATCTACATCCAAAACCACACCTACATCATCTTCCCTTCCCAAATGTATTACTACTTTAGGGGTCATCCCAACGACTAGACTTACTCATCCACCCATCAAATTAGATTTAGCTATGTCTTCCAAAGCTAACACCAAATTTAACCCGGCCCCTAAACAGAAGAACCAATCTCCTAGATCTCATACCCCAACCTTACCAACCACACCCTTATCACCTTCACCCCTTCTTTCCATCCTAGGACCTCACCCCTCGACCCTGGCTAAGAAACCCCAATCCAGGTAAACCTAGAGCACGTAGCAACCCATTTCCCCATCACAAACGTCTAATATACCCAAGCACTCCACACAACCTTTTCCCTCATCTGTAACCTTTTTACCACCCATACCTCCAATACCATCAATAACTTCTTCACTACCCATGACACTTCCTTCCCTTCCCTTCATACCTCCTACTCAACCTACGCCACCTACCTCCACAACACCTCGGTTACCCCCATGGGTAACCCACCCTCTTCCACCATCCACTTTTCCCTCTACATCTCGTGCAGCTCGTATCACCTTTACCCAAGAAGGTGTAACCTAAAGGAAAAAATCCACTACCCTCCAATAAGGTAGTTAAACCAACCACACACTCTATTGCGGTTATCTACCATGCCCCTACCCAAGCAGAACCACGACCAACACCTATGCCAAAATATTAACCAATCTCCTTGAAACTTCCATCATCACATTACCACCTCTTAGACCTTACGACCCACTCAAACCAAAACCAAAAGGGTTTGATGAAACCAAAATTTACACCTACCATCGTGTGCCAGGACACGATGTAGAGAACTGTAAAGCTTTGAAAGCTTCTCTTGTCTAGTTGTGTCCTCTTGAAGAAAACTTTGACGATGATGACCTTCTTGATGAGGACCCCATTTCACTAGCACCAATTTCCACAATTCTTCCCTCATTGCCTACTCAGTGACCAAAATATCCACCCCCACAACTCTTAGATCCACCCCCAAGATTCAAAATTAACATGGTTTGTATTAGAGAACTCACCAAACTTCCACCCAAATTTTGTGTGCTCAACTCATTTCAAAAGGTTCCTTCCCACCGCTTGGATTACGCCCTCCTATCGTTGCACCTTTCATGGATCACCTACTTCATCTACCTCCCGCCTCAAATCAACATGATCCAAGTTGTTATCCACATTCGAAGGACAAAGGAAAGGAAAAGGCAACCGACCCACCAACCAACCCTATACCCAACATACCATTTGCACCCACACCTAAAGTCACTATCCGCGGCCCCACATATCCTATTTCTAATGGGGTTACACATCGATGATGCTCAAAAAATTACACCAATCCTCCCTCAAAACATCCTTATATGACCTCATCCAAACCTCTAAATCCCATCGTCAAGTGCTCATGGAGGTCCTTGGTCTATTGAGGTTTTACTCAATGACCCTACACCCGTAGCCTCCATAATTACACCACATCATGTAGCCTCTCTCACCAAATTACCACCTTCTTCTACACCTCCACCTACTCACCAAGTACCCACCCTCATCTTCTTAGATGAAGAGATCGCATCACACCAAATCGATGACCTTGATCCAACCCTTTTCATCTCCATCCATATTGATAATATATGTGTATGACATTTTATGATCGATGAGGGTGCTAGAATTAACATCATTTCCTCCCATGCATTTGACCAAATGCGCATACCCGACAATTACATACATAAACATCCTGTCATGTTGCGTTCATTTAATGACGCTATCACTTCTACATTTGGAACCATCATCCTCCATGTTTATATGGGCCCCTATACTATTCCAGAGTTATTTTATGTCTTGGAGGGGGAGTTTCAATATAACCTGTTGCTTGGTAGACCCTGGATTTAGGTCATGGGTTATGTTCCTTGCACTTTGCATCATTGTTTAAAGTTTGAGCATGAAGGACACACCTATATCATTCTGGCTGACCCATCACCTTTCAAAATATATAACATGCTTTAACAACCTAATGACGTGCTTGTACCCATTAAGGCATCTACCTCCATGACCACTTCCTCTTCACCCACACCTCCACTCACCAGTGCCGCCACTACCTCAACCGCACCTAAATCCTCCATTCCTACCACTGCCACAACCTCCATGGCCAACCCGTTAGCCTCCCAATCAGTTAGCTCCACCTCCAATCCAATCTCTAACACATCGTCTATCCCAGCTACCCATATATCAACCAACAATCCCTTGGAAGGCATTTTTCAACACCTCACTCTAGGGGAGTATCACCTATATAATGTCAACACATTCCTTACTCCACAAGAGTATGGAAGCCTTCACCAACACCCTCACTATGATCACCACATAGGAGAGCATCTCCTTTATGGTCCTCCCCACCTTCGCACCAATCTCACCTATGGGGGACTTGATACTTCCACTTATACACCTGAACCACCATCACAAACCCACCCCTTTTCTACTGACCTCCTAGTCACTCACCAATCACCGTTTTACCCACACCTTCTTGCACCGATGTGCATGGAAAGGTTTTGGTTTTGGATTTTACGAGCAATTCCGTCACACTATTATTCCATGTACTACCCACAAACATAACGACTGTAGTGGTATCGAATTTGCTGAACTACCTACTAAGAAGGCTCACATTGAACTCATTGAGGATATCGACCCTTCTCCACCTTCTTCACCTGCTCCACCTTCTTCACCACCTTCACCGACAGAGTTGATGGATCCAGAATCCATTCCTCCTAAATTTTTTTTTTTCATAAACACCATTTCCTTGGGGCCTTTGACTTATCAACGTGAGGGCAAGGCTCCCTCTTCTCTTCCCTTCTTATATCCTAAAATGATCGATGACGATACACCTTCTATTAATGTGTGCGCAATGTTAGGATGATGAATCTATACTCACCTATCTTGGTGCAGAAGACTCTTATATTCATCAATCGTTACCATCTGAGACGTAAACCATGTTGAATGAATCAACTATCAAAATCAACATCCATACTCAGGATGACCCACACATTCTAAAGATCGGCCAATCTTTAGATACTACTGAAACAGGAAGCCATCACTTCTTTTCTCAAAAATCATAACCATGCTTTCACTTGGTCTTACACTGACATGCCTGGTATTGACCCCACCATATTGGTCCACAATATTGTAACCATTCCCGATGTAAAACCCGTGAAACAAAAGTTGAGGAAAATGCACCCTCGCATTGCTCTTCTAGTCAAGGAAGAACTTCAACACCTTCTTTCTATTTCCTTCATCTTACCCATTGATTATCCTCGATGGATTTCTAACATTGTCCTATCACTAAGGTGATAGGGGGACTTCACATTTACATATATTTTTATGACCTTAACCTAGCTTTCCCAAAAGATGACTTTCCTCTACCTAGTATTGACCAGCTAGTTGACCTTACTACTGGTCACGAGATGCTATCACTCATGGATGGCTTCTTAGGTTATAACCAAATCTTGCTTGCTCTAGAGGATCAACACAAAACCGCATTCATCACCCCTTGGGGGACCTTTTCTATCGAGTCATGCCTTTTGGCCTTAAAAACATTGGTGCCACATATCAGTGAGCTATGACTTACATCTTCCATGACATCATGCACCATATATTGGAAGATTATGTAGATGATCTCCTTGCCAAATCTAAAATCTGCTTTGAGAAGGATCAAGGATTCTTAGAAACACCTTCATCAGATAGAATTCTTTCCCCTTTCCAGAAAGGTATGGAAGTCCTCCTAACTCCTTGTAGTTTTTGAGTTATGGCTCGGTGAGGTAAATGGGGAAATTTTCCCTAGGCAAGCCCACATCCAATAGAGAAGTGCCACGTGTCAAGGCGCAGAGAGGAGGCGTGGGGGAATTTGGCACTTAGCCCTTTGGCTTTTTGGCTAAGTGGCAAAAATTCAAAACCGACCCGTGGGCCCTGCGGAGGAGAAGGGAGAAGCACATGGTGGAGTGGTGGGGTGCGGAGGTAAATTGGGATTTTTCCCAATGTGAATTTCAAAGGAAAAAATGGAGGTGCATCCCCCCAAGCAACCAGAAGGTGCCACGTGTCTCGGAGTGGTGGGGGGCACGGGAGTTTTGGGAAATTTTTTCCCAATATGAAAATGTGAAGGAAAAAGGATAGGTCTTGACCCATGAGATGAAACCGAGAAGGTGCCCATGTGTCTCGGAGTGGTGGACCATGGAGTTTTTTTGGGAAATTTTTCCAAAAGGGAAAAATTTAAAATTTGACCCCCAACCCTAATTTTGACTAGTTTTGCCCTAAATCTTCAAGAGGCCATATCTTTCGAACCAGAGCTCAGTTTTTGCATTTTTGGTATCAATGGAAAAAGATGTTGAAATTATCTCTACATGATGGACACTTCAATTTTAAATTTTGATGGCATTTTTTGGGAGAAAATCAAGAAAATGTCTGGCATGCAAAAAAAAAAAAGTTCCTCCCGACTTTGCTCCAATGTTCTCCTACCACGTGGATGGCCGATTTCAAAAGCAATTAGGGAAAAGGAGTGAATGGTTCATATGAAAACTGGAAAATTGAAATATAAAACACATTTTTACACATGTAGAAGCTCTTCTTGGGCTCGTCAGAAGCATTTTCTTTGCTGCAGAGGAATCTGGAAGAAGGAAAAATGATCAAATTTCTATTTGTAACACTTCTTGGCCATTTGGGGAAGTTGTAACCACCCCTTACATGCTATTTCTTGTCCTCTGAGAGTCATTGTTTGGGTTGGCAATCAAATTTGGAAATGGGAAGCATTTTTTGTGAACAGAGGACAAAAATGACAGTCAGTCTTCTTCTATTCTCCTTCTCTATTATTTCTTCTATTCCCACTCATTGTACAAGTTTGAACTCTGAGATCAATAAAAAAGGAAGGAATTTTATGTCCCCTAGATGGAAAGATCGATTGGTGCTTTGTAACCAGCGTGTTTTATTCTATCTTGTGCTCAGAAATTACAAATTTGTCTTTCTTTTGTTAATGAATGCATGTAATGAAACTTCCAATTGATGTGTGTGGGCATCTGACACTCTACCCACAACATTGAACTCCCCCTCCTTCATTCTCACTCCCTCCCTTTCTCAAATTGATTTCTACTATAGCAAGGAGTTGTTATTATTGCCATAGGGATAGTGGAGTGTTCCTATGGATCTCTGGTTGAAAAACCACCACAAATCCACTTTGGTTTTACATGCTAAACAATGGGAGCTGCACCATTCAAATGTAGAGGGACTTAGATTCCCATAGTGTTGGCTTGAAATCCATAAATTTGTCCACAAGACAAATTTTCTAGCCAATAGTTTTTGGTGCCCACCGTGGGGTAGAGTTTGTAGCATCTGCACCCTAAAATGACCACAAGGTTTTAAAGTATTTTTAAAAGTTTTTGAAGTCTGAAGTTCCTTGTGATCCACATGAATACGAGTATGACTATTCTTGCAAATCCTCCTAGAGACCTTCTTCATTCTTTCATATCAAAGAAGATATCATTTTAGACCTAAAGGAGGCTATTTGGCATAGTAGGTAGAGTGTAAAACATTACTCTATTGCTACAAAGATTTTGGACTGAAAAGAAGAACCTACTTTTGAGTTGGAAAGAAAAAAAATAGATTCCAGCACCTCAGAGAAGACAATAAGCTTTCAAGTTGGTTGATAGAAGGTATACTCACCAAGTTGAGGCAAGGAGGAGTGATTGACCCTACTTTTGAGGAGTTGGAGAGAGAAGAAGTAGAGGTTATAGCTCGGTTTGATAGAGAGGAAGAGATTAGAGCTCAACTTGAAGAAATTGCAAGACTCCAAGCTACAGCAGAGGAAAGAGAAGCAGCCCTAGCTACTGAAGAAGCTAGAAACAAAAATAGAATGGCTGATAATGAATGTGAAGCACGTGCACCCAATGTACCATGGGGAAGAAATACTGGTCCACTTGCTCTCCCATGAGTACTCCATGATCTGCCAAGAGGTTCGAGAAAGAATTTTCCCAAATTCAAAGGAGATGGCTCCCAACTCCCTGAAGAACATGTAGCAACCTTCATCACTGCTTGTGGTGTGTTAGGTGTTGAAGATGAAGATGTGTCGGTTAGAATTTTTGTGGAGTCACTCCAAGAGAAAGGCTGTTGAATGGTTTTACATGCTTCTGCAAGATCTATTACTGGTTGGGAAGATATTAGAAAAGCATTTGAAAATAGATTCAAGAGCACTGAAGATGGTCAAGAGCTGCTAGTGTAATTAGTCCAAATAAAGAAAGAAAGCTCTGAATCCATGAGGGACTTTGTAGCAAGGTTTGACAGATTGACAAGAAGAGTCCCTGAAGATGTGCTACCTCCTGAGAACCACCTGAGAAGATTCTTCATTAGTGCCTTGCCATCAGAAGTTGGTTTCTTCCTCAGAAGAGCCCAACCAAACACACTGAGGGAAGCTCAAAACTTTTCCATTGAAACTGATGATGACTTAATCCTCTGGAAAGGTGAAAGGCCCAAATGGGAAGTAAAAGGGTCAGAGTTTGGCTTTAGTAACTATAGATCCTATGTTCTAGAAAATGGAAAATGATCTAGTTGCCTTGAAAAAATCTGTCCCAAATGACAATGAGAAATGCTCAAGGAGGCCAAACTTCCCTGATAGACAAAGAATTGCACCACCTCCTCACCAACTTTCCCTTGAAGCACCTCCTATCAATGCTATCTATGTGACACAGAGAATCAAGAGAGGATGCTGAAATTGATGAACTTGAAGGAGAAATAGTAGAGGATTATGAAGGCTACCTCAAAATTGAAGAAGTTGATATGCACAATGGCTTGTTTGAGTTTGTGGATGATGGGGAAGAAGAAGAGGAAGCCCCAAGCTTCTCATGTGTTGTCTTCACTCGAGCTCAATCCAAGAAAGATGCTCTACCCTCCGTGGCTCAAGAGGAAAAGAAAACTAAAGAAGATCCCACTCCAGTAGCCACACAAAAGAAGATCATCAGTCAGAGGCTCACCATTACCACCCTCAATGGATTCAGCCAAAATGAAACTAGGCCAAATGGCTGCTAGAGATCAGGTTGTTATATCTAGTAAGTCACCTTTTCCTTCTTCTAGCTCACAAGTTATTAAAAACACTCCTCCCTCTAATGAAGTCTATCCTAAGTCAGCCAAAGTTCCTCAAAGACCCTTACCATGTAAACCTTCCCTCACTCCAGAACTTCCCCTCATCCAACATTGTCCCATTTGATTTTGTGGAACATGCAAGTAAGACCAAAGTGCAGCTCTCAGAGATTGAATACTTGCAAACACACCCTGCTCAGTTTGATAGACTAATCAATGTTGTTCGGAGCAGTAAACAGTTCTATACCTTCAAGTTCAAATTATAAAGGTCTGCTCCCGACACCATCTACACCACCTACTCAAAACATGTTGGCCCTAAGTGCTTCCAAAATAGATAAGGTGGAACCCTTCTACTTGTCTCTTCTCATGAATGGTTTTGAGCTCAACAATTGCATCATTGACTCGGAGCTTCTGATAATGTAATGCCACTCAAAGTTTCCAATGCTCTTGGCTTGACACTAACCAGAGTTAACGGAGCTTGTTACTCAATGGAATCTAAGCAAGTACCACTAGTAGGAAGGATAAAAGATGCACAAGTGGCTTTGGTTGAATACCCTGATAAGAAAGTACTTCTAACCATCTTAGTGGCAGACATTCCAACATCTTTTGGCATGCTCTTGAGTAGAAGTTTTTGTAGAGACCTTGGTGGAGAGATAAAGATGGATTGGACCTCTGCAACTATTCTAGTAAAGGGTGAGATGAAGAGGTTACTTCCGGTAAGAAAAATGAAGTTTACAGTAAGAAGTTCTAGTGACCCAAGAGCTAATATCCTCTTTCAAGATTGTGGATTAGGAAACTATTTCCTTACTTCACAATGAGAAGAAGACTTGCCACTTTCCTTGGAATCAGAGAAAGATCAGGTCTGGACTATGGAGTTTGATGGAAGCCATTCCAAAGTAGGCTCAAGGGCTGGTGTTGTGTTGTACTCTCCTTCCAATGTGATGCATCCTTTTGCATACAAACTGCAGTTTGACAACACCAACAATACAACAAGAATATGAAGCTCTCCTCTTGGGCATAAGTGAAGTGGAAGACATGGGAATCAAAAAGCTGAGATGCCTTGGTGATGCAGAAGTGATAGTGAAGCAAATCCACCAGCAATACCAGGTGAAGAACCCAAGGCTCAGGCATTACAGGAATAGAGTGTGGGATTGCATTGAATTCTTTGATGCATTCTCTATTGAAGCCATCCCAAGACAACAAAATGAAAGAGCTGATTCTCTTGTAGTATCAACATCCCTATTGACTCCTCATCCTTCTTTTGGAAAGGAAAAATAACCATTGAGATGGTTTTAGACCAAGTGTACCTGATAACACAGATCACTGGCAAGTTTTCAATGATGACAATCAGATTTTAGCCTTCTTGGAGCAAAGAGACAACTTCAATAATCTCTTCTTTGAGGGAAGTGTTAATCCACATAGAGAAGTTGTGGCTGAAGATGCATCAGATGAAATTGAAAGAGTGGATGATGAAGGCATGATCAGATTGAAAGGTAACAAGATCCCCAAAGGTCTAGTCTCTCTGGAGGACCTGTTTGACAAGCATGACAGATTTATTCATGAAAAAGAAAAGCTATCTTCTCACTTGTCCATCTGATTTTGACAAGGAAAACATTGGGACTTCTGAAGATCCAAGGATGGTCAACATTGGAAAATGTTGCTCACCTGAAGAGAAAAGGAAGTTTGTTG
The DNA here is from genome assembly GCA_018340775.1 of Taxus wallichiana var. yunnanensis. Lineage (NCBI taxonomy): Eukaryota > Viridiplantae > Streptophyta > Pinopsida > Cupressales > Taxaceae > Taxus > Taxus wallichiana. The sequence continues at coordinate 746,311,544 of CM031244.1, read as the reverse complement.
CTTTGCTTAAAAAGTACTCTGATGTGCTGGCCTACTCTTATGATGAGCTCAAATATTTTCAACCGAAGGAAATGCATCATTCCATTCCTCTGAAGTAGGATGCTAAGCCCTTCAGGAAGAAGAAAAGACCCTATAATCCAAAGATTGCTGATGTTATCAAGGAAGAAGTGAACAAGATGTTGAATGCCAGAATCATTTTCCCCATTCACCACTCAACATGGGTGGCCAACATTGTACCAGTCAGAAAGAAAAATGGGGAGATCAGAATATGTGTAGATTTCAGAAAATCTGAATCAGGCATCTCTCAAGGACAATTACCCTCTTCCGATCATGGATCATATCCTACAAGTAGTTATTGGATCTGAGATGCTCTCTTTCTTGATGGCTTCTCAGGGTATAATCAAATTAAAGTGGCCGAAGAAGATTGTAGCAAGATGGCTTTCACAACTCCTTGGGGCACTTTTTCTTACAACAGGATGCCTTTTGGCTTGATCAATGTGGGAGCCACCTTCCAAAGAGCCATGGACCTAGCTTTCAAAGATCTCAAGCATTGCATTGTCATATACCTTGATGACTTAACCATGTTTTCAAAGAAGAGAAGTGAGCATATCTTCCACTTGGAGCAGATTCTTGCAAGATGTAGAAAACATGGCATTTCTCTAAATCCCAAGAAGTGTATCTTTGGAGTCATAGAAGGAAAGTTGTTGGGACACATCGTGAATAAGCATGGAGCACATATTGACCCTGAGAGGGTAAGTGCTATTCAAGCACTATCTCTTCCCACCAGCAAGAAAGGAGTGCACTCATTCTTTGGGAAGGTAAATTTTCTTCACCACTTTGTCCCCAAATTTTCTGAACTAACAAAGCATATCACCTCTATGATGAAGCCTCAAACAAGTTTCAAATGGAGTAGTGAAGGAAAATCAGCATTTGAAGAAATCAAGAAGGCCATTGCCAAAGCTCCAACACTGGTATCTCCAGATTTCAGCAAGGAATTCATCATGTATTATTATGCCTCGGAGCACACTCTTTTTGTTGTCCTAGTTTAGAAGAATGATGAAGGATTGGAAGCACCTATTGCTTTCATGAGCTGCCCTTTGAAGAAGCATGAACTAAATTATAGTCAATTGGAGAAGCATGCATACGTAGTGGTCAAGGCCATGAAGAATTTCAGATTTTACATACTCAACTCTCACACCATGGTGATGGTCCCGGAAGTGCAATCAAGTCCATTTTGACACAACAAGATCCCAGAGCCAAAAGAGGAAATTGGATTGCAAGGATCCAAGAGTATGACCTGGAGATTAAGCCCTCTAATCTGGTTAGAGGAAATGGTTTGTGCAAGTTGATTGCTGAAGATGAATCTCTCAAAGTTCAGCTTGGAGAAAGAGATGACACTTGCCCAACCTACTCAGAAGATTGCCCACAAGTTCTCTTTGTGAACACTACAGAGGAATGGTATGTAGACATCACTTTCTTTCTTACCTATGGGGACTGCCCTCCTCATTTAGATTACAAGTGAAGAACTCTCAGGCTGAAAGTAAGCCAAATATGTGATTTGGAATCATGCACTCTACAAGAAAGGGATAGATGGTTGTTTTCTCAAGTGTGTTGACAAGGAACAACAAGAAAAACTCCTCAAAGCCTATCATGATCAAGCTTGTGGTGGACACTTTTCAGCCATGGTGACTACCCACAAAATTCTCAGAGGTAGATATTATTGGCCTTCTCTTTTTTTGATACTCAGAGCTGGGTTTCTAAATGCAAAGCATGCCAACAATTTGTTGGAAAACCACAGTTAGTTGCATTGCCTCTCAGGCCTGTGATTATTGAAGAACCATTTCAACAATGGGGGTTGGACTTCATTGGCATTTTGAATCCCCATTCAAGTGTTGGGCATACTTATGTGCTCACTACCATGGACTACTTCACCAAATGGGTGGAAGCCATTCCAACCAAACAAGCTAGCTCTGAAGTTGTCTACAATTTCATAAAAGAGAATATCATTGTTCATTTTGGAGTTCCTCAGAAGATTGTAGTGGACAATGCTACTTATTTCTCTTCGAAGGAATTGATGAAATTTGTTATGGCTTGGGATTTCTCTTGCTCATTCTTCTGACTACTATCCTCAAGGGAATGGTCAAGTTGAGTCAAGCAACAAAAATATTGTGACCATTATCCTGCAAGCTTGTTGATGAGAATCAGAAGAATTGGCACAAAAAATTATATGATGCATTGTGGGCTGATAGGATCACTCCTAAGAAGGCAATAGGCATGTCACCTTTTCAGCTGCTATATGGAGTTGAAGTAGAGATTCCTATTACAATTGAAATGCCAGCTCTCAAGCTACTTCAAATAGTGGAAGACAGCCAATACAGAGATTCAATTGACAAGAGGATCCTTTTCCTTGAGAAGCTAGAAGAAGAGAGAAGATCCCAGGTAGTGGACAGAATCAAAGAACATCAGCTGAAAGTGAAGAAGCTCTTTGATGACAGAAGAGCCAAAGCAAGGGAGTTCAGAGCTAGAGATTTGGTCCTACTTTGGGACAAGAGGAGAGAGCCAAAGGGCAGTCATGGTAAGTTTGATTCTTTGTGGTTGGGTCCATTTCAAATTTAGGAAGCTTGTGGTGAGAATGCCTTTCTCTTATCATACTTGGATGGAACTCCATTGGGATTGCCTAGAAGTGGGAAATATTTGAAGTTGTACCATTAGTGAAAGTGAGTTGTCCCTCACCTATACCATAGTTTTTGTTGTTTCCCCCTTTTTTGTTGTGTGTGTTTTGGTTTGTTTTCTGTCTTGGTGTGGTTTTGGTTGGTGTGTTTCCTTCCTTCCTTCTTTCTTTCCTCAGAATTGTACATGACTCTGCAAGGCCCAATGGATAAGGCACTGGTCAATGTTATATGTTTTAAAACTTGAGATTCTGGATCCTCATGCCATGTTTTCTCCCTGTTCAATCCATGCCATGTCCCCAAGCTAGAGCCATTGTTGTCCCCTCAAAATTTTCCTTCTTTTTCCCAAGTCTGGACTTAGAAATTTTTGAGTTGTCACCCTTTGAAAATGGTCCAGTCTAAGTTTTTGAAATCTGGCACTTCCCAAGGGATCAAGGATTCTTAGAAACACCTTCATCAGATAGAGAATTCTTTCCCCTTTCCAGAAAGGTATGGAAGTCCTCCTAACTCCTTGTAGTTTTTGAGTTATGGCTCGGTGGAGGTAAATGGGGAAATTTTCCCTAGGCAAGCCCGCATCCAATAGAGAAGTGCCACGTGTCAAGGTGGAGCGGGGTGCGGGGAGGAATTTGGCACTTAGCCCTTTTGGCTAAGTGGCGCAAAAGTTAAAAGTGGACCCGCGAGCCCCAGGAGAGGAGAAGGAGAGAAGCAGCATGGCAAAGGAGGAGGAAGAAGGGGGGCATGGAGATGGAGGTAAATTGGGATTTTTTCCCAATGTGAATTTCAAAGGCAAAAATGGAGGTGCATCCCCCAAGCAACTAGAAGGTGCCACGTGTCTCTCGGAGCGGCGGGGGCATGGGGTTTTTGGGAAATTTTCCCAATATGAAAACGTGAAGGAAAAGGACAGGTCTTTGGCTGCGAGATGAACCAGAAGGTGCCATGTGTCTCGGAGTGGTGGACCCATGGAGTTTTTTGGGAAATTTTTCCAAAAGGGAAAAATTTAAAATTTGACCCGCCAACCCTAATTTTGACAGTTTTGCCCTAAATCTTCAAGAGGCCATATCTTTCGAACCAGAGCTTGGTTTTTTGTTTTTGGTATCAATGGAAAGATGTTGAAATTCTCTACATGATGGACACTTCAATTTTAAATTTTGATGGTTTTGTGGGAGAAAATGAGAAAATGTCTCTGGCATGCAAAAAAAAAAAAAAAAGTTCCTCCCGACTTCACTCCAATGTTCTCCTGCCACGTGGATGGCCCGATTTCAAAGAAATTAGGGAAAAGGAGTGAAACGGTTCATATGCAAACTAGAAAATTGAAATATAAAACACATTTTTACATGCAGAAGCTCTTCTTGGGCTCATTAGAAGTGTTTTCTTTGTTGCAGAGGAATATGGAAGAAGGAAAAATGATCAAATTTGTTTGTAACTGCTTCTTGGCCATTTGGGGAAGTTGTAACCACCCCTTACATGCTATTTCTTGTCCTCTGAGAGTCATTGTTTGGGATGGAAATCAAATTTGGAAATGGGAAGCATGTTTTTTTGTGAACAGAGGACAAAAATGATAGTCAGTCTTCTTCTATTCTCCTTCTCTGTATTATTTCTTCTATTCCCACTCATTGTACAAGTTTGAACTCTGAGATCAATAAAAAAGGAAGGAATTTTATGTCCCCTGGATGGAAAGATCGATTGGTGCTTTGTAACAAAATGTTTTTATTTTGTCTTGTGCTCAGAAATTACAAATTTGTCTTTCTTCTATTAATGAATGCATGTAATGAAACTTCCAGTTGATGTGTGTGGGCATCTGACACTCTACCCACAACATTGAACTCCCCCTCCTTCATTCTCACTCCCTCCCCTTTCTCAGATTGATTTTTCTATAGCAAGGAGTTGTTATTATTGCCATAGGGACAAGTGGAGTGTTCTGTGGATCTCTGGTTGAAAAACCACCACAAATCCACTTCGGTTTTACATGCTAAACAATGGGAGCTGCACCATTCAAATGTAGAGGGACTTAGATTCCCATAGCATTTTCAAACCATGTCACGTTCTAGAACAAATTTGCTGAGATACCATGGCCCACTCTGGCTTCTCGAATACCCATTTCACCCACTTGAATCTAAAATCTTTGTCAACATACAAAGACTCTAATCACCCTCTTATTTACCTCATGAAGTTTACTCTATCAAAACCGATGCTCTTGACTTGAGTGACCTTTGGTATAAACAATACTCAGACTATCTTTCCCTCTCCATCTTACCTCCCGACCTCACTCGTAATGGACAACATGCCTTTCTCAAAAGGGCCTCTCATTACATCATCATGGGTGGCCTCCTCTATAAGCATGGCTTTGATGGTATTCTCTTAAGGTGCCTTACAAGTTATGAAATTCTCTATACCATTAAGGAAGTTCATGATGGCATATGTGGAGGTCACTTCAGTGGTCTCATGGTTACTAAGTGTATTCTTCACCTAGGCTATTATTGGCTGACCCTTAACCATGATTGTTGTGACTACGTTAAGCATTGTGTAAAATGCCAACAACATGCTAATCTTCATCATACACCTAGTCATGCCTTATAGGTCACCCATCACCTTTGACCCTTCTCTCAATGGGGATTGGATCTTGTCGGAGAGATCAATCCCCATTCTTCCCAGAGACATCAATGGATAATCACCGCTACCAAATATTACACCAAATGGCTTGAAGCCATACCTCTCATCTCTATGAAAGCCGAGAAAATATGTGAGTTTATCAATCATCACATTATCTGTCGCTTTGGCGTTCCACATCACCTCATCACTGATAATAGAAAATAATTCAAAAATAAAACCTTACGAAAAATTTGCGACGCCTTCGGCATTCAACTAAGTTTCTCGTCACCTTATTACCCACAAACCAACGGCCAATCTGAATCCACTAATAAAACCCTGAACAAAATTCTCATGAAAGTGGTTAATGATATTGGGAAGGGTGACATATGCACATTACTTTTGCCTTATGGGCGTACCATACTAGTATTCATACTTCCACTATTTCCACTCCTTTTCTCTCGGTCTAGTGCAGCAGTCTGTTCTACCTCTCGAAGTCTAGATTCCATCTCTTCGTATTTCTCTCCATGACATGCTCAATGATGATGACTTTCACCAGGACCATTTAACACAACTTGAGTTATTAGACGAATGTCATCTTAATGCTCTTGACCATCTCCAAGTTTACCAAAAATGTATCAAACATGCCTATGACAAAATGTGTTCATGAATGAACCTTCCAAGTTGGTGATCTTGTCTTGAAGGAAAATCAACATGTAACCAAAGCATATAAAATTAAATGGGACAAATTTGCTCCTAATTGGCTTGGACCATACATCATGACTCATGCCTGTGGATCAGTTGCTTATCATTTATCTTCAATCGATGGTAAAACTAAACTTGAGCCCCTTAATGACTTGAATCTTGACCATTCTACTTGTTGACTTTCAATCCTACCTCACCTTCTACCTATTTTCATGCTCATCCCTTGAGCGCTATTCAATTCCCTCCTTTCACTATGCCCTCCAAGAAAATCAAACAAGAATCATGTGTGTACCCGTCACTCTTTTACCCTCTCTTAAATATGTGCACCATAGCTCTGCACATGGCATGATTCTCATGGATACTTTTCATACGCTTTCAAATGAGATCCCATGGTCATTTCACCTTTCTTTCTAAAAAAAAAGAATCTGATTCTTCACCTTAGTCTTATCCATGACTTAAAATCCCTCACATAAATTCAACATGGGATCCAACTCCTTGATTCAAACTTCCAATAAAAAGATGAGTCCCTCAAAAAGGACATCTTTCTCTCTACATCACTACTATAAATAGATTGCTCCCTCGAAGGACAGCTATGTAAAGCTTGCTTTAAAAAAAAAACGAAGCTTCCTGCATCGATCAACTTCGTGAAGACCTTAAGGAGTGAATTTCCTCATCCCATATAGACTTCCCACATTGATCAGTCTATCTCAAATACAAGTCAAACAAAAAATTTTTCTTCATGGACTTGCTCATCGTGATCTTGGATCTCTTGCCAAAAGGCATACTATCTCATACCATATAACCTAACCATTTTTTCACCTTCTCACCATTTGTAGCTTCATTTCCTATCGCCTCAAAGGACTGCTTTGTAACCATGATATTTGGTGATCATGTGACTATTATTCACCTTTAGAATAATCAATCATGTAATGTCTTTAGGGTCTTATGTTCACTAGCCTATCTAAGGTATGATCCAACTGTTATGATCCTCACCAATCAGGTGGCTCTCTTGCCTCCTCTTATCTTTTAAATTCTTCATTACATATTGATTATCCTATACAGGACTAGACCTCGACACTTATCTTTGGGAAATTTTCCTCTTTCACCACAATCAACTTAAAATCACCCATACCTATTTGCCCACAATTCAACCATACCTAAAAGACCTCAACTCAATCATGCCTATAACCTACCAACCCATTCTCATACCTCCTCACATTTTCCCTCGCTTATGGGAGATCTACATCGGCTTTGAGGTCACCTTTCATTGGGACTATGTAGGCGGTGCTTCGAGGGCATGGGGCCCTTGAAGGTTAGCTCAACCACTCTCTACCCTCACCAAATTTCCCCATTCCTAGTCACATTCTACCCTAATTAGTTTCCTTTTATATCAATAATTGGAAATTAAACCACACAAACAACAATTGCTTCACATCTTTACCATCATCACTCATACATTTAGTATGTCTACCATTTCTTTACCGTTATCATGCATTTTACTATAAAACATCTTAATGTGATCCATGTCATCATTAATTACACAAATTAATGAATTACAAACTCAGCAATCTCAACTCAGCCATACCTAAACCAACCTATACTTCATCATACCTAAGTTAACATGACTCAATCCATACTTATGACTGACTCCATCCATGCCTAAACCAAAAACCTAATTTGATCCATGCTTATGACTTGGCTCTATCATGCCTACACTACTTAGTTTCCATCACATGTACAAATCAAAATAGTAAGTTAAACACAACCATGTATACACCATGCCATAATCACCATCATCTCTATAAATCAATCATCTAAACATTTGTATCCATATACATGACTCTCGAAATATCTTTGGCACGCAGCTAATGTATATAACTATTGTCCCTTAAAAATTCCCCTCTTTTGATGGTTGAAAATTTTGAGTTGGCACCCTTGATAATATGTTAATGAAGAATAAATTTGAAGAGTTAGTGAAAATCCCGTTTCTTGGGGTCATTTTAGTAACTTGCGGGTCTGTCAAACATTTTGTCCCCCATGTCCCAAGTTCCTCTAGGCCTCCGATTTTCCGATTCCCATATCGCTCGCATCGGCCAAATTGGGTCTTCATGTCCCAGATGTCCCAATTATTGGTGTGCTTCTTATTCACCAATTCACCGATATGCCCACAAGTTCTTGTCATCGGGTTTTTGCATATTTTCAGCCCATATGTCCCAAATTCACACTGGGCTTCGTGTTCTCTATCCCTGTATCACCCACATCGGCTGAATTAGGTCTTTGGGTCCTTCACGTTTATGTCCTTGGACTACTGTGCTCATTTGGCCCGCTTTTCCCGCATCGCCCACTTGGCCAAATCACGTCTTCGTGTCCCATGGACCGTCCGGGCCAATTTTTTCCACTTTTCCCACATTTCACCTTTTTGAGTCGGCCACGGGGTGTATTTAATGCACACTAATGACCTTATCTCTCCTGAATAGCTATTTAAAGGGACTACCACCTATGCATTTGTCACATTGCTTACTTGCTTTTTCTCACCCACATCCTAGCAATTGAGTCATTTGTTCATCTCCCTGTATCCTTTACATTTTCATCACAAATTTGTTCTTGGAAGGTTGTCCCTCTGTGCATTGCAAAAATGAAGATCAAGTTTCAAGGCGGGAACATCTGTCACCTCTAAAGACCTCTGTACCAAATATTGGGGATAGTGAAGTTTGACACTTAGATTTTGGTGATTTTTGGGGTAGACTAACATGCGCCAACCCTGCTCCCATGGCCCAAATGATCAGTGACAGTGGAATCATGTATGCGGCTGGTTTTCCCATCTCTATGTAGTGTGCTAACACCGTGCTTTCTTGCGGAGCTCATTTTAACCCAGATACCAGGGAGCTTGCTAATGTGCATGGGGAATTAATTGCCAAATTGGATGTTGTTGCCATTATTGCTGCCCTACACATTCCTGAGACCGAAGACTCCATCATTCTCACTCTTTCTCAAGCTCAAACCCTATTTGATCAAGATAGTGAAAATACAAGGCACGAGTAGTGAAGTCATGGTTAAAGAACCCTAAAGGAGCGTCCCAACTCTCCAAAGCATTGTTTAGGGTTGATTTCAATGAGGAGCTATCAGATTTCATCATCTTTCTCACTCGTATCATGGGAATGCCCTCCACCAATGAATTTAATTTTGGATGTGCCCCTTTATAAACATCATCTGCGAGGGAAAGCAGAACATAAAGCGGTCGGAATTATCTATATTAACCTGACTGAGCAATTGTCAAATGTTTAACAAACTAAGAAGTTCTATATGAATTCTTATCTCATGTATACCCTAGCTGTGTCCAGGAGTGGTTTGGTTTCACCTACATGGAGGGCAAGAAGGATGAGCCTATCTACACATACTACCCTCAGTTTACCCTCAAGGCCAGCAATCACAATTTCAGAAGGGTCAATGATGCTTTCACCATGTATATTGTAAGACTCTTGGAGGGTGACACTGCTAGGAGATTTTCTGATGAAGTTATGACTTTGATAGCCAAGTACGGGGCTTTCTTCATCCAATTTAGAAGGTTCTCATACATTAGGTTGGCTTGCTTTGAAAGTACACCCCTCAAGCTCCCCATGTTTTGCAATGATAAAATGGCTCTGGTTGAAGTGTGCAGGCAGCTTGATAAACTACACAAAACCTGTAGAGACAAGAAGATCACTGGTCTTCATTTCCCTATCTCCCTAGGAAATTATACATGTAAAACAACTCTAGATGCCCAAAACATAGAAAGGGCTATTACTCCTCTCACTGTCCATTTCTTCAGACCCAGGACTTGTTTTGATATGAAGAATTTTATTGATCAGAACCTCAGAATAACTTATCATCATAAACCAGACACTGAGGATTACTGGGCTGATTGTGCTAATGATTTTGAAGCCAGAAGGAGGCATTATGGTAGACTCTCTCTGCAACAAATTATAGATCTCAATCTCTACCAGTACTCGAGGGTCATAAAGATGATGATGAGGGCTTACAATATTTTGAGTACAAAAGTTCCATCAAGCACAATCCTCTAGAAACCTAGGATTGGTATGTGAAGGAGAAAGATGATTTGGGTGAGATAATTGCTCTGTCCTCGTCAAAACTAAGGTTTGGCTTTATAGAAAAGTTTATGAATTCAGAAGGACCCATGGCAAATCTTCTTCAAGAGAAACTTCCACACCTGGGAAGGAAGTACATACGCCCGATCTTGAGTTACTTGAAAACCCCTCCTTCCTCCATGAAAGAGCACTGATTGTCTACCCTTCTTCTTTCACTCAAGTGTATCAAAAGAAGGCAAAGAGGTTAAGAAAGAACCAATCGAGGAAGAGAATCTTCTCAAGCACTCGAATTGCCTAGTGAGATAGAGAATGTTATTGTTCTAAGTGAGAATGCGGATTATGAGATGGAAAAACCAGAAGAAACCCCTGGAAACACTGTTGAGATGGAAAAGGAAAGATCAAGAACTGAACCTCCAAGTTTAACATATTCCTCTACAAAGGAAACTCTTGAGGTTCCATGTACTTCCCCACTGGAGGCAACAGTAGTTCAGAATCTGAGCACCATGAGTTCACTTGCACTCGGGCCCCTTGCTCCTTTTGTTTCCTCTTCTTCCTTTGCCTAGGTGCAGCCCCATGTTGACAGTAAGAAAATAAAGTCTTCCTCCTAGTTAACAGGGCCTGATTTTGATGTTGTAGCAGCTCTGCTTGGTACAACTCCCCCTCCTCCAGCAAAGAAAGCAAAGAATACTTCACAGTTGGTATCTGATGCCCAAGGTCAGTAGTTTCTTGAGGTTTCCGATCTAGAGCGAGATAAGGAGGAGAAGGATCTCTTGATCTCTGACTTGGAGCTTTCTAGGATTCCACTGGGAGAATCCACACCTGAGAGTGAGGTTCATAACCTTTGGGAAACTATCGCTAAGGTTATTAAATGGGTCGAGAAAGGAAAATAGAATCAGGAGAAATTGGAAGAATAGAACTAAGTTCTTTTCAACTTTATTAGATCATTATTGGCTAAAGATAAAGTTTTGGATCCAACTCCATTGGCTTCTCTTACACCTCCCATCATTCTCGGCTAGAATGAGGTTCAAAGCATCAAGGACATACATAAGTATTCTACTTATGGGAAGGCTATTGAGGCCATGGTAGATGATATGACTATAGCAGGTTTAAACTTCATTGAGGAAGCCTTCAAAACCAATGAGAAGGTGATCAAGTTGTAGCAGAAACTCTCTTCCTCAATCAAAGCTATGGACAAGGAATTGAAAGTCTGGAGTGGATGTATGCAGATCTCCATCTAATGGGTCAAACCGATGAGAGGATCCTATTGGAAAAAATGTATTTGATGATGTCAAGAATAACTTGTCAAGGACGTGGATCTTTAGCATTGAATGGAAGATAAAGGTTCTAGAAGAGGCACTAGGGGAATTGAGGAATGTATGGCAAGAAAGGGGAGTCTTTTAAAACTTGTGTTGTATCCACCTTCAAAGATATCCACTGCCATTTTCAGGATGAAGTCACAGGTGTCCCCTTCTCTCTCCAAGAAATCAAGGCTCAATTTAAATCCTTTGTCAAGGATGATCTGTTCAAGGAAGAATCAATCACCAAAGAGAAAATGAAGGATGTTTGTTCTCTTCACTCAGCTATTTTGAAGCTAACAAGAATATCTGAATCACCTTTGAGTTCGACAAGGACATGGAGAAATGCTTAGGCACATGGACTCACACCACTTCTAACACAACAATTCCAAGAGGCATGGAAATAGCGGAAGTGTTGAAGAGATTTAGAAACCAGATCCTCAAGACGGTGGCCCCCTTAGCCACAACTAGGTATCTCTACTTCTTGCCCTTGATTCTCTTCTTTCTATTTGTTATGTTTAGGTCTCATTGTAATTTAATTAAGGATTTTATGTTATGTATTTCCTTAATTAATCTTTTAGTTAAAAGAAACGGTTACCAAATGTAACCACTTTGTAAGCTATATATTGGGATCTCCACGTCATTTTAAGGGAAAGAAGTCGATATTTTTAAAGTATAAAAGAATCGAAAGCTATCAATACAGAAGATTTTCCCTTCCTATTTTTATCTACGTTATTTATTCCCTCTTACTTGTCTAAAGTTGTTGAATCATTAATCTATTTACATTAAGAAGCTTTATATTCTTGTGGATGTCTTCTCTGGAACTTTGTGTCTGTGAAATAACATCTGGTGGTTTTAATATGAATGATTTTGTTCTATATATTTTTTTGCTCAGCATTTATAAGGAACTATTTTTCTATCTATACTTCCTAAAAGTGCTATTCTACCTTTTCCCTCCATTAGTTCTTTTGTTCTCTTGTATTGATAATCTGTCTTGGCATTAAAACACTTTCATGATATCAGAGTTCCTCATCAAAGTTGGAAGTTGTACATTTGTAAATAGTTGTGCCATTTGCTTTCAATAAGGGAACCTCTCCCATTAAAGAGGAGGGACTTTTGTCCCCTGACTATTGCTTTCATTAAAGTCCTAATTTGACAACCAATAATAAAAAATATCAAAAATATCACGTACATCCTTACTATCTTCAGCACATAGGACAATTTATATGTCAAAAATATGATGAAAAAAATAAACTAATCATACATGGAGCTCAATCATCTCCCCATCGATATATAAGTCTCTGTCTCATCTATCTCCTCCTCCACTCCTCTATCCCGATGTCTGCGGTGACCTCCCTCTACCTCACCCTTGTTTGGCCCCCGATGGTCCACGCCTGCGGAGTTGGCCTCCATGCACTAGTAGCCTCACCCCGACCTCACCCTATGGGATCGTTGGCCCCATGTACTCCCACACTATGTGTGTAGGATCTTCTCCTCTCACTCGAGGCCTGCTGTACTCTGTGCTTGGTATATGATAAGACATATATCCCCAATGTCATCAAGTGATCCTAGTAGTATCTCACCTTTCCCATGACATCTTTCAACCTAGCTATAGAGTGTCTTGTCTGCAGTGGTACCATCGGCCTTTTACCCTACCTTGATCCTTCCTGAATAATGGGACCCTGTCCCTACCCCTATAGTGGTGCCATCGGCACCGTAACCTACACCTATACCTAGGCCTAAAGGGCCACTATCTATGCATGTGTAGTGGCCAACTAGCCTAGAAAACTTGTAACATGTCCCTGTGCCATGGCCAACTAGCCCTGCAAACCTGTCACTGTGCCTATAGGGTGGCTACCTGCACCCCATCTCCATCTCCACCCTCTCCCTCTCCCCCTAGTGTGGGTACTGGTCCCTATCCTCCTCTACCTAAAAAGTGGCCACATGTGCCTACAGAGTCATAACTTATATCTTGGTCCTTCTCGGATGTCCCTGTACTATGCCCAATTGGGTCATAAGGGTACCCACCTTCCATTATAGGGTGTCTCTCTATCTTTGATAGTAGCTAAATCCATTTGCCCGACCTTAGCAATACTACTTCTGCTATGTAACCCACCACTATCTATACCTATTTGTCACCCCTGACATCATCTATCTGTCGATCGAATGACTCCTCCTCCTTCCCGGTCAACACTATAGGTCATGGCGGAGACATAGGCCTCTCCACATAATCTCTTCTATATTGTGGGAAGGGTGGGGGTATATCCTGCGGTAACCTAAACTGCCATCTAACCTGGTCTATGGGTATCATCTCATGCTCCCCTACCTACCGCCCCTCTATCCACCTGTAGATTTATAACCCATCCAACTCTACCACCATCTTCCTATATGAAGGGAAGCCCACATATGGCCTCCAAATGATGTCCACACTAGACAACCCCTCCAGTAATCACCTATAATAGGCTACATCATGTGTAGCTCTCACCACTCGGTGCTCTCCAATAACCGGGTACCCATCGCCTATAGCCCACTCGAATAAAACTTGGCTCGAATGCATCAGCCTAGGGCATACCTAGTTGGGCACACACACAATGTGCTCATAGGCCCAACAATGTAATAAGAATGTGTAACAAAATCTGAATTGTTGTTGTCACCCATAAGCCCACAACTCCCTATATAGCTGCACCAAGAACACAAGCACCCATGCAAACCGAGTCCTGCTCTCCACCATGTCATGTAGAACCCCCATCAGTGACCATGGGAACCTCCCACCCTCTGCATCTAGCAGTGTAAAATAATAGATTGCCTCCATCAAAAGCACTACCAGCCTCATCTCCTCGGGGTAAACTTGGTACATCGCCCGTAGCTCATATTGACACTGTGGAATCCTAACAATGCCAGCCCCTCTCAAAACACTAATAATGATGGTAAATCCTTGAATGCCTCTAAGGAGATAGAGTAAACCTATGTACCTAATATAGGTAGTTGCAAGATCCTGTAAACATCCTCTAGGGTGATCGTGATCTCACCCATCGGCAAATGGAATGTATTGGTCACTAAATCCCATCTATCGATGAGGGCAACCATCAAACTCACCTCCTGGACTACGTGCCAGTAGTGTCTAACCCCAATCAGGCCCACATCTACAACATGGCTCCACTCCTCATGTGTCATCTTCCCTCGTACCTCCACGAGCAAGGGAGGTACCCTATCCCTCATCCGTAGCTATTCCTTGGCTTGCATATAACCAATCATATTAATAAAACTTGACCATACCTGCATGCAACCTTGTCACCCCCACTATACCACTTACCCTAACTAAATCAACCTTTCACCTATATCTATGCCCTAAATCAACACTACCTATCTACCCACACTTTGAACCCTCACCTATTTTCATTTTTCCCCTCTCACCAATCTTCCTTATTCACCCACCTACCCATACCCATAACTCTTTCCCCTACCTAAATTTCCCTACCCCTACCTATCTATCCATAACCCGTCTATTTTAGATCCTTATGGGCTGCCCTGTAGCTTGCCGATGACATCGAGTCATCATCGACCGACCATGGTCCAACAATAACCAGCATTGGTTACCATATCTATGACCGATAATGGTCCTTACCCATCGACATCGGCTAAGAGTGGACCGAAGTCGGTCACTATCGTGGTGAAAAACCATGATGCCCTACCCTATTTATACCCACACTTCTCCTTTCTACCCATTTCCCCACTAATGCCTACCCAATACCTATTCCCACCTCTCATTTACCTAAATCTACCCTCCCTTATTCCCCTTTTCTCATTACATTCCCCACATTCAAATTTTAATATTTCCCCCAAAACCCACTTTCCTCCTACCTGATTTCTCTCCTCCACCTACTCAAAACAAACAACAATAGGAATGGACTCTTACCTCATCATGTTGCCATCTATGTGGTGGCACCTCAGGCCGCTACACAAGTCCACCCGATCCCTCTCCTGCCTCTGCCATCACCGATTTCCCGCTAGCTCAATTGAATTAAATCAATCACCCAATAAAATCACCGTGCTCATAGAACCACCTATCGACCAACAATCACTCAATCTATGGCTCGCTAACTCATCTCTCCATGTTGATTGGTCACTTTCTACCTCTTTATCTCTCTTGTCATTTTCCCCTATGTGGAAAATGAAAATGATTTTCAAAACACGACAATTTTTCTTTTTATAGCCTTCCCGACTTGACCGGCGATGGTTTCACCTTGACCGACATCGGTCCTATGCCCTAGCCTACCGTGGTCGGTTCATGGTGACCAACATCGGTTAATTATGACCATTTTTGGTTATCCTGCTCAGTCTTATTACTACCCATTACCCCTAATTTGCTGGCTTGAATCCTTTCTACCTTACCCACACCGACTTGGACACTTCATTTACCACCAAAACTCTCCATCATTTGGGTACTCATTATTTTACCCATGCCTCGACCCTACCCATGTTGTGACCTATCTACTTGGACCTAGAACATTGATAGTGACCTATGACCTCATGTGCTCACTATACCTTGTGACACCGTTATTCTTGTTGTTTGACCTAATGACCTTACCTTGCCTCTTACCGTGACCATTTGTCCCGACCCAACCTTTGGTGTATCGAAACATAGCTAAACATTCCTGCACTTGACTTGCGTTGTGTTTCTTGACCATATCCTATACCTTGGATAATGGAATCACCTCAACCTTGTTTGGATAAACCTATCGACCTTAGATAATGTAGAGTTTGCATGATCTTCAACCCGGTACTATACATACTAGTTTATACTTGTGCATGTGTTTGAATGTTACTACCTTTGACCCTGACCCATTACCTGGATTAATCGATTGGACCTTTAGCCCTTTACCCCCATTTCCCACCTTCCTCTTCATCACATTCACCTTTTATCAAACCACTCACCGATTCTGCCTTCTGCATCATCAATTCCTAGTTTGAGGGGGATCACCTTCACCCACACATGGGGCAACCACATCTTATTTTTGTCAGCGTCACTTACCAATACAAGCTACGTAACAAAAAGGGGAAAAATGTAGACACCAAAATTGGGTCACACTCCCCTTGACCCCTCGTCAAATAACCAACCTAAACACACTTACCTAGTCATGGCCCCTTACACCCCACACTAATATTAATTTAATTAAATTAATCCATGTCATCACAATATTTATTATTTAATCATCATAATTAAGATAATTCCCACACTACCACCTCACCCTAAGACTATTCTTAGTATGTTTGCCATAACTAACTAAGACCCAACTAAAACCCTAAAAATCAAAGCTTACATTCCCTCTAACCACATTCCCGCATGTTAGAAAAGAATCTTCCATTCTAATCTATGAAAATAAACTAACTGGATCCAAGAAATCAAGCAAATTTTCCCATTTTAGTAAACCTAGGAAATCTCACCCTAACCGACACTAGTCACCATAAACCGATGCAAGTCAACCTGAACCATCATTCCCTTTTAATTCCCTTTGGTAACCTTATTTTCGAGGTTGGCACATTTCTAAGAGCAAGAGAGAAAAATCACATCTGCATGCAATCAGAGTGAGCACCCATTCACACCTAGACATCCACAACATCCAAGCCAAGATTTGATTCAATCAACCAAGGAGGAAAGCCCAGGTAGCTCAAGAAATAGTCTCCTATCAACTGATGGCCCTTCACAGAAGAAATATCTCACCACCATCTCCACTCTTCACCCATAGTTGACTGGTAACAAATTCCTAGTAAGTATATTACTCTATTCAGTCTAGTTTGATTTGAATACTTTCAGTATTTAGATTCTTTTGTGTACTATTGCCTTCCTAGCCACTCACTATTTCTCTGTGATAAATTTCCTCCTATACTTCTTCCAAAACCCCTCAAAGACCTCGTCCTAGTAATCCAACACTCCATTCCGACCTACCAAACCCTTTGTGCAATCACAAAGAAGATCTAAAATCCATTCTATAACATCTCCCATTTTCCCACAATCACTGGCATCGGTCTGCCTAAACCACCATCGGTCGAGCCTATACCGACATCAGTTTACCTATCCGATACTACTCTACTACTGCCATTCACCAACTTAACCCATTACTCCTCCCAACTTCACAAAAACCGCACTAGACCTGCCCACTGACCTTCATCCCTACCCACACCTCCTAAACACCTCACCCAGTTCACCATCAACTTGGAAAATAGACCCAAACCCTGTTCTCTATCCCTTATTATTTCTTTAGTGACCGACATCGGTCACGACTAGATTGGCATGGGTCTCTATGTCTTTCAACATAGTATAGACCAGCAACCTACCTACTTACTCCCAAGTTACCTATAATCACCTATGACCTTCATCAGATCTCTATCAGACCTACAAAAACCTAGAACCATTTTCCTAACCTCTGGATCTGATCCTAACCTAGCTTGTTAGATTAGATTTTTCTTATTGTGTTTATATGAGATGCCTAAATCATATTGACTACTAGTAGGACAATATTTACCTTATTTCTCGCATTAATTTTTTACAATAGTGGATTGAAAGCCGTTTAGGGAGTATCAATCTTCTTGGAACTATCATACACTAAATAGTCCACTTTGGATATACTATTTAACTTCTATTTGGTGGTCTTGTTTTTTATTTCAGGTAGTTCCTCCTAGCTAAAAGGAACCTCTCATAGTTATTGTGGATCAAAAATTCATACACACGCAACAAGCCTCAACCAGCTTCAACATGCATTCCTCCTAGTCCTTTTACCCTCATCTATTGTGTCACATTCCAAGAAATGATCTAAGAATCAAGTGAAACAACAAGGACGTGAAAGAGGATGTTGAGGATTTGTGCCAAGGGGTCTAGATCTTGTTTGTGAAGAGGCACCCTTGGGAGGAATGACAACAATTTCTACTGGAGGGTCCAAAGATGTTATTATGGTTGATACAGGAGGAGGGAGTAGTCTTTGCATGATGATGTCAAAAGGAAGAAAAGATTGGTTTGATGTGAAAGTGTCCGATTTTGCAAAGAAGGTAGGAGGATCACTTGAAGTTATTGCAAGTTGAAGTGCTTTCCAAAATTATTCAAGTGATGAAAGTGATGTAGAAGAAGAAGGTAATGTAGATGTGGTCAAAATAGTTGATGTCTTGGGTGTGGGTAAGAGTGCAGAAAGAGGGACTGAAATTGATGCTAAGGATTGTATAAGGGGTAAAGGAAGAATGGATGTGGATAAAGTAGTTGAACCTAATGAAGTGGATGTGATAAGTGATGAAGTAGGTGTAATAGGTAAAGGAGTTGATATAGGTGTTGGATCAATGGTGGGTGTAGAATTAGATGGGGATGGTTGTTTCATAAATGATTCAAGGGGCATCATTGATACACTTGCGAATGGGGAAGATGTGACATGTGTGGAAGTAGGTATGGATGTGGGAATAGATACTTTGAGATAGATGTAGGTATGATTGGTGTGGGTATGGGAATAAGTGTTGATGAAATTATTGATGTAGGAAAATTGTCTAGAGAGGTGGATATAATGGTTGATGAAGGGGGTGAATTTATGGATGAGATAAGATCTTGATCAATAATGTGCAAAGTGTTTATGGTATTAAAGTTGGGTGCTTGGGATGTAGATCATGTGGTGGCTTGAATTGTTGCTGCATGATTGGGCAATGGTTGTTTAAAGATGTCAAGTGGTTGGTTAGGGGATGCATTAGGATTGTCCACTTGAATATTTCCATGATCGATGAGTCTTTAGACTAGATATTTGAAGGTTTGACACCTCTCTATATCGTGTCCTCATACTTGGTGATATTTACTAGTAATGATCTTCATGATACCATGTAGGTTTTGGTCTTGATTCATCAAATGGCTGGATAGGAGGAAGAGTGATAAGGTTAACCACCATCATTTTGTCAAATATTGAACTATACGATTCTCCAAGGGGAGTATAGTTGGGCGTTAGTCTAGGGGATCTTTGTTGAGGCCACACACTAGAAGTAGGTTATGGAAGATGATCTAGTGATGACAACATTGGACGTTACCTTTTATTTTTTGTTTTGCGTGGAGGATTTGGTAAATTCATGTTTAGGTTTATTTTATTTTAATTTTACATGAATCTGCTCAAGGGTGCATGTTTCAAGTTTGTAAGCCATGGTGAAGACTTCGTTGAAGGTTTGGTACGATTGGATTTATAAATTAGAAGATATATGCTTCACACACAAACATGAGATGATCTCAATGAGATCAATTTGTAGAAGAGGGAAGGATAACTGGTTTATAATGCCATGTCATTGTGCGAAAAATTCGTTGATGGATTCATCATCAAATTGTTGAATGACATATAGATCGGTGATAGTTATTTTATACGTGATGTTAATAAAAAAGTGTTCTAAAAATAGTTGCATGAGTTGGGAGAAGGATAATATAGAATATTACAGGATACTATTGTAATAAACTAATGCGGGACCTACCAAGGACATGGGGAAAGTGTGAAGCATTAAGTCCTAATCATGTGCAATGAGGTAGCACGTATGTATGAATGCACGAAGATGCTATTGTGGATCCTTGTAATTATGCCATGATTGATATCTTTACTTGATTCTATAATTGAAGTTTACAAATGTTGATATGTGATTTTGGTTCTAAGATGGTATACTCTTCTGAACTGCTGATCATGTTTTCTGTAGATGATATGTTTTACCTTCTAATTCGATGAAATCATACCGTGTTAGTATTGTAATGATGTTGAATTGTATTCATATACTCATTGAGCTAAGATTTGAAGTATAATGTGTGAATTTTCATAAAATCAAGTAAATTCGGTCTTATGGACTATGCCGTAAGTTATCTAAGTTACATTATTAAACTTGTTTCTTAGTCTATTGCATTACTATTAAAGGAATAGTCATACCTTGGATCAATTTAAGTGATCCAAGGCATGCCTAAAATTGATATATCATTTTGATCATATTTTCTAAGCCGATTAACACATTTTTGTTATTGAGATACCTTCATACTTAGGCTTAAATAATTGATAGATCACTAAGAGCATCTGGTGAACATTTCTTTCCATTAATCTACCTTCTTGGTTTGAAAGTTTCTACAGGTAATGTTCTTGTGGAATTTCGTTAAGAACTAATCGAACCTATTATATGGTGATAGTTAATCATTATGAGAATCTAACTATTCTAGATGCATTCTATGATCCTTAGCCCTAGCTAAGTTTAATACATTTTGTAAGGGAACTTAATCCCTAAACTACCTAAAGTAATTCATTGATATCCTAATCTAAGCTAAGGTTAACATTATTTGAAAAGGATCCTAAACCTATATGGGGACTTAGACCTACCTTAGACTTAACCATGGTGAATGAAACCCTAAGGGTTTAAGCTAAGGTCAATTGGGCACCAACCCATGTTGTACCAATAATTAAATGGAATTCAATAAGGCATTGGCACCACCTTTAAAGAAATCCAAGATAGACTTGGCGGGCACCAAACTCCAGTTATCTAGATAGATTGTTATGCATGGTTTTTAACTTTTAGTTGTTGCTAGAATTATCAGGAGGTTGATGGATTTTTTGGAGGATTGTCAAACCATCCTAAAATTTATTGATCTTGATCAAAGAGAAGAAACCACCTTGGAAAGCACCAAGATGGAATGGTGGAAAGGAAATAGGGCAATTTTACTTTACATATATATTTTTTGAGCTCAATGGCTCTGCATGTTGTTTTACCATTTTTCAAAATGATAGTTCAATTCCGTTACATTTTTAAACTTGCCATTGCTTGGCAAAAATAAGGGAAGAAATTTATTGCTGAGTCTTTAAAATAAATGGAAAATAAGAGAATGGGGTCTCAAAGCTTTTGGTTGAAGTTTTTAGGAGAGCTTCTTTGTGGAAACTTCGAGGGAAATTTTGGAAGATTGGAAAAGGATTTTGAGAGCACTACCAAACATGATAGGCTCTAACTCATTATGATATTTTACCTTGTTTAGCAGATTCATGAAAATAACTCTGTTCATTTTTGGAATTTCATTCTGAGTTTGTTCTTGTGAATGGTTTACTATTTTTAATTATCTAGTTTTAGTCATTTAGAATGCTTCTAGTTGCATATTTAACTCTGCAAGTATTCTTTCAATAGATATTGTGAAACTATTTGATTCTAGTTGCATATCTTTGGATGCATGTAACTCTTTTTGATTTATGTGGAAGTTTCAGTTTTGGGTTGAAACCCATAAGAGATAATGTTTGAAAACAAAGGATTCTTGGGAAGCTAGGCATTATGCAATGAAATATTATGTTGTTTTTAGAATATCATCTTGTAGGCTTTTGTTTAGGTTTTGATGATTGTTCTTTATGAAAATATTGGTTCGATACTTCTTTAGTCTTGAAAATTGATTAAACCCATTAGGGTGTTATTAGTTTTGTCTTATTATGAATCTCTATATGGAGAAGGTGAATGATTTTATGGTATTTGATATCCAGTCTTCTTTTCAGTTTTTGTTAACTATTTCTTGTTTTTGAATCACCCTTATAGGGTTGGCGTAAAACTTGATTATTTTTTATAAGGTCCTGGAATCCTTGTACTTTGTGTTGCTCCTTTTATGTGATGATTCACTCTTGCAAATGTGTTCAATCTTCTTGAATTTGAGTTCTCGTATTGATTTTTAGGTTTAAATCCTCCATGTTGTTGAACCTTGACTACAACAAACTCGATTTGGTATTATTCTAGGGAAATGTTTGAATTTGTAACTTTTTTTTTTATCTAGGATTATGTGACCTTGTTTTTTGAATGCAGTTTAGTTAGCTAACTTGTGGCTTCCTTGTGTTTGATAAATGACTCTTAACTATATAAGGTCGAACCATTATGGAAATGGTTACGAGTTAAACTTGTTGATTCAATCAAGTTGATCTATAGGTTTTGATAGTTAGCTTAATGTCTACTTTTTTATTTTTGGGAGGAATTTAGTAATCATCGGAAAACTTGAGTTACTCCCCATTTTTATTTCCTATGGCTACTTTTAATTGGACCACTAGTTTAGGTTGTGACAATTTGATTATCCTTTTATCGATGATAGTTAATTCATTGTAGAAATTGGTTCAGTTGAGACCTTCCTTTGATTAGCTCGGGTATAAGTTTTTGTCGACCCTAGATTGTAACTTGTTACTTAAGTATTGTATCGGTCCTTCATTGATTTATACTCATCTTCTTGAGTTTTCATGAAGGAAATCTTGGTTGGATCTTCTGTCGGTTATCATTTGTGTTATCATTAGTTTACTTGGAATTAATCTTTTGGTAGTAGTATTATTATAATAGTTCTTGTGAGGGAGATTATGTGGATAGTTTATGGAAGGAAAATAACTTGTTTGTTTAATCAAGTTATATTTTTTTGAATGAATAGATAGAGATATCTGTTATTCTTATTCTCTTACTCAATTGTATTTATAAATGTTATTATAATATTAACTGTTGAATTTTATATCTGCTATATAAAGTCTTAATCTGATCATTTGACTTGCATATCAAATGAGTATTGTGGTGTGTTGAAATAATTTACTTAGATAAGTAAGAAATAAAAAAAAGAAGGAAATAGTGTTAGATTTCAATCATATAATCGAAAGATTATATGATTGCAATCCTAACACAATTTTATTTCTATTTTGACTTTGAAAGGTCAAATGGACTTAGCTTACCTTGATTATTGAATTTTATTTAGTTTTATAATTGGATCTTTAATGTGACTTAAATTGAATTTCTTTCCTTTATTGGACATTGTGGAATTTTGGGCATGCTTTTAGAGTTGTTCGTATTTTGGAACTTAGAATAATTTCATTAATTAGCAGTGTTCCTTTCACGGAATTATAAGATAGAAGCATACCATTCTAATGTTTTAGTACTTATCATGCTTAGTTCTTGTGAACTGACACATGCTAACAATTTTTCAGATGGATTTTGTGAAAAGTGAAAGAAGAAAGAATTATAGGAAGTTGAATTTGTTTTACTGATGATGTTCATTTAATTTAGATACTTGAAAGTATTATTTATTTTGAAATGATTCTATAGAAGAACCATGAAGGCCTAGTGCCTTAGTATGATTGTAATTGATGAGAAATGTCATCATTATTGACTGAAAAACTTATGAAATATTTATTATGTAAGGAATAAAGTGAATTCCACTTTTGTTATAGTAACTTATTGTATGATTGGAAATTGATAATTAGGTTATCTATTCAGTATGAATATTGTAGATTTGATTGTTATTCCTAAGTCATAAACATTCATGACCTATTAGTTATCTAAGGGATTGAGTGTTGCTTGGATAAGGAACTATATGTATAAGTCAATCAATCTATGAGATAACGGTAAACTATTATGAGTTATAATCATGAATTGATAAACCTTATTCAGAAGTGGAACAAGTGTAATAATAGGTTGTAAAGAATGATGTTGCATTCTTATCAAATTTATACCCTTTATGTTATTATGAACTTATGATTAAGATATTAGAATTTTATGATCCTTAACTTATATTGATAAATTGTATCTATAATGTTGAAAGGGAAAGTTTTCTATTTAATTGGGAACAAATACATGGAAATTTGAAGGATAAATAAGATCATGCTATGATGGGGCTGAATGATAAAGAAATCATTAAATCTAACTTATTAGTTATAAAACCTGATTTGTGAACATTTAATAAACTTAATAAAAAGAGACTTGATGATGTCCTTAATTAATATTGATTTATAAGGCTTAATGAATTGATGGCTAATGAATAATGAGTTCATAAACATGAATGCAAAATTGACCTACATACCTTCAATTGGTGTAAAGGTGCATTACGATCCTTTCTTAAAGGATTAATCGTACAAACTTAATTGACCCCTAGGTATGATGCTTAATGTAAATTAAACTAATTACAAGTTGAAAGTTAAAAAAACTAATGAAATCATTAAATATGTTAGTTAGTTAAGGGAACTTAGTGGTCTATTACAAGATACTGCACAAGTACCCACTTAATGATGAAGGTCATTAGGTGGATATTGTGAAGCAACCACTATGCCTCAATATCCTATAGTCCTCTAACTCAACTATCATAAAGTGGAATTTCAGTTCACTTTATTTTACTCTAAATGAGATAGGCATATAACCAAGTGTTTTCATCAACTTATGTTGACCTAGGGTGAATAAACACACCCAAATCAATGTAATTTGATTCAAGTATGTATACTTATCCTTAGTCACCATAAGTAGACTACCACACTAGATTATGTGGTTTGTCCTATTTAGTGTGAAACATTGACCTAAAATTTGGTTGTGAAGTCAAGAAAGTCTAATTTAGATGAAGGTTCAAGTGGGGTGAAGGACATATTCATTTCGATGATTATTTCATCTAGGAATAAAGGCATGGTATACATGACCTTAAAATTTGGCCAAAGTATCCCAAATTGTTTGGTTGCGTTGTCTTATGTCACGGTCTAAGGTTGCGAGATTTTAGATGTGTATCACTAACAAGTACTCAAATAGACTTATTAGAAAACAAAAATTGAATGACCTTTGTAGGAACCAAAGTCTACTTCATATACACAAGAATAAGATAACCATATAATACCTAGCCATGAAATGAGAGATTATTAAATCGAGCCATTTCTGTGAGACAAATTTGTGTCTTGACCTCCCATGCTACGCATCTCATTTGAACCTAACCTCATCACCTAAACCTTACCAATTATTTATTAATTACCTTACAATTAATAAAGCCATATCTCCAAATGCCACCTCATTTCGCCACCTCATCATGACCTAGTCCTAACCCTAAACTAACCTAATTAAAACCTATAACTTGGTCTACATCATGACTAATTATTCTCACCGCACCCAAAACCAACCTCATAATGACTTGACCAAGCCCACAACTAATCCCTCGGGAGAAAAGGAGGGAAAGTTGGCTATTTTACTAAAAATAGCCCACCTTGACTTAACCAACATCGGTTTGTCCGTCTATAACCGCCATAGGTTAGTAAATGTGACCAAAAACAAAGGGTTGGATTTTTCATTGATCCGGAATAAAGTTTGGAAGAATGGAATTGACTTGGCCAAGTAGAGACAAGTGAAGGAAAGAGAGGAGTTTGCGAGAGAAGGACATCAATTTAGATGACAATTCAAGTGGGGTGAAGGACATATAGCTCATCTTTGACCATCCTACCTAAACCCTACCTTCTTCATAAGTCCTTGGACTCGTAGCAGAACTAGTAAGTAGTATTTATGTACGTTCTTTTAATAATATTTCTTGGACTTGAATCACATGAATTAAAATTCTTATCCACCCGGTAACATTCTCCATCTAACTTACATTCCTCTAACCCCTTATGTCATACTCTCGAGTCTTCTCCATCACCTCATTAACTATACCCAATCATTTTACGACTTTATAAACACCATAGCTATCATATGGCCATCTTATAGACCTTCACCAAACCCCCTAAATTAGATGTGTATCATCATCAACTGGTACTCAAATAGGCATTTTGAGAAAACAAGAACCTTTTCTCTATTGTTCTAACAAGGTAAATAAATTGTAATTGGATAATAGCTTATTTGTTATAATTTGTGTCAATTCATATTAGCGGGTGACCACCTTGAAAGGAAGTCTCATATTTCACAGGCCCAAGGTAGTTCCCTCACTTATTATTTAATTAGAATCTGGTGGTCTGTATTCTTACTTGCGGGTAGTCCTTCCTAGACAAAAAGGAGTTCTTTGCAATCGATCTAATCTCTCTCTACTGATACGCACACACCCTCTCAACATTCAATAGGTATTCCTCCTAGCCCTAACCCTTATTTGTTTCTTGAAGGAATCAAGCAATTATATTCCGAGAACGGAAGCATTTTGGTTGAAATAGCTGCATATGGTTTTCTATTATGTGATGGATTAACAAGGAATTTTTGTTCTAAATTATGTGAATTTAGAAAAACAAACATTATGTTTTAAGAAAATAATTTCCGCTATTTTCTAAGTCATAAATGAGAATCTTACATTTTTAGTTAAACTTGGAAAATTTTGGAAATTACTAGTGTAGAGGATATAATTTAATTGGTACAGATGGGTGAATAGGCTCATTACAGATTTGTTCGTATGATAATGAAGCTTAGGATACTGAAGTAGCAACTTCGAGGTTATCTATCCTATTCACAAGAGCATGCATGTGATCATTTTAAAGAATCTATTGGGGGATGAGAGGTGGTGGTTGCATATAAGAAGTGGCCAGATGAGTTTGTTGGTGTATTTGTGGATGTGTGGGTGTTTGAGGAATTGTATGGGGGTGAGTGTAAATCATGGGATGTGATTTAAGGGGTGTTTTTGAGAAATGGGAACATGGTATGAGTGTTGGGACTGGGTTGGTTGTTTTGGAAAGTGTTGAGTGGGGATGTGGGCATAAATAGGTTGATGGAATGGGTGAGACACTAAATAATGCAAAGGATCCATAAGAGGGGGTTGGGAAGAAATGACATGCACGTGTGATGTGAGAGGAGCATGTTGTTTAGATAGGGGATGTGATGTTTAGGCATGATGGATAGGGAAACTAGTGATAACCATGGCTGAAGAGGTGATAGGAATGGTAGTTACAATAGTTATATTGATTAGAGGAAGATTGATAGCAATGGGTGTGACTAGATGAGTAGTTTGGTAGGATAGGGGATTAATAGAAGATAAATTGAGGTCATGTTGAGATGTAGAAAGTTCATTTACTAAAAATTGGGTGGTTTCAAGATTGGTCTTATAAGAATAAATTTGCTAAAGTGGTGGACCATCTGGGGGAAGTGAATGGATTTCCTAAGGAGATAGTCTTGGAGAGCGACAGATTGGCATCAAGAAGTTGTTAGAACTCTACATCACTGCAAGGAACAATAGAAAGGAAAATAAGTTATGATCTAATAGATGGTGGGGTGGCTGGCCTAGATGGGATAGATTGATGGTATAAGAAATAATTGGTCTCATCTAAGGTCGAAGTGTGAACAAGGGGTCCTTGGTGAGAAATGTTGATGAGGGGTTGAGTGCCCATGAAAGAGGTAATCAAGGGCATAGATAAGGCAACTATTGCGGTGGATGTTTGTTGAGATGAAGATTTGTGTTCCATTTTCTTAGTGGTGAATGAGTAATTACGGGCATGAAACAAAAACAACTTTTACACTAACTAAACTAGGAAAGTTAGGCATTTTTTTTTTTGATTAAGAACAAGTGTGAAAACAAAAGAGGATGGTTGTAAGAGGACCTATAAGAAGGCAAAATATGTTTGGTTTTAGGTAGGTTGTGGCTAGGAAATGTCTGAAATGGTTTCTGTTGGGTGATCAAATCCCAATCAGTGAATCAAGTGAGAGGAATTATTTGATGTGTTAATTGATTTGTGAAGTTTCAGGTAGTGTGTGATAAGATATGTGATGCAGAAGATTTAACCTCCTATTTAAGCTATACGAACAAGTAGGATGATAAAAGAAGGCTCTTTTTAGATCTAAAATGAAGTGTGAGGTTTGATGAGTGCACAAAAAAATGGAAAGCACGATGCAAAAAGAGAAAATAAGGAAAAGAAGAATACCGGATAACGGTTTTCCTTTTATCAGGCCGCAAGTTGACACAAGCGAAGAGTAGGCTCCAAGAAATCCCGATGCAAGCAAGTAAACAATGTGGACTAGCTGTAAAGTTAGTACAATAGAAATATAGAAGAACATATGAAATGATACAAAGCGAGGATGTTGATTAAGTTTACCATGTAGACATAAGATTGGCTAAATGGATAGTAAATTATTGTGGTTGTTTTTTATTCTCAAGATCACCCGAAAGCACAAGAGAAGAACATACATAGTCATAGTCGAAAAAGTTGTTTGTTTGTTTTTTTTTAAGAAAAAGAAAAAATATAGATATATCTAGCAATTAATCAGATTACTGGAAATGGAGT
Organism: Taxus wallichiana var. yunnanensis; assembly: GCA_018340775.1. Lineage (NCBI taxonomy): Eukaryota > Viridiplantae > Streptophyta > Pinopsida > Cupressales > Taxaceae > Taxus > Taxus wallichiana. Next base: position 746,283,237 of record CM031244.1, on the reverse strand, counting down.
GAAATCTAATAAAAACAATGATTAATAACTACAACGAAATGATTAGCTAGTACATGATATCAACACTAGTGATGACCAATTTTTTTAGCAATGGATGGGGAAACATGTTCTAACACACATTCAGTAATGGTGATTTGGGATTCAAGTTGGAATGAAGGGAAAAAATGTGCAATTAGTGGTCTTAGAGGCTCTCTATAGGACCAGGGTGAAGAGGAATAACAATTTTGGGATCTAAATGGCGAAACGGGAAAATGAACATAGAGAGTCAAAGGAGAAAAATTAAGAAAGGAACACCATGTGAAAATTTTGGAGCTGGGTGATGGAAAATAAGGAAGTTATTACCAACCCTAAAAAATGGAAAATTGTGATTTTAGGCTAATGGGGGCAAAGTGGGGTCAAGAGGCACCAAGGAAGAAATTGTGGGTAACATACTTATAGGTGTGCCAAAAATTTGAGGATCCATGGGGACGAAACAAAGACAATATGCCAAAAATACATATTTTTTTACTCACCAAAATCAAAATAAAATTTAAATAATCTATTTTAAAATTATGGCGAAAAGAGTGACCTTTAACCCAAAAAAATGCGATGGAAAATCCGACCAAAAACCCAAAAAATTTGGTGGTAGAGCCACTAGAAACCAAAAAGTAAGATATTTTAGCCTATAAATGAAACCAAAACTAGAAACTAAAAAGGGTGAAAGATGCGAAGCTTAATGATTGTATCCACCACTACTGGAACCTGCAAAGACAACATAAGACAACACAAAACAACAATATTTCCCACAATGTAATGGTTAACCAAAGCAATCCATACGGTATAGAAAATGAAATTACAAAAGTAAACACGAGCAGGAAAATAACCGATAAGATAACAAGTTGTGAAACCAACAAAAACAAATCGTGGGAAGGTCCCACTGGGCATGTGTTCAAGAATATTGATCAAATTTTCTTCGTCCCTGTCCAGATTAGTGAGATAGATAACAAAGAAATCAAATAACCTCAAATATGTAAGGGTTTAAGGTACCTTGAGAGAAGATGGTGACAAATGGATGGGCACAAAGTGAATGTCCTCATTGCGAGTTGGATAGACCTGAGAAACAGATGAAACTGAGAGAAAAATGGATTAGATGGTATATGTGGGGGCTTCCCGATGAAGTCGGTTCTAGGAAGTGTTACCTTCCTTTCATGGATGTCAACCCTATTAGATAAGAGAAAATGATATAAATGAAAGACAAATATATAACATGTAGAAACTAATAAATAAAATTACGAAAAATATTGATGTATAAAGGAGTTATTGATTTGATCAAAATAAATGCAAAGAAAACCAAACTAAGAGAATCACAAGGGCATGAGGATGATATTATGGTGATACAAATGGCATCATAAGGGCCTTGTGATGTATGATGATAAGTGAGGAGCTATAATGTCGAGGTTTGCTATCACTTTTAACTTGTCTTAAAGAGGGGGATGACTTGTATTTATAGCCTAAAGATGGGGTTAGTTTAGGGGTTAACAGTAATTTGGTTTGAAAAATTAACCCCGATTAGGTGAGTGGGGGGCATGATTTGAATGATTAGGTGGAATAATGGATTTCATGAGGATTATTTTTAATTATTTAATTTGTGAGTGGGGTGCATGATTTGAATGATTTGAGTAATAAATTATTAGGTGGGGTGATATGAATTCTTTTGGAATATTTAATTATCAATTGGATATTAGCATATAACAACGTTTAAGGATTTAAAGGGGATCAATTAACCAATTAAGATTGATTAATTGAATATGTATTTCGGTGGGAAATTGGATTTACTAAAATTTAGGCGGGAAAAGGGATTCAAATGGGTAAGCCTAATGAAGGAGAGAAAACATGGGGTGAAGGGGAGGAATGCTACCAAAAATTTGTGTCTACGTACACTCCAATCATGAATCAAAAATAGAGTTAGTAAGCATTATTTATCTAATCTAGAAAAGGCAACTTTACTTTAAGTTTATTCATTCAATAACAATTCTATTTTTGGCAGCTTACCAAGTTGTGTTATTCTTATTATTATTCTTCTTAAAGGAGGAGGAGGAGGAGGAGGAGGAGGAGGAGGAGGAGGAGGAGGAGAGAATAAGAAGAAGAAGGACAAGGACAAAGAAAATGAGAAGAAGAAGAAGGAGAAGAAGACGAAGGAGAAGGAGAAGAAGGAGAAGAATAAGAAAAAGAGGAGGAGAAGGAGAATAATAATAATAATAAGGAAGATGAGAATAAGGAGATGAAGGAGGAGGAGGAGGAGGATCTTATGTAGGTTGTACATATATCTATATTTCATAATGTTTATATGATATTATTTGAAGAGAGGAAGGGTTGAATGAAAGGATCTCCATATCCGAAGGGGTATGCATTCATTTTGAAGGAGGAGGAACAAGAGTATGGAAAATTTTAAGGAACCCACTGAAAAAACTTATAGAAATCATGGCGAATGTCCTTGTAACCAGTTTCATAGTTTTGACAAATCTAGTAATGTCGGGTTTCGTTTTAGTGGCAAAAATAGTGAAAATATAAAAAATAGTTGTAGATCGAATGGAGAATCTTGTAAAACTAGTTTGGTGAATACCCTCTGTCAAATTTTATCTCCAACAAAAGTTATATATTATCTTTATTTCACTTGACACTCACTTGATGTTCTAGCACTAAGAAGACTAATGAACTTTGTCAAATATTGACAAGAAAAATAGTAGTTTCAATGTTTTTTTAAAATTGAGAATGCTTCTATTAATAATAAAATGTTAGGATAGTTAAAAAAATACACTAACAACAAAAAAGGCCCCAAAAAGACCGAGCTATGAACCAAGTTATTGTTTGACATATTACTGTTTTGTTTTTTGCATAATAAAAGAGGGATCTATTGGGGCCATCACCCTTGAAACTTATATATATATATATATATATATATATATATATATATATATATATATATATATATATATATATATATATATATATATAAACATAAAGGCCTATAACTATACTTCCTAAAGTTACAAAATGTATCCTATAGAAGGAAACAATAATCTTTACATAACAACTTACAAATAGACAAAATAGATATAAGCTATGTGGCTATATAAGACTATCCATGCTCATAGTTCCATACGAGCAAGAGAACCTGAGACTAGTGCAGAGCTAGAGAGTAGTCTCTCCTTCCTCTCATGAAATTCCCCTGTAATATTCCTTGGCATGAAATACTTAAAAAAAATTGGTGATGTAGGATGCATATATCCTCTTTTCAATCAAACTCCTCCAAGACGGAGGAGGGCCAATTAAAACCTTTATTATATCATCTTTCCCTTTAGGCGTTTCCAAACCGTCTTACATTATTTTTCCACTATAAAGTAAGGAATGCCTTCCCCTTCCCCATAACAACCGAGACTCATATATCTCCCACAAGCGTAATGCCACACTAATAGTTATACTGTTTGAATACCTTGCACACCTTTCGCTCCAATATTCCTACTTTCTTCGACAACTTGGAAACAAATTTTTTCAGAGAATCTACGCCAAGGCTTAAACCTCCTACCCCATAACCTTTGGGTGGAAGTTGTTCCAGAGATAGGATTTAGGCCATCCACAGAAGTAAAATATCCTTCGAGAAAAATATTTTGAACAAGGAATTGATACATTTTAAAGACATGGGTAATACTAGCTAGCATAGTAATATTTTTAAAAATGGACACTTTAACCAAAAAAAATCCTCCACTGACTCCATGTGATTAGGAAAGGTTAATACATGATTGAAAAAGTCTAATTCAACATCACTGGCATAAAATATTTTACACAATAATCTCCTGGAATGTTAGCCATAGTTGGTCATTGGGTGAATATAAATAGTATATTTTAATGGGAAACTCTAAAGCTTAAGCAACACATGATGAGAAAAATAGAGAGAGCTCAAATTGGCACATTTATACAACTTGTGAATTATACCAGTTCTAACTTGTCCTTATATACAATTCATCACGACTATAAGATAAAAACACTTATGCATTTAATTTAAATTCATTTTAACTATGGCAAAATATAAAATTGTATTCGACGTTCGTGTGAAATGTAACAAAATAGAAAAGTGTAATGATAAAACATTTATATTTGAGCCAATATTAATTATATTCATGGGAAACTAAATTAATGACAAATGTGTGACATCACCTTCTATTTATTAACCCATGGGCCACTCATAAATCATAAATTATAATCATTATATGACTTGATTTCAAGCTATTTCCTACTAGTACTCATGGATTTTACAACTAATGTAGATTTAATATGCCACTTTTCCTGATTCTCTGCGTATTCCCAAATATATTTCTTATCTTTTCAGATCTAAGTCCCATTAATTCATATGTTTCAGTAACAATTTTGTCACATTTCTCTGCATACATTATGTTTTTTTGGGACTAAAAGTGTTGTAATAAAGTTATGGTTTTAAGTCTGAAGTTGCATGCCACTCATTTTCTCAAAGGAATGACATTGCAGTGCAAAGTAACTTGGAGATTTGTTATTGGATCACAGTATGTTTTAATGCTAGCCTATTTATTGCCCCCTTTCCCCTCCTAACCTAATTAATTTATAAATCTAATGATGTAAAATTAAAGGGCTCGAGGATACCTCTCCAACAATACCAATTTTGTAATATTTGGAGTAGCAGAGTGAAAGTTATGGTCATATAAATTTTACTGAGATCAAGAGGAACAAAAGAATGACACATGGAAGCTTCGATTGGTCACTAGATTTAATTTACCACTTTTTCCCCAAATGCCACTCTTCCTCACCTCACCGTGGACCTAAAACTTTATTGAATTGGTTTATTCCACAGGCTTGGAGTCTACGGAATGCCTTTTCCTTGAGGAGGCCCGGAATCCTACCACGTGTCCATCTGATATTCAATTCTAGGCATCGGAGCTCCTTTTGCATACCTTTATGCTCAAGTTCCCAGAATGGGTGACACTTGGCCGCTCCTCATTCGTTGTGGCTTATCAAAAGGTTTAGCGGCTTCCTAGGTAGTTAGTAGAGTATTTTAAATTTGGTGGGCCTTCTAAAGGTTTAGTAGCTTCCAAATATTTTAACTTGTGTTCCACATAATTTGAAATAAGATCCGCCTAAGTCCATTATAAATAATTTATGGTCATTTAAAATTTTATAGATAAGGAGGAACAAGAGAATGACATGTGGCAACTTATTATTAGTCACTGATATTTCCTTAACCACATGTGTCCTCAACTACCACTCTTCTTGACCTCACCACGAACCCAAACATTTATTAAATTAGTTCATTCTATGGGATTAGAGTTTGTGGAATGTATTTTCCTTGAGGAGGCCTGAAATCCCGCCATGTGTCCATCTAATATTCAATTTGGAGCTTTGGGGATCCTTTTTCATAACCTTTATTCTCTCTTTCATATGCCCGAGAATGGGTGAAACTCTTCCACTCCTCATTCACTACGGCTTATCAAAAGGTTTAGCAACTTCTTATGCGAGTTAGCAAAGTATTTTAAATTTGGTGGGCCTCATAAAGTTTTATCGGCTTCCAAATATTTCAACCTTTGTTCCATGGGATTTTAAACAAGATCCACCTAAGTCCATTATAAATAAGTTATCTAGATTCTAAATTAATCCATGGGTTAATTTGGGATAACAATGTCCTTAACTCTTTTACAACATCTGAATGCTTCCATATGTGACATTACTGACGTATAAATACTAAGATACGTATGGATATGTGATGAAAAGTATGTTTTTATTAAATTATTTTAAATATTCTCCATCATTCAATATATTAATATCAACGACATGAGATTTATTTTGAGACAAAGGTTTAACACACCCACATTTCAAATGGAAATTCTCGAGAATAGGCCTAGTGAAGTGACAACTGTCATCCACTAAATGGAATTTGAAAAGAGACTAAATTTGACGTCTATAGTGAAAGACATAATCATTTATAATGATGTGCTACTACTTGCGAGGTGATATTTAACATCCATTGCATTATGAAAGGAATACAAAAATTGAAGGCTGAATATATTCATAGAATTTATGGGCCGTGCAAGACTCAAAATATTCATTTTTTCAAGTAAGTGTCATCCTGCATTTGATTCTTTAAATATTTTTATAAGTAGCACTATATAAGCCTTCACTTTGAAATAATTCAATATAAGAGTTTAAAAATTAGGGTTGATGGTTTCTAGAATCCAAAATTCCAAGCATGTCTACTTTTATAGGAGCCTAAAATATAGCCATAATCCCATACATCAAACTATTTAAAACCTCTAGTTTTACTGATGAATATCATGATATTTATGATCCTGTAATTGGCACAAGAACCTCACAACTTAGATACTTGTCTGAGAATAAGGAAATTGAAAATAAGTGTTCAAATCCATTAGGTTGGATAACATGGGGGGTTGGATTGGGACGCATGATGCTCCATGAGGTTTTACCCTGCCTTGAATTTTTCATGCTCTATGCCCATAATTATGATGGAAAAAATAATTGTTGCAAATGGCACCAAAGAATAAATGTTTTCCATTATGGAGGAAAATATTGGTTGTGCATTGGGGTTTAAAAGTAAAGAATTAGGAACCATCAACATAAACCTAGAAACAATTGCTAATGATTATCATACCACCACTCAAAATGCCAAATATGATTTTTGTGAAAAATAACAATTGATGGAATGATACCAAAAGGGAATCCTCCTTATACAATTGTGAGTTTAAATTTTAGTTAGGGATACCATTTCTATGCTAGCACTTTTCCTTGGATTTAATAATGATGGGCAAGTGGATGTACCCTCCTTAAATGGTATACAATATCCATTTCATTACTCCACCTTGTGCATACAGATTTGTTGTGCACATTGTAGAATCTATGCATAAACAATTCTTAATATTCAAAGAAGTTTTTGGCACTAAGACCATTAATTTCACTACCTATTTGTGCTATTTATTTCTATGGAGGTTTACTGAATAGTTTGTAAGAAACAAGCTTGAAATTCATGCCTATATGATGTTGAGGGCTAGCCTAAAGTGTTTCCTCCATTAATCGGGTGGACCCACAAGATAAGGATGTTTGATAATCAAAGGCACTAAAATCAATTTGTGGACTACTTTTGGACTCCAATTTATCAAGAAATTTCAAAAATTACAATTCCTAGATTGTCTATGACATGTAGAGATTGCATTCATTTGGGATAAAAAATACAACTAACTAATTGGTACTTAAAGAAAAACATTCAATGTGGAACATGAAATTTTACAAAAATTTAAGTTTAATTTTGACTCTCATTGGTTGTATGACCCATGTGAGGTGATTAAAGCAAGGGTAGTGGCAAACAAGAACTCTTCCACAAAAATTCAACATGAAAGTAAACCCCTGCTAGAAAAATTGAAAAACAAGAACTCTTGGGATGACGTAAAAAATTAATGGATGAAATTACTATTGAGAAAGGAATTAGTTTTCAAGAGTTGTCAACACAAATTTTAGGATTGCATCCATAGAAAGAGCTAGAGGCAGAGGCATTTCAATATGACAATTTTTATGTAAAAGATGATAAAAATTCCTCTTCTAAAAACATGTCAAACCATCTAGATGTTGAGTTATGAGATCAAAATTGGAAGAGGTCAAAAATAACCACCTTTTGTTCTATGAAACGGGACCTAGGCTATCCAAAATTTGTTTGAGTATGATTCTATTTCGAAGATGTATTTTTAATATATTTTGAATGAAGCACATCCCGCAAAGGCAAGTAGTGATGATCGGTTTGAATCAAGAGGAATTACAAACTCCCCCTATTGGGAGATCACTCATATAAACCAAGTCTGAATGAATTCATGAAAAAACATATACTATAGGGGTAGTTATAACCTAAAAATACAAGTTTTGGTGGTGGTGGTTTGGGTTCAATAGACAAGGAATTTTTCGCCACAGAGGTACTATTATCCAAAATGAGCCCCCTACTTATTTTGGATAACTTGCCTTCATTCTTTCCTTCCTTGTAATTCAAATTCAATTTTTAAACATTTCAATCACTCAAAGGATTATGGAAATGGCTTCATCAGATAGGATTTTTCTTCCCCTTTCTAGAAATGTAACATTTTCCTCCTAACTCCAAATATTTTGAAAGTTATGGCTCGACGGAGTTTTTTGGGGAAATTTTCCCTTGACAGGCTCGCATCCAATGAGAAGATGCCACATGGTGGTGGAGGTTGGGCCAGTGGAGTGAAGTTAAATTTTTTTCCAAAGTGGGGAAAGGGCGTAAAGGAAAAAACCGGGCTACAGGCCCATGAGGAGGATAGAGAAAACTTTAGAAGGCCCGCAGACCAACCAGAGGATGCCACGTGTCCTCACATCGGCGAAGTGGGAATTCGGGGCATAGAGGAAATTTTGATTTTCTACCAAAATTTCAAAAGGTGCAAAGGAAAAAAGCGCAAACCGCGGGCAAACCAAGAAGTGACACGTGGTAGCGGAGCTGGCCAGAGAGAGGGAAATTTTGGGAAATTTTCCCAATGAAAAATCAAAGTGAAAAAGGTGAGGTTTGAGCCCACATTTCCATCAGCGAATGGGAAAGTGACATATGGTAGTGTAGTAGTGGGCGCGGGAATGTTTTGAAATTTTCCAAAATTTAAAAAATTGAAAAATTTCAAGTTTCGGCCCGCCAACCCGAATTTTGCCCTAAAATTGCCATTTTTTCCCTAAATCTTCAAAGGGGCATAACTTTCGATCTCGATCTGGATTTTAACGTTCTTTATATCATGGAAAGCTATTGAAATCCTCTACATGATGGAATATTAAATTTTTATTGAGATTTGTGTGATAAAAATGGAAAAATGTATCTAACATGTAAAAACACAGAAATGACTCCAACCACCAAAATTAATGAAGTATGGGCCTATGTTTTGCTCTCTAAAGCAATGTAATTCAAAGTATGGGATTTTTTATGGAAACCCATCATTTTTTAGGTGCATTAGATGAATATCTTTTTGGTGGTTGAAGTCCCAAATCAATTTTCCCACGTTTTCTCCTTTCTTCCATTCGTTTGATGGTTAAAAGCCAATTTTGGCTCATTTGTAACGTGTTATTCTTCATTCTTCTCTGCCTCTCCCTTATTTTCTTCCATAGGGTAAAAATGGAGTTTGAACCTCCTCCTTGCTCTCGTAATGAAATTTTTTTCCTCTTACTAGTAAAATGATGTTTGTGCAAACTTACGGAGCAATAAAAATGTGTTTTGTGATGCATTTATCCATCCTTTCTTGTTTTGCTTGTCTTCTTCTTGACTCTCTTCATTGAAACTATTTTTGCATGTTTGAATGTTCATTATAGGTTTTGGAGCTATGTTCATGGAGTTTTGGAACATTTTTTGTGTGAAATTTATCCTTGGTTTTGTGATGCACTTGTCCATCCTTTCTATTGCTCACCTCTCTTTGTTTCCATGGTAGTTTTGATAGATGTTCAACATTTTCCTTCTCTGGTGTATCACCATTTTAGTGTAGGCTCTATTTTTCCCACTTTTTCTCTCTCTCTCTCTGTCTCCTTGGCATAGTTAGATTAGGATTAGATTAGCTTGCCTACACTAGAATAACTTGTGGCAGGTAGTTTAGGAAGAGGAACCAACCTTCTCTGGAGAGATTTCCCCATTTACAAAGGTCCCACACTTTGGGAAAGCTCAATGTTGTGCATTCATACCAAATGACATTGCCTTAGAAAAGTAGATCCATATGTCATTTTTTGGGGGTCTTTGTGAGTTTTCACTAATAGTTTTGGCATGCCCGGTGGGACCTTAGAGGTCTTCCACTTCATCTTTTATAGGTTGGTGTGTTCCTGTGAAGATTTCAGCCTTTGGAGGTAATTACAAACACATCTGGTGACTCCATCTGGTAAACAACCCATCTCTGAAGTTGTAGACCTTCCTTTTCATTCATTTTTCATCCATTCTTCCTTCCATCTCTTCCATCTTCTTTCATCCCATGAAGTTGTGTAATCATGACTTCATTTCCATCATGGAATTCACATTTACAACAACAGTGCCATCCAAATCCACCTCCAACATGCTTTACAACTCCTTCAAATCAACATTTTGAGTAGATTCAAGATCAACATGCATACCCATATGAGTAGCAATGCCAAAATCAATTTGGCTATGGTTCTTTCCAAGAGCAGGGGTATGCATACAATGAAGACAATCAAATGCAAGATGCTGATTTATTGGAGAAAATCCAAAAATGGAGATTGGCATGGTGCAATCCAGGGCTCAAGAACAAATGAAAGCATTTGGAATCGGTTGTGGAGCACCTTGTCCATGGGTGGGACCTTTTCCAAGGCATTACAACCCTCAAGAGAAGCTTGACTTCATGATTGCAACGCTGCCATTACTTGCAAAGTGGATTGAGGGAATAGAGGTGTATGAGAGGAGTATTCAACAACCTTTTCAATGGGTAAGCACACCATCTCATACTCTTTCTTTTCCTCTTTCTCAATCTGTATCATTTCAGCAGTGTTAAGCTTCAAGTTTCCCATATGTTGCCCCAAATGTTGATCCCATTTCTCCATCTCCTAGTCTTCCACCTCATCTCAATTATTCTATCCTTTTCCCTTCCAAATCCAAATCACCCCCACAAGAGAAAAAATAAATAATCCAAAGAAACAAGAAGTTTCATCTCTTCCACCACCACAAACAAATGAAAAAATGGTTGAGTCACAACTCACTCCTCCTCTTGCATTCCCAAATCCATGTTGGGAAGAAGATATTGCAAAAACAATCATGAAGGAAAGCAAGAGGAAGAACTAAGAAAAGAAGGAATGATTAAGAGCTTAGTAAGTTTGGCTCTTAGATATGGGATTGAGAAAATTCCTTTCTTTGGTGAAGCCTATATAGGAGGTAAAGGTAGAAGAACAAGTGGTGGTTAGGATTGATTTTGTTGCATCAGAAGAAGAGCAAAAAGAAGAGGCATATCAGCAATCAATTTTCTCATAATGTAGTGTCCATGTTGGCACTCTACTTGAAGAAGATGTTGATCCAATTCAAGTTATACAATCGGCCATGGAAGAGGAAAGCTCTAAAAGAGATCTTGCAGCCCTAACTTGTCCTCTAGAGTAGCAGATTAAAGAGTCTGATTTGACAAACTTCATGTTAGAGGAAGAGTTCAATCAAGAGCAATATTACCTTCAAGTAGTAGAGGAAGGAGAAGCTACTCCAAATCCAAAAGAAGAGGAGCACATTCCAGTTGTGCGGGAGAAAAGTGCAGATCCAAAAGCTTTGAGCACAAAGCAGGCTATAGAAGAACCTTCAGTTCTTCTTTCTACTTCATCTCTCTCAAGTTCTAGTGTTGAATAAGAGTTTGATCTCTCAAAATCAATGTTGGAGGATGAAAGAAACCATGGTGATCAAGTTGCAAATCAAGAGAACACCATGGGGGAGGTTGAACATTTGCAGCAAGATAGTAATGAGGTAGTTTATCTGTTAGATTTGGAGGACTATTTTGATGAAGAGGAACTGGTTGAAATCACACCATTTTCTCCTTCATCATCCACATTCCAAACACTTGATCCTATTGTCATGGAGGAGAATTTCATTTGCAGCATCCTGCATCTTATAGCAACTCTTTGGAATTAAGATTGGAAGATTTAAATTTTCCATGTTCTTCATTAGAGGAAGGAAAACAATGAAGAGTTCCATCATTTCTTCCACACCATCCATTCAAGAAGGTCTACAAGAAGACTCCATTTTTGGAGTTGAAAATCAGAGCAATGGGCATATCAAATGGATCATACCTTTCCCAATAAGGTATTTGGCTTTATTGGAGCCAAAGGAGAAGTCATAACCAATCATGCTTGCTTCTAAGCATGAGGATGAGCATCTAAGCACCAAGGATCGGTTGCAATACCTCTACAATCCAAATGAAAAGCAACTAAAAGAGGTATCTAACTTCTTTTCAGTTGACACCTTGATGATATGGGTATAAGACCAACTTCTTATTGATTTTTCACTCATCCTAATAGCCATTATAAACACCAAATCAATTTCATGGCTGCCCATTTTGAAGAAAGGAAGCTATTTTTTGCACAACTTGATCTGCAGGTTTGTTTAGCTCACCTTTGCTTCTAGTTAGAGTAGAGTAGGTAGGTTTTCTTTCAACAAAAGAAGTGATTGTGCACACTCTACATATCCCACTTGGGGTATGTATGATTTCCAATTTTTTACATAGTTGTTTGGTGTTGTTTTGGTTGCTCTTGCACAATCCATTTCAGTGGGTTTTGGTGAGGATCAGTTTCAGTTTAGTGGGTTTCCAAGTGGCTCAAAGGTCATATTTTCATAGTTCATATCAGAATTGGTTATCAAGCTTGACTCCATGCCCAATGGATGCTTCAAATGCCACTGATCATTCATCTAATAGGCAGATGACCCCTGAGAGTCGCCAAATTGTTATTTAAAATGAGCCCCCTGCTTATTTTGGCTAACTTACCTTCATTCTTTCCTTCCTTGTGCTTTAAATTCATTTTTACACATTTCAAGCACTCAAATAATTCTAGAAATGGATTCATTAGATAGGATTTTTCTTCCCCTTTCCATAAAGGTAATATTTTCCTCCTAACTCCAAATATTTTGAAAGTTATGGCTCGGCATAGTTTTTGGAGAAATTTTCCCTTGACAGGACCACATCCAATGAGAAGATGCCACATGGCGGTGGAGGTTTTCCTAGTGGAGTGAAGTTAAAAATTCATCAAAGTGGGCAAAGGGCACAAAGGAAAAACTTGCTCGTATGCCGTGGAGGAGGATGGAGAAAAGTTTAGAAGGCCCATGGACTAGTGGAGGACGCCACGTGTCCTCGGCGGCGGGAATCGAGGGCGTGGAGGAAATTTTGGTTTTTTTCAAAATTGCAAAGGTACAAAGGAAAATTTTGAAGTGTAAACCCATGGGTGAACCAGAAGCGACACGTGGCAGGAGCAGTGGCGGAGAGCGGGAAATTTTGGGAAATTTTCCTAATGAAAAATCAAAGTGAAAAAGGTGAGGTTTGAACCCGCATTTCCATCAACTAATGGGAAAATGACATGTGGCAAGAGTGGCAGGGTGTAGGGAATGTTTTGGAAATTTTCCCAAATTAAAAAAATTGAAAATTTTCAAGTTTCGCCCACCAACCCGAATTTTGACCTAAAATTGCCATTTTTGCCCTAAATCTTCGAGAGGGGCATAACATTTGATCTCGAGCTTGGATTTTCACATTCTTTATATCATTAAAAAGCTGTTGAAATCCTCTACATGATGGAATATTAAATTTTTATTTTTGATGGATATTTGTGGGAGAAAAATGGAAAAATGTATCTGGCATGCAAAAAACATAGAAAACGACTCCAACCACCAAAATTAATGAAGTATGGGACTTGTTTTCTCTCAGAAAGAAATGTACTTGAAGTATGGAATTTTTATGGAAACCTATCTTTTTAGGCCCATTAGATGAATCTTGTTGGTGGTTGAAGTCCCAAATCAATTTTCCCATGTTTTCTCCTTTCTTCCATTCTGCTCGATGGTTAAAAGCCAATTTTGGCTCATTTGTAACATATTGTTCATCATTCTTCTCTGCCTCTCCCTTATTTTCTTCCTCAAGGTCTAAAATGGAGTTTGAACCTCCTCCCTTTCTCTGTAATGGTGTTTTTTTCCTCTTACTAGTGAAATTATGTTTTGTGCAAACTTCTAGAGCAATAAAAACGTGTTTGTGATGCATTTGTCCATCCTTACTCATTTTCCTTGTCTTCTTCTTGCCTCTCTTCATTGCAGTATTTGTGCATGTTTGAATGTCCATTTCAGGTTTTGGAGAGCTGTGTTCATGGAGTTTTGGAAAAAAATTGTGTGAAATTTATCCTTGGTTTTGTGATGCACTTGTCCATCCTTTCCATTGCTCACCTCTCTTTGTTTCCATGACAATTTTGATAGATGTTCAACATTTTCCTTCTACGATGTATCACCGTTTTAGTGTAGGCTCTATTTTTCCCTCTTTTCTCTCTCTCTCTCTCTATCTCCTTGGCATAGTTAGATTATGATTAGATTAGCTTGCCCTGCATTGGAATAGCTTGTGGTAGGTAGTTTAGGAAGTGGGCTCGACACTAAAATTTTCCTCCATAATTTCTATTTCATTAATGTATGTATTAGGAATAGGATGTTGTTAAGTATAATTAGTAGTAGCGTCTGATAGAAGATAACGGTGCCGTCAGTACGATGCCACCAATAATGTGGAGTACGGTAATAGTCAAAGTACAATAGGAATGTTGTAAAAAGTAAATATTTGTCGTAAGTGGTTCGGTAATGTTAAAATGTCAAAGTTTGGGTAATTAGAGAAGTAGGGTCTACGTGATTAGGAATTAGAAATATTATATTGGTAATAAGGACAAGGAGTGAGGTCATAAATATTTTGTATATTTTATTTGTAAAAAGTCTAAAAATGTGGAACCCATGTAAAATGATAAGGTTTATCTTATCTTAAAAGATAAGCTTACATGTACAGATAAGAGTTAAGGTATGGAATAGATTTGTCAGAGTGGATTTCTTATCCTATCTTAGAGATAAGATGGATAAGCACGGAAGTTCTATAAATAGAGAGGCCACCCCCTCATTTAGCATAGAAGGAAGTAGTGAGAAATATTGTAGGAAGTGTGCGAAGGAAGCCATCGGTTTAAAGGTGTGTTGAAGAAGCCATTAATAGGTGTAATTGTAAAGTTTCTCCCATAGTCTTGGTGAAAGGCAAGTGAAGTCAATAACACTTGAAGTACCTCATGGGTGAGATTCATGATTAGTTATGTTAATATTATAATTTACTTTGATATTTCAGATTTGTCATCATTTGTCTTATCATAGTCGATGGTATTCTTGTGTTATGTTGTTGTTTTGTTTCTGATTACATCCATAAACTAAAGGCTATGCATTAGTAAATAATCATAGCATGAGGAGTTCCGGTGAAGAATTATCATAGTGCATTGGTGATGACAGAACCAACCTTCTCTGGAGAGATTTCCCCATTTTCAAATGTCCCACACTTTGGGAAAGCTCAATGTTGTGCATTCACAACAAATAACATTGCCTTAGAAAAGTAGATCCATAGGTCATTTTGGGGGTGCTGTGAATTTTCACTAACAGGTACATTCTAGATGAGGTTTTGATAGGTTAGGCCTTGGAGATTTGGATAAAGGACCATGACATACACAAATTTCTAATCTAATGTATTTTTCTCTAGAGTCGAATCCCAACATACGTGTAAGCCACATGTTTAAAATTCAAGAGGAATTTATAGTGAATATGTTACTATTGTTATTGTTAACATTGTAGTGATGGTAGTAGTAGTGGTGATAAAGTAATATACCAACAAATTATTCTAAAGAGTCTAATACAGACAACTCCTACCGCCAACAAGGACCCAAGAAGAGAAAAAATAGAGACAAATATAATTACTCTTTTGTAGGATAACATTTCCTCAATGTAATTAATTATAGAAGGCGGTGCCACCCCTCAAAAAATTTATAATCCATAGGGAAATTCCCCAAAAATTATATTACTCATTATCCATTCGAGTAGTTCATGCCTCCAAACACCTTAGGTTTTGATTATCAAAGTTGAGTTTTACCACAAATCATAACGAGATAAAAGAAATAAGAAGAAAATGCTACAAGATATTGTAACTTCAGACCCTACCACAATTAGGGTATTGCTTACATATAAGCAAGATAAAAATAACATTAAATACATGTATATTATGCCCAAAGTTGAAAAACCAGAGGATCAAATGGTTTGTAGTGATTATAATGTAGCCACCCTTCAAATGGACTTTACCAGAATGAAACCTTGTGATAAAATAAATGTATCAAAAAGGAACAATGATGTGGTATACATAACATTTCTAAACATAGATAGAGATAACAAAGTTGAATAATAAAATTCAAAAGTTAGAGGAAGACCTGGAAAATGAAAAAGAAAATAGAAAAGTGGTAGTTAATAAGACAGTGAGTTGGAGAAGAGGATAAAATCATTTTCCTCTATGAGTGTAGTCACTTGAATGAAAAGCACATGTGGAACTAGAATAAGTGAAGAAAAATTTATAGGAAATAAAAAGTATAATGGATTAGAAAAAGGTGGGAGTATTACAAGAGGTTCGGAATGTAGAGAAAAAAAATGCCAAAAATGGGAATATAGCCTAGAGGAAGAGAGAAAATCAAGGAAAAATTATAGAAGGAAGAGAGAAAACAAAAATAAATATTTCAAAGGGATCTAGTGAAAGTACTAAAGGAAATACAATCTTCCAACACTAAACTATCCAAATTTTATAAAAAGGTAGTGATTAATATGCCATATAAGGTTTGGGGAAAAAACCAAAAAAATGATGATTTAATTAGATTGTTTGAATTTATGGATGATCTATAGGGGAATCTCTAATCAGCTCTAAAATACATAACTCATAGTATAAAATTGATGGCTTCAAGAGACGATATAACGTCAAAAGTTTTGGAAGCTATCTAAAAATCAATGACCAAAAATTGGCATCTAAAGGAATTCAAAACTGGATAGGTGCCTCAATAAAGGCATCATTTATCATTCAGAAGTGTGTGATGCTAGGTGAAGGACAAGAATTGGTGAATAAGTTTTAAACAATGTTATGGGAGTTACATGGAAAGGTACATGATTTCACAAATCTTGGTTTACAATGCCTTTTGAAAAAACACCAATTCATTAAAAATGATGCATTTTAGAAGAACATGAAGGAAAAAATGATGTAAGAGAAGAGTCAAATTCCTAAGAAGGTAGATGAGAAACTTTTTTTTTGTCTTCGTTAAACCATTGATCACCTTGTCAAGTAAGTTTGCATACAATAATAAAGAAAATCTCCACTCCCAATTATGAATTGCTAACAAAGTTACATGTCAGTGACTCTAATTTACAACAAATTGTAATTCCTACATATGAAGAGTGGAACATGTTACAGAGGATGAGATAATTAATGGTGATTTAATTTTGAAAATTGTTCCATTTGTTGCAATTTTCAATTTTTTTCATACAAGGCATGTCTCAAGCAAGTTGAATAAGGAATAGTGTTATTTTTCATTTCAATACATAGTGGTTCACAAAAATGAAAATTTTTTTTATGTTAATGCTTTATAGGTGTATGAGAAACATAAGTGTTTTTAGAAAATATATTTCTATTGTGAAGACTATTTATCAATGCAATGTATTTCAAGTTTTATTTGAAGACTACAAATCAACCTGTGTTTTAAAAAAAATACAAATAAGGAAAAAGGTATTATCATAACATTGTACTGAGTACTTGAATATATTATATGAACATCTATATAAAATATCCACAAATGGAAGCTTCTAATGTATTTATGGTGGATCATCTCTATCATTTTCATGACCATTTCTTTGACTCTCACTTTGTTGACAATCAACTGATACAATAGGCTCCTTTATTATATTTATGGCATTAACATCAGGCCCTCTCCTTTCATTAATCAAATTTCATATTTCCAAATCCCTGTCATAGGGAAATTTATCCACTTTGTACCATGATGTGTAAATTCTTAAACAATTTTCCAAATATTTGTCAAGTTTGTTTCGTAATTTTGACTTTATAAAGGCCAACAAACTGAAAATTCTCTCATCTTCAACTAAACCCAAAATCATTATTTGACATATCTAAACCAATGAGAAAAAATTGGACATGGTTTGCTGCAAAATAGTACTTAACCCAATTTTTTTCCTTACTCGGGTTATTCCTCGACACTCTAAGGGTTTATCCAAACATTTAAATTGCTCAATAATTGTAGAGGTAAATTCATGGGATTTCTCAATCAAAATGTCCTTTCTTAAAATAACTATAATATTTGTTCAATTGATATTATCAGCTTACAAAAATGTTGAGTCAATATAGCAATCTCTTGTGGTAGTCTTCCGCAAACATCTTTCATTTTGGACACTATTCCAATAAAGTGGGATTTACTAAAGCCATTGCTTCAAGTAAAAAATCCCTACTAAAACATTCCCTTATTTCTTGTAGTAGGGAAACTGCAATTTCTCTTAACCTTACCCTTGTTGATGATATAATGTTATCAAAGAGCGTCCCTAGTGACATTTACCTTCTCAACCTTACCAACTACTATTTGAAATAGGTGCATTGGTATCTCATATCCACGTACAAAAGAACATACTTCTCCAAACAAGTTAAACCTCATAAAGCTACTTGCATTTCCAATATTTATCAAATTATTCCAACCATCAAACTTTGGACCTGAAAAATCAGTCTCATTGATAAACAAATATTCTATTTCCAGACAAACATGTTTCCTCAAACTAGAAAAATCAGCAATATATATATAGTTATTTCTTGGGATTATTTAATTAAATGATGCATTTCATCCAACATGGGAAGGAGACCACAAAACATCAATAATGTATATAAATCAATAAACAATGTTTCAAATCTTGAGCCTTGTCTACTTCCATGTGATTACGCAATAAGGATTGATACTCATTTTACACACTACGAATTGGTTTATATAATGAGATCCACCTAGTGTCGACATATTTTAATATTTTATGCCCATTTAGCATTCTTTCTGCAAAGGTTTGGAATTCCATGAACCTTTTAGAACCACAATAGAAATAAACATGCACGTCTTGAAAAAGTTCTTCAAATTTTGCTACAAGTTTAAATTTTCTGACTATTTTGTATGCTAGATTCATTTTATGAGCCATACAATGAAGGAAAATAATATATGGGAAATAAGATGTTTGGAGTCTTACACATAGATGATTATGATTAAATCACATTATAGATGCCCCATATACCCCAACACATACCAGCTTTGATGCAATTATAGAATCATCCATGCCACCGATCTCCTTCAAACTTCTTATCACCAATTCACAAAGGTTTTCATCATTGGAGTTCTCTCTCATATAAAAAGTAAGTCAGGTTGTCTCACACGATTCTCAATAGTATAAACATGCATACTAACCCAAGCAATATTTTCTCTTTGTTGTAACCTCATCAATACACAAATGAAACACATCATGTAGGCTTAAGTTTCTCTTTCAAGTCTTCTTTCTCAACCATAGCTATGTATTTTGCGTAATCCCAACTACTAATTTCAAACCGGTGAGAATGAGGAAATTGTGTGACACTAAGAAAAGATACCATCTTATTTTGTTAAGATAAATCTATTATAGGAAAACTTCTTTTTAATGCAAAAACAATAGCTAGTTAACTATTTTACCTAAAAGATTTGATTTAAATGACCTTGATAAATTGAGAGGTAATTTTCCCTCCGTTCTCTGCAACTATTCTTTCAGTTC
Organism: Taxus wallichiana var. yunnanensis; assembly: GCA_018340775.1. Lineage (NCBI taxonomy): Eukaryota > Viridiplantae > Streptophyta > Pinopsida > Cupressales > Taxaceae > Taxus > Taxus wallichiana. The sequence continues at coordinate 746,263,862 of CM031244.1, read as the reverse complement.
TCTTGTGATCCTCAAATTATTTGTCATACATAATATGTAAACAATCATCCACAATTTTCCATATGGAAACATTCTTCACAACATCGTTTCTGATTTTCTTTTTATATATCTTTCTTATGTGCTTCTCAATAGTATCCAATTTAAGTTGCATTGTCTTGTCCTTGCCCAATTTCCAGATATAAATTGTAAATTTTCATTATTTGGGAGGTTCAAATTTATTTTCATTTTCAAAAGGTTCAATAAATTGATACTTAGAAACCCACTCTAACTTGAAAAATCCTTCATAAGCCCCATTTTATTTCCTTTCTATTTTTTCCAAAAATATGTGTCCCCTACATATTTTCCATGGTGGAATCTACATTTTTTTTTTCGTTAGAAGTTACACCTCTACCATTCAATTGGGTAGGTGATGATGACCTACCACTAGAGTGGAAATGTAAATCATCCTAGTGACGTAGTTTCAACTTCATTTAATGGGATGTATTCAAGGGGAGGCATTTCATTGTCATCATCATTGTCATTGATAATGTCAATCATCAAATCATGAATGAAATCATTATGAATTTGATTTTGAATGTAATCATTATCCCTTAATTATGCAGGTCCTATTAGAGAAGGGATCATGATTATCTTATATACTTGCTTATTATATGTGTTTCCATGTTATGATGAATGTAATGGTTTATTATGTTCAATGGATGCTTGATTGAATACCATTATGCACATGCATGCTAACATCTTGACAAACAAATAAAAAGGAGGGTCCTGGTAGGTGTGCACACTTCGGGTGAGCATTAGATTGAATGAATGAGGTGCCAATGTGTATAACATTTGAGTGTGAAAATAAATGACTACATTTTGGTTTTGTTGTCAGGAAATCTTTTTAAACTATTTGCTAGGATGTTGCATACAAATGGCGTATTGATCAACTAGGAGAGCATTGAAAGTTGGGTAGAAGATGGAAAATATAAGTTTGCACAAAGCTATAACACAAGACCTTATTTTAATGCATGACAATGAGTGGAGGATAATATTTATGATGAGCTCTATGAGATGTTCTTCAGCTTATTTTTAGTAAAATTGTATGAGTGGATGACAACATACACATTAGGGAAGCATTGGGGTCCGAGGATGAAGCTTTGGACACAAGAAGATTACAAGACTTTGTTTGATGCATATGTGGAGTGGAATATAGTTTTAGATCATTAATGGGCTAGAGCATTGCACAATTATACATCGAGTATGATATTTATAATCATTTGTGTCCATAGGAAGCTAAACTTAGATTCTTGCGTGAGCCCAAGCGGATCATATTTACACGCTATGCCCTTGGCGATTAAAATCTTTATCATAGAACTTGATTTAGAGAGCTTATCTATGGCTAGTTAAACCCCCACCATGCACAAGGGAAGGAGTAGATGTGGTAAAATATGGTGGACTTGATGGTAGATAGACAACGAGAGGAAAGACAACTTAGGTTTTATGAAGTGTGAGAGAGGGAAATGTCATGTGCGCATGACATTAAGGAGTCACTTAGGTTGAGGGGAATGATGGCTCGCAAAGGTTTTGAAGCTCTCATGGAAGATGAGGAGCCACAACATCAGTACTCCCGACTTTGGGCAAGCGCATTAGAGATTCTCCTTCAACTTTAGATGAGAGCACATTAGAGGAGAGAACAAGGACCACGGGTGTGCATCTAATCCCACCTAGCCCTTGCTCTTGGTGCTCCAAATTTAGAGGTAGTTATTGATAAATATGATAGTATAGGTAAGTAAGTAGATACCGATAGATATAACTTTGTGTTGAATTCAAAAGTACATCGAATATAAATATACATATTGCAACCTAGGAAGTGCCATTGTTTGGAAGATGCTCGGAGGGTTTTTTTGAGGTGCATCGTTAGGACAAAGTGTGGGAGTGCAGACCATTGGAAGTATTTCTATAAGATCTAAGACCACACATACCATTGGTGTCAAATTTAGTACTACAATGGGACCGCAGCCCATAGTAGTGGGCGTGGGAGGCTCAGAAGGATCTCGTTAACCACCTGGAGGGAATACTAGTGGGAGTTCTGGTTCTAGATCTAGTGGGAAAGGTCCACATCCACAAAAACCACCTCAACAACCTCTACAACCTAAAAAACACCTCAAATTTACTATGATATGTCTCTCCACTTGCCAGAGTACAAGAGCTATTGAAGATGTAACAAAGCATGTACACAAGTGTGAGGTACTATAGTGAGCTAAGGGAATTATAGCTTTAAAATGGAAGGTAAGCCAATTTTCCACTACACTTCAAGGGCACACACATAATCTGGTACAAAAAGTATGATCCACATTAGAATGTAGTGGATTATAATGCTTTACGCATTATGTTTCGGCTAAGTTTCACATATTGGAGTTTGAGTAGAGAGCATCGGTGTTCTTAAGGACATCAAACAAGGATTATATGAAAGCATGAGGGAATATGAATTGCATTTTAAGACTATGTAGTCCAAATTATCTTATTACATTCATCAAATTCAGCATGCATAGTGGTTTTTTAGAGGATTTCTGACTTTGTTTAGTAAATTTTTATCTTATGAGATGTATATTGATATGCACGAGGATTTGGAAGTAGCTTTATGCACCTTTGAAGCGGTTGGAAGTGTTGATATTGTAGTGAGCCCTTTTTTAGAGGTGTAGATGGCAGTTATGGAAAAGTAGTTAGAGAACTTTCGTGAACTCAACACATGACACATGCAATGGTATAAGGTACACTAATTGTGAGGTTGAAGTACATACAAAGGATAGTTTCCACGTAAATCGGTGCACACACGTTGTTACTATATTATGAAGTCTGTCACCTGAACCATGATGTTTGGGATTGTCCTCTTTTGCAGCATGTGATCTAAAAGAAGGTGTCCATGTATTGTAAGATTTGTAAGTCCCATACTCATGACACCAACTAATTGTAGATTGATTGATCATATCCATGAAGCCATTGAGACAAGAGTGCACCATACTAGTGTGGCAAGAAGATCCAAGGAGAAAGAAGGACAAAATAATGAAGGGCACAACAATGGGGATAATAGGAATGAAGGCTTTTGAGGAGTATATCGAGGCCGAGGTTACGGTGGTGGTAGGGGACAGATTTGCGCGAGGCATTTTTATAATTGTGGGTCATCTCGATAATTATCAATATGATTGTCATCATAATACAACTTTCTCATGATGTGGGAAGAAGCATAAGTTATAGGGATGCTCGGATTTATATGAGCACATGAGTAAAAATAATAAGAAGGACAAGGGCATGGGGATGATGTAGGTACAATATCCCATTTCGATCAATGGATGCCTAAGAAGACACACCGATCTTGATTTACAGACAGTATTGGTTACCACAGTGATGAGTCTACACGAAAACATGAGCCTTCGAAGGATAAAACACTCATTACAAGGGAAGAATTGATACATGATAAGTATCTAGATGTGAATTAGAAGTAAGTCTACCACGAGACTATGGGAGTCATCAGGGACCTTCAAAGAGAGATATAGTCCTTGAAAGAGGAAGTTTGTGAGATAGAATGTGCAAAGAATGTTGAGCTCCGCAAAAGGATGTGGATGACTTGAAAGAGGTATGTAGGATGTTTTGCTAAGAGAATATCATTCCTTTACTAGGTGAATGGCTACAAGAAAAGGTACTATGTGTTGTAGTTGAGCACAAGAGGTAGATATTTCATGCAAATCGACCACCTCAGAGCCATGAATTTGACAAGGAGATCACACTTGATGCATTGATTGATGGCTAGCTAGTGAGCAATATTACGATAGACATAGGCATATAAGTGAATGTGTTGACTCTAGATACATGGAACCATATGGGTAGAACAACATTACAGCTATCTTTAAATGTGTTGTATATGGTGAACAAGAGTAGGTATATGCCTATTGGGGTATTGAAGGATGCATCCATTACCATTCATGGAGCTAAGTTCACTAGAGAATTTTAGGTATTAGAGATTACTGAAGTAGATAAATTTCCAACATTACTTAGATGGCCCTGGTGTTATGCGAACAATGTTGATTTTCTCTTTAACAAGATATAAATAAGTTTTGATAACAAAGACAAGCACGTGGTCATACCCTGCGCAGCTAAGAAGGGAGAGCCTTATTTTGAGCCTTTGAGTGAAGAATAAATCAATAGAATCTATTCTCATAAAGTGTAAAGAGCCATCAAAAGAAGACGTCCTTTAGTGGGAAGACACACATTCTTTAAGTGAAACTACCAGTGTTTCTTTTGATAATTGGGCTCATGGAACATATGAAATGGTCAGGCATGAAGTCAAAGGAAGAGTCACCAGAATGATTAGGCCACACATGGTGAGGTGGTTAGGATCAACTTAGGTACCAAGGTATACTGGTGAAGGGAATCTAGATACATTCCTACATGCCATGGAGGCTCAGTGGTAGAGTGAAGGGGATAGAAGAAACACGTTGGTTTATACTTTACGTAGGAAAACCGTGCATTGGTGGGCCACACATAGAGATAGCCTTTTGGAATGGTGATTAGTGAGAATCACCTTTTATACCAAGTTTACTCGGAGCAATGTACCTACACAAATATTCAAATTTCATGGGAAGTCTCCTACTTATTTTCATGTCCATAATTGTGAGAGAATATGGGCACAAGGAAAGGATGCCTTACCACCATCAGTTTGGGTACATAAGTTCTATTCCACATTGTGTGGTTGTGCATGTGCATGGTATGTCCATGCATAAATGAAAAGGAGACCACAAATTAACATGAGATGACCGTAGGTATGATCCAAAATTTTGATTATTTTTCTACTAAGCCTCTATTCCATGAAGATTTACACATCATGAAGTGCATCACTTTGGGAGATAACACAAAGTATGAAAAGCTCATGTTAGAGATGCTTTGTGAACTTGATTCGATGCACACCTTGATGTTGGAGGATTTCACTATTTCTCGGAGAGATTTATCTCATAATACGTATACTTGATCCGTGTGAGTATTTGGAAGTAGTTATAGGAATTGAAATGGTTGGAAATGTTGATATTGGAGTGAGTCCACTTTTAGAGGTGTAGATAGTGGTTATGGAAAAGTTGTTGGAGAAATTTTCTACAAACTCAACACATGAGACACACAACCATATATGGTGCACTGATTGTGAGGTTGAAGGACATATTAAGGATAGTTTCCTATGCAAGTCATTGCAGATTGTTACTAGATTGTGAAATCTGTCACTTGAACCATGATGTCTGGGATTGTCCTCTTTTATAGCGTGATTCGAAGGTGTCCATGTATTGTAAGATTTGCAAGTCCCATACTCATGACACCACTGATTGTAGACTAATTGATCATATCCATGAAGCCATTGAGACAAGAGTGTGCCAGTAGTGTGGTGAGTGGATCAAAGGAGAAAGAAGGAAAAAATAATGAAGGGTGCAACAATGGGGATAATAGGAATGGAGGCTTTCGAGGAGGATATCGAGGCCGAGGTCATGGTGGTGGTAGAGGAAGATTCACATGAGGAAATTGTTATAATTGTGGGTCCCTTGATCATTTTTAGTGTGATTTTCCTCGTAATGCAAATTTCTTATTGTGTGGGAAGAAACATAAGTTAGAGGAATGCCCAGATTTATATGAACACATGAGTAAAAATAAGAAGGAAAATGGCATGGGGATGATCAAGGTATAAAGTGTCGTTGATGATCAGTGGATGCCTAAGAAGACACATGATCTTGATTTATGAATAATATTGGTTACCACATGTGATGAGCCTATGCGCACATGTGAGCCTCTCAAGCATAAGCCTCATTACAAGGGAAGAAGTGATACATGCTAAGTATCCAAATATAAAGAATTTTGAGCTCCTGTAGAAGGATGTGGATGACTGAAAGAGGTATGTAGAATGTTGCACCAAGAGAATATCATTCCTTTACTAGGGGAATGGCTATGAGAAAAGGTACCGTGCATTGCGGTTGAGTGCAAGAGGTAGATACTTCACGTAAATCTACCACCTTAGAACCATGAATTTGACAAGGAGATCACACTTGATGCAATGATTGATGGTTGGATAATGAGAAATATTCGATAGACACATGCGCATAAGTGGATTTTTTTACTATGGATGCACGAAACTAGATGGGTAGACCAACATTATAGCCATCTTCAAATGTGTGTATATGAAAAATAAGACTAGGAATATTCCTATTGGGGTAGTCTTTGAAGGACAGATCCATTACCATTCATGGAGCTATGTTCACCAAAGAATTTGAGGTTTTAGAGCTTTTGAAGTAGACAACTTTCAAGCATTACTTGGATGTATTTGGTGTTATGCGAATAATTTTGATCTATGATTTAACAGGAGATACATAAGTTTTGAGAACAAATATGAGCACGTGATCATATGCTTGTAGGATAAAAAGGTAGAGCCTTATGTTGAGCCCTTGAGTGAAGAATAACTTAATAAAATCTATGCTCAAACATTACATGATCCATATTATGTAGAACCATCAAAGGAAACCATCTTTTAGTGGAAGACATGTAGTTTGTAAGTGACACTAATAGTGTTTCTTGTGATAACTAGGCTCATGGAACATATGAGATGGTTAGGTGCAAGGTTAGAGGAAGATTCACTAGAATGATTAGGCCGCACATGGTGAGGCGGTTAGGTTCAACTCAAGTACCAAGATATACTGGTGAAGGGAATCCCGATACATTCTTACGTGCCATGGAAACTCAGTGGAAGAATGATGGGGATAGAAGAAACATGCTAGTATATACTTTACATGTGATGATAGTGCATTTGTGGGCCACACATAGAGATATCCTTTTGGAATGGAGAGAAGTGAGAATCACCTTTTTTCTAGGTTTACTTGAGCAATGTACCTACACAAATATGCAAATTTCATGGGAAGTATCCTACCTCTTTTCATGTCCATAATTATGAGAGACTATGGGCATAAGGCAAGGAGGCCTTACCACCATCACTTTGGGTACATAAGTTAGATTCCACCTTTGTGCATGGGTGCACATGCACATGGTATGTCCATGCATAACTGAAAAGGGAGACCGTGAATTAGCATGAGATGACTACATGTATGATCCAAAATTTTGATTATTTTCTACTAAGCCTCCAATCTATGAAGCTTTGTAGATCATGAAGCACATCACTTTGGGAGATAGCGTGAAGGATGAAGAGCTCATGTTAGAGTTGTTTGGTGAACCTGATTCGAGGCACACCTTAATCTTGAGGAGACAAAATAAGTATAAAGTGTTCATGTTTGGAGGGAAAAATAAAAGGGTAAACTAGTATACATGATTGATGATGAGTAAGTTAAAAACTTAGATGTTAGCCACACTAAAGGTGCAAGAGAGGAAATGGACACTACAAATATAAGAAGGCATGCACATACCATGCTCTATGAATATAAATAAGGTTAACATTGTATAGAAGATGCACATAAGGAGGACATTATTGGTGATTACATGTCAGATTAAGAAGTAGCAAATATTATTGAACTCTTGCATGAATTCCAAGACTTATTACCACTAGGCTATCATGATTTGAAGGGGTGCACCCTTATTTAGGTGAAAGGAAGATCAAGCTAAAAGAAGGTGTACACCTAGTTAGGAAGAGTCATTATAAGATGAATCCTAATCTTGCATGAAGGTGAAAGAAGAAATTGATAAAATTCTCAAGTCTGGCATAATTGAGCCTATTGAAGAATATGAATGGGTTAGCCCCATGGTTATAAGAATTAAGAAAGATGGGAGGATAAGGATTTGTGTAGATTACCGGTAACTTAATGCTTCATGTGTTTTAGATTCTTTTCCCACCCATTTTATAGAGGAAATCCTTGAAGGATTCTCTGGGAATGAGATATATTATTTCACATATGAATTTTTAGCTTACACCAAGTGTGCATCGTGAAAGAGGATCACGTGAAGACCAATTTTACAATTGAGTGGGGAATTTTATACATATAAAGTCATGCCCTTTGGATTAAAAAATGCACCAACAGTGTTCTCGTCCCTTTCAAGATTTCATTTATAAATTCTTACAGGTGTATTTAGATGATTGGATGGGATATGGCTTAGTCAAAGATCATTGTGATAATATAAGACTCATGTTTGAGAGGTGTAGGTAGTTGAGAATCTCTCTCAACATTAAGAAGTGTATCTTTGTTATACCCTTTGGAACTCTACTTGGGCACATCATTTGTAAGGAAGGATTATTGGTAGACCTAACCAAGATAGTTGTGATCTTGGGCTTAGAAGATCCTACCAATTAGAGTGAGGTGCGTGGATTTTTGGGACACATTGGTTACTAAAGGAATTTTATCAAGGGATATGCAAATATTTTTTTCCCCTCAAAGAGTTGCTTAAGGCTAAAGGAAAATTTTATTGGGGTAATGTGCAATAAAAAGCATTTAAAACATTAAAGGAGAGGATTACTACCATGCCTATTTTACACTTTCCTTCATGGGACAAGCCCTTTCATGTTCATGTTGATGCCTCTAGCATGATGATTGGTGCAGTGTTGGCACAACCAAGGGAAGGCATTGTGGATCATCCTATTTGCTTTGTAAGTAGGAAGTTAACACCCGTGGAGTAGAATTACACTAAGAATGAGTGTGAGTAATTTTCCATGATGTACACACTGCATAAATTTAGACAGTACTTGTTGAAAACCATGTTTATCTTCTATATAGATCATATGGCGTTGAAGTACTTTGTCAAGAAACTGGTTTTGCAAGGGCGCATCTGCAAATGGATACTTTTGTTTCAGGAGTTTGACTTCATAGTTTTTGTGAAACCAGTGAAGATAAATTTAGGGCCTGATCATTTATCAAGGATTAATTCTAGCAAGGATGCATAGAGAATTTAATATATTATTCTAGATGCACATCTATTAAGGTTGAACCGCATGCCCATACATTTGGAAAATATTGTTGTATTTTTGCTAACTGGAAAAGTTCCTGAAGGAATGAAGACATTGGAGAAAAAAACATGATATACATATCGCACCTTACCAACTAATTGGGAGAAACTTGTACAAGTTGGGCCATGATGAAATTTTGTACTAGTGTGTACTTACATGAACATGAGCATGAAGCCATTATGGAAGAGGATCATGGTGGAATAACAAGAGAATCTTATGTAGGTGATGCTACAACACGTGAGATTCTTAAGGTAGGATTTGGTGGGAGACTTTATACAAGGACACCAAGGAATATGTGAAGGCATGTGATCATTTTCAACACCTTGGGAATCCTAGAAATAGAGATGAGATACCATTATGACCCATAGAAAGCACACAACCTTTTGAAAAGTGGGCTATTGAATTTTAGGACCTATTGCACCACCCATTCGTAGGATAGGTGTGCACTACATTATTACTTACACAAACTATTTGACAAGTTGGGAAGAGGAAACACCTATAAAGGATTGTACAATAACTACAACAACAAGATTCTTATGGGAGAATATTATTAGTAGGTATGACTTGCCCATTAATCTTTATAAGTGATAAAGGAACTCATTTCTTGAATGAGACAATAAGAATCCTATTAGAAGAGTTTATGGTGGCACACCATAAAACCACTCCTTATCACCCACAAGATAATGGCACTGTAGAGGATTTCAACAAGATCTTGGGACAAACACTGACAAAAATATGTGATGTTGGAAGAAAATATTGGGATGATAAAGTGTCAACTATATTTTGGGCATATAAGACCACTTATAAAAGGTTGAATAAGGCCACACATTTTTAATTGGTGTTTGCATGCAGAAGCAAAGACTACCTATTGAATTCATGTTATCATCCTGTGTATTATGCCACATTGGTGGACTAGATGATGAATAAGTTGTACAAGATTACATTGAAAAACTAATGCAATTGGATGAGTGGCACGCCATTGCATGTTGGAGCCAAAAGATTGAGAAGGAAAGATAAAAAGCATAACATGATAGGCACATTAAGAATAAGACATTTACAGTTGGTAATATGGTCCTTCTCTATGACTCCAAATTTACGCACCACCTAGGGAAATTGAAGGTGCATTGGTTGGGACCTTTTTAGTAACCAAGATACTTGAATTAGGCACATGTCAATTGCAGGCGCTAGATGGCACTATGTTTGCCTAGTTATTATAATGGGAGTAGGATGAAGCCCTACTATAAATAAATATTCTTGGTGTTTGTAATAAGGCAATATTTCCATTTAGATTATATTTCACTTTCTTGTGTTTCTTTCCAGTTGTTGTTATGCTTTCTTTTCGTCATTTTTTTTTTTTGTAATAAGTGCCCTTGCATGCAAGAAGATGATTACCATCTATTGAGTTCATGTGCAAAGGACCACACATACTTTTAGTGTGGGGTGAACCAAGTAGAGATGGGCACTGAAAAGATATCTGATAGGTGCTTAAAGGTAAGTTGAATTGGATAAAGGTATGCACACAATGATAGTAGAATGGTGTGTTGGTTACAGGGTGTGTGTGCACACAGGAAATGAAAAGAAAAAGGTATCACAAGAATGAGAAGGATGGTGATAATAAGGAAATTTCTTAGGATGAAAACCACATAAAGAGAATGATCATGTAGTGTAATGTGAGGTAAGAAGTGGCATGATAAAACTACTTGGTATAAGGCGTAGAGGATTATGTACCATAGTACAAGGAAGTGCATGGAGGAGGTATATGGCACGGAAAGTAGTGAGTGCGCTAGAAGGTTATGACTATAGTGCACATAATAAAGCATCCGGAAAATCATGAAAAATAAGGTTTAAAGTTGTTGTACGATGGTAGGTGGTGAGCATTTAATGTGATAAAATTTTGAAAATATATAAAAGGGCATCGGGGTAAATTCATTTTTACCTTACCTTGTGAAGAACTTGCATGTTTTCAAGAGAGAATTTATGTGAATTCTTGTGAAATCAAGTGCAGAGATAGAAAATCATTTAAACCAGATGCATTAGGGACACGAATGAGTAGAAGAGCTCCTTTGGAAGAAAGTTTAAGGCTTGGGGAAATGTGGAATATTGTTTGCAAAAATTGTGCATTTTTGGTTAGGTTTATAGGTTAGGGCACAAAATTGAGAAAAGTGAACCAGGTGAAACATTTTTTGAGTAAAAATTTGAAGCAAGAATCTCAGGGCACTTAAGGGATAACAAGCTAATAATATTAAAGTTTGAGTTTACACGCGGGAATGGTACCGAGGAAAGAAACAACCACATCACCCAAGGGGAAAGGAAAAGGAAAGGGAAAGGAGAAGCCCACCCTAGTTGAAGATATATAATAAGAATTATACTTGGAGATGTAGTACTGGATGGAGTGTTGATGGGGAAGGATTGGATTTTTCATGTGCATAAAATGATAGTTATTGATTAAATCCATCATTTTGACATGAACTTGTGTGATATAGAGGTGACGCATGTACAAAAGATGGGGAAAGGATTGTAGATGATAATACCATATATAACGAGAAGGGCATTGCATTATGTAGAATTTGAGAGTTATTTAGTTGTATGAACTCCCATACTTTGGAAAGCCTAAGAAATTATATCAATGGATCATGTCGTGCGTCCATGATGATTTCTTTTACTTTACTAGGAGGAGGATGCACCTAATCGCACCATTGATTAGAAAATTTAGTGGCCTCTAGAGTACAGGGAAAAAACTTCCAATAGACTTGGAAGATGATGAAAAGTAAATAAGACATGCAAGGAATTGAACTATCAATGAGGAGGACATGCAATGGATGTTGTTAAGCTTGATAATCTTGTGATTAGAATGGTTGTGTGGTTACTCACCAAGTTGAATGGAAAATAAAGATGGGGAAAGTAAAAAAACAATGGCTCCATATCACAAATAAAATTTAAAGAAGAAGGCACTTTGTCTACAACCTTGTCAAATTCATAACAAAAGAGAGATATTGAATAAGCACGCATGGGGACAAAATTATCTTTGGGAATGTCCTCCTACTCATTGTGTTTTCTAAAATTGGGGCACTGGATGGGCCCAATGACAAAATATGGGAGTTACCCAAAGAAAAATCATCCCCTACATAAAGGTTTTCTAATTACACTGTGAAAACCATCACTCCCGCATACAAGGCTAGAGGAAAAAATGGTACAAGAGGATGCGTGATGCATTGGGGTGAGAATGGCACATTCCAAGTGAACTACCTACGCAATTGGAGGAAAGGATAAGTTTTCATTTTATCAACAAATTTCATTAGAAGATTTAATTTGAAGCATGGGACCAAAGGTACTTAGTGAAAAGCGTCATTTTCCTTCACTGCGTGTTACTTTCAGAATGAAATAAATAGATTTTATGAGGCATGCAAACTTTGGTTTGATGCGGATAAAGGTAGAGTATGAGTATACCACAAACTACCTAAAACACTTTTTTATCTAAAGAAAAGATCATATGAAGAAACATTGATATCATATGATATCAATATGTCAAAATCTATTACCTTGACAATTGCTAATGTGGCAGTGGAAAAGATTTATATATATCTAAAGCCAAGAAAATTTGATGGAAAATATGTGGAGAATGATTTGACCATCCTAGAAGATACTACAGGGAAGAAGATTGTGGGATAGAAAATAATGTGCAAGCATACCCCTCTTAGCAGTGAGGAGGAAGAAGGAAGTGAAGATCAACCCCTCTGTGCGGAGCACAACTACAAAGAAAAAACCCACGCACAAGGATTCGAACCAAGTGCGATCACTAAGAAATAAACAACAAAGAAGAAGTATCCAGTTAGGATGAAACAAAATTTAGTGTTTATTGAAGACACATAGGAGATTGAGAGATGAGAGGAGGAGGTTGAAAGATATGAAGAAGATGAAGTGGTGCAACTAAGTTTTAACAGGTTGCATGATATTGAGGAATATGATAGAAAGGAGCACAACACGTATCATGAGGAAATACCAGTCATGGAGATAGAGGTGGAAGGGTTTGAGGCACTCATCACTCAGATTTTGGAGGAGAGGAAGGAGCCTACCAGATATTATAGGGATGGGTATGTTAATGAGCTGAGGTTGAGTGCTAGATTGAGCAGAGGTTGAGTGAATTATAGAGCACATAGTGGAACATGAAGTGGAGCATGGAGAAGGAGAAAAGAGTGATGATAAAGCATGAGGAGGTGGTCCAGAGACCACTCTTACACTTAGCTTCCCAAAGGGGACCCATGGGAAAAATAGGAAGCCAAGACACATACCCCAAGGCCCTATGATGCAGTATGATGATGACTTGAGTAAAGTGTTGTGCGTAAGATATCAAAGTACAGTGGCCAAAGAGAATCTATTTTGTTGTTCATTCATTATTCAGGAGGAAGAATCCTTACCGCACACTAGAAATATTCTCTCTGTAGGAATTTCAATCACACATGAAAGGGACAGAGTTAAAGGTTAGCGCAAAATCGCTAATGAGACCCAAATTAATTCTACACTAGGGGATGCTTATCCGATAGTTGATTTGTAAATGCTAACAAATGAACAAACATGCAATGCGCTTAATAAACTATCAAAAGATGTTGGGGTGAGAATTTTTATAAAGCATGTTGAACATCAAGAACCTTCATAAAGATATAAAGGAGAAGGATAAGGAGATAATGGAGAGAGATAAAGACATCAAATATAAATATAGGATCATCACACAACTAAAAAGGAGGTAAGGGAAGTAAGGAAGACACATGTATCATACAAAAAGTAGAATGCATCACATATGTAATTACACTCATGCACCCAGAGCTAATTTCCTAAGTTCAAACCTACGTATTAGTTATCCCTACACTATCTAGAAGACTTGGCACACATGATCACACACAAGAAGGATATTCTCTCCATATAATTCATAGAAGAAGTACTTGATGCAAAAAATAAAAGTGACAGGAAAAAGTCAAATCACACCTCACATAGTATGATGTATTAATAGTAGAGGTTAAAGAGGATGTATAAGTAGTAGAGGTTGTATATGATAACTTCAAGGAATTTGATCATGTTGTGGGTAAACTTGTTGTTAGGGATGAATCAGAGTTAAGGAGTTCCAAGCCAAGAACAAAAGTAACAGGAAAGAATGGGAAAATATATAAGCTTAGGTAGAACAAAAGAGGGAAATAATAAACATGTTAAAATTATCGCTCAAGGATAGGTGAAGAAAATATCCCACAGATTATGCGTAGGATGGATGTTTGAATGATGCATATAAAGAAAGCTGGAGAATTTGATTGAACAACTGAAGGGGAAGATTGATGATTTAACTCTTTGCAGAGGTCCTGGCATTATTGATAATGTACCATTTAGGAAAATAAGGAATTAGAAGGGTGGAAGGAACTAAATAAATAATTAGTTAAGGAATTTCTAGTTATCCTCCCTCCGAGTCGATTGATCCTTTTATTCTTTGTCACAAGCCATATTATTTGATTCATCATTATTTCATACGACAATGACGTTCTATTATTTTGTGTGACAATATTTAGTGTTTCGAGGATAGACAACATACCTAGTGTGGGGTAATGTTGGCATGAGAAGATGAATAAGCATCGAGAATGGGTAGGAACACACGTGTGTGCACATGAAAGTAGAGGTAGCAAGCAACAAAATGAGTAGAGTTACATGCAAGATTACACATAGAGGAAGATTAAGGACTTATCCATTTTCGGGAAGCATATTAAAAATAGAATTAGAGTTCTCATCATGCAAATGGTACCTTGGTGATCTAACATTGGTTATTTTTGAAGAATGTACATCCAGATCACACCTACCTATGGAGGGGATTATTAGGATTAAATAAAGTTCTATTTATAGGATAATCTATTATTATCTCCATTGTAAAAGCATGCAACTATACACATGGATATTTTTGAGCATGCCTATTATTAGGAAGTGCATGGGAAGTGAAGGGAAAGTCCCCACCCTTATAAATACCGGTTTAGGATAGGTTATGTGACCAACATTCAAATCACCATTGTGTTAGTGTTATTTCATTATGATATAATTACGTGCATGACTATCTAAGAACTTATATTGGATACTAAGTATAAGCTTCATACTATGTAGTTGTTCCTGTGAATTAATGGATAAATGTGGTTGGATTATGATCATTGATGTGTCTGAATATGGAGATGTTCTCTTACATTGATTTTAGTCATGGTTTCTCGATATGTTTCCTTATTATATGTGTTTCTATGCTATGATAAATATAATGGTTTATTATGCTAAATGGATGCTTGATTGAATACCATTATGGACATGTGTGCTAACATCTTGAAAAACAAATACAAAGGAAGGACACAGTAGCTACGCGTGCTTCAGGTGAGCATTCAAACTTGATTAGATTAGGTGCCAAAGCGCATAGAATTTGAGTGAGCAAATAAAAGACTACAAGGGATTGATAAAAACTTGTATATTGGTTATTATTTTAAAGTTGGTTTTGTCAAATATTGGTTTTTTTTCAACTTTTTTTAATCTATTGCATTATTTTGTCACTATTATAATTTCCCTAGTTTGAATGGTTATGCTTTGACCGTGATATTCTCCATTCTATTTGACTATTTGAGATTCTTCAATTTATTAATGGGTTTTGTTCAAAATTGTGCACATTTTGAATGGGTGTATTATTCACCATGAAGTTACATTGGTGTTTTAAAAAAGTTCATGTGATCAAATTTTATTGCTTTTGTATGATTTCTCTCTTAACATCTCACTAAGCTTCCATCAAACCTTAATCTAATGGATGGGATGCAAAGGATATTAATTTTACCCACCGATAGATGGGATCATAAGGATATGTGAAATGAATTTTTAATTTGGGTTCAATTTGGATCTACTTTTAAAAATGTACTATGGAAAATGTAGATGTATATTATGTTATTATTTTCAAATCAGCTAAATAGAGTCATCTTTGCTTATTGTATAATTGTTAAATGTTGGGAATTATTGTTGAAATATTATAAGTTTATAAAAACCACTTGAAAATTGATTACATTCCATTACAATTCTTTTTCATGATAATAAAAATCTAAAGTATTATCTCTAGTGTTCCTTGTCTTGAATGTTCTTTGCTATCTTACATTGGAAATGATAGATATAATTTAGGTTTTTGTAAAAATTTGTATGGATTGTTTTATGGGCACATTTAGTTCTTAAAAATTTTACATTCAAATTGTAAAAATATTTTCTACCATGGTAAGTGTTTCCTGATAATAGAAAATTCATCTTTATCAATGTACAAAATCTTATATGTTTTTTCTAGTATTGATTTAGTAGTAAATGATGTTTTCATACTTGGTATAATAAGCCCTAGAAGGAAAATGAACATGAAGATAATTCTATGTTATTATTAAATCAAGAGTATAAGAAAGACTAAAATTACCATCTTATAGTTATTTTATCAATGCATACTTATTTCCGAGTTATGAACTGGTGTATATTAAATAAAACAAATACATACATAGTGTTTTCCATATGGAACCAAAATAAAAACCCACAAATGGATTGCATCCATTCCTATTAAAATGCCTAAGAAAAATTATGTAGAGCCACATTATATGAGGAATAACCCAAATATTCCACTTATCAAGACTATAACCGTCCCTATACAAAATCAACTAAAAGCCTCCTTTGCACCATCCGAAATGGATTATCCACAAAAAAAAAAAAAAAATAATTGACATCTGCAGTAGAATCCATAACTAAGTCAAATCAAGGAAAACCAAGTAGTAAGCCTCTTCTGGATTAGCAAAACCATCATCCTTCTCCATATCTAACAAACATATATCTCTAAAGTCACTTTGGGATATGTAAGGATAATAATTTATAGGGATTAATCATCTAGACAATTCCACCTCATTCCACTTCTCCTCCTCATAAGTCATATCCATCAAAGGGTTAAAAACAAGAGGATAGTGTGTCATGATTCCAATCCATTATTATCCTTCCCATATAATTGAATGAACATATAACAACATCCTTGGTAATTCCAATATAAAGTTATTGGGATGATATGATTCTCTCATTTTGCAATTCACTAGTATTAGTTTCCATATATAATAGTACTCATAATAAGATTTCATCATGTAGTTTAGACCCAAACCCACATAATCACTAAAGACTTGATCTCTAGCCAGCATGATATCCTTATTAAAATAAACTTCCTACATTTTCTCTTCAAATATCTAATAATTTAAAGAGGATGAGGGTGTTCACCCCTTAACCATATCAAGTACTAAATTTCACACCTATCACACCTCACCCTTTCCTATTTCATTAGTTTTTCAGCCTCTAAATATGACATAAATCACCTAATGAATAATTCCCCAAAAATTGGAATTGGGTTCAATGTAACTAGGTAGGTAAAATCCATGCATGCCAATAAACTTTGCATAAGAGGTTATTGATATAATCAGATTCCACCCAAAAATCCTCACATAATTTTGTAGGGTTCATAATCATAGCAGAGTCCCCCATTAAAATATAAGAAATGAAGAATCTAATCCATTTCTCTTTAAAATTTGTATGGCAAATGATTTTTTATCATACCAAATGTATGAACCAAAAATTAACATCTTATAATTACAACCCATACTAGATAACAAAAAAGGAGTATAAATGTTATTATGTTCCTTATATAGGTAGGAATATATGTTCAATTTACACTAGGATTGGATAACATGGTGCATCCATCATATATAAATTTGTGGGGACATTTTAATTGGGAGAACATCCTCATGCTATGAAACACCTTGTGTCTTTTGAGGACTATAAATTCAGTTCTAATATATTTTAATACTAAAAATGTGCATTAGGGAAGCATGTTTATGAAGGAAAAACCCATATTTCTTTAAAACCCAATAGGGTAACATGAATAAATAGGTAATAATGAGATTGATATAGGGATTTAAAAAATTATCTTACATTGCTTACAATAACCTATAATATAATTATTCAAACCAAAGCTATGGTGCCATGTTGAGAAAATGGGATAGACTAGTAATCATAATAATGTAAGAGTAAGCATTGTGAGGAAAACATTTCTCTTTTAGGTGACCTTTGATTTCTCTAATATTCAACAACACACATTTTTTGCTACATCTCTTCCACATTACACACACATGGTAGTTATTATTACATAATATAATATTCATGTGTTATCATGAGATCATATGTTGTCTTGCATCATATCTTATACATGTTTCCCTATTTAGGGACTCCCTTAAATAGGGGTTATTGGGTCACAACAATTCATATTAGGTTGGTGTGGGGTCACAAATCATGGCTTATAATTATATAATAGTTAGAAAAATAAATTCTAGAATAAAATTATGTTGAATTTATTTTACTAACATTTGATATCATACTTTGTGAGCCATCATAAAGATGAGCAAAAATGATGATTGTTTGAAAATTTAGGTTCCTATTGACACTAAAATTGACAAAAATCATTATTAAATTATGATTTTATAAATTATATATGCATGGTTCTTGAACAATGAAATTAGAACTTAGTGGCATAAGTCCTTATTGTTTTGCTTTTGTATTTATTGATTGACATTTTTACTCTTTTATATTCTTTAGTGTTATTTCTCAAAGATATTTGGTTCTTCCATTTGACTATTTGATTTGATTTAATTTTTTATATGACCATACATCTTGGTCTAGACCATTATGTGGTATGGTTCCAATCCATATTGTCTCATCCCCTTTTTATTTTGGGTCTTTTCTACCCATTGGGATGTTTTCACTCTTTTAGTTTCACACTTTATGTTTTGGGTCAAAATTGTACACCACTAGGTTTGAATATAAAAGTAAATGTCTCATATATATACACAAATCATTTATAAACATTTATCATCTAGCAATGATTTATCTATTTATCTATTTATCCATGTACTAGCTAGAATGAAAGAATTTTTGGAACAAATCTCATGAGCACATGACAAGAGGGAAATTGTTGATTTTCAAGTGTTCTACATATACATTTAAGGGTTTCAATTTATTCACTTAGTTATCTTTCTATCAGTGTTGAGGAACGAGGGAAAATATAATTCAATGGATTAGTTCCATACACAAATTTACATACACTAGGAGAACTACATGGAGTTTGGAATGTAGTGCAATGTTCATTCCGAATCACATGGAATGATTGTTGAGGTAATCTCATCTAAAATCCTGCCCTTGTTTTTTATCTAATGTTTACTTGAAGTGTGTTGCAAGAAGCTATGGTTTTTCACAAGTATAGGTGTAGATGTGAGGGTTATATAAGATATCAAGATGTGAAATTGGTGAAGGTTAAAATTTAGAATATAGTTTAGCACACAATTGTATGGTCTTGTCTTTTCACATACATGTAGGAAGTAAGTTGTTGGAAAAATATCAGGTTTTACAAACATTCTAGATTCATCAATGTCATAGTCATAATTATGTATAAACCAGATAATTCATATCTCAAACCCTAATCATACTCTTTTTCATTGATATATCATGCTTGTAATGCCCTAGTTTCTAATATGAAAATATAATATTTATAATTTCAATTACTTATTATTTCCTATAAAATATTCAATACTAATATATTTAATCAAATAAACCTATTTAATTAATTTAGGATTGAAACATTTAGTGAACCCACTCTTTGTTCAAACCCTCACTTAGTTTTTCTTAGGTTTCCTATCCTAGTGAGGATTTTTATTTGTAAATCATTATCTTCCTTAGGTTTTTCCCTTCATCACTAATTTGTATGCTCTTTCTTCAAGGTTTCTCTTTCATTTAGATATTCATGGCTTATTCTAAGGATATTACTTCATGAGATCATATCAGCTACTATCCCTCTAACCAGTCCATACCCTTATGAACTCACAAGTAAGGATCTATCTTTGTCACACCATGGTGTTGTTTATGATGAAAATATACAATTTGAAGTTGTACCTATTATCACCAAATGGAAATCAAGTTTAAATTACATTAGTGATCATGTAAATCCTATTTCTACTCTTCATAAATCTTTTGATGTGTTTTCCCCAAATCTACATTTTACTAAATATTTGAGGGTAACCATATAAGTTTTGAAGGAAGTTGTTTGAAGACAATAATGATTTGACAAAAATACTAGGTGTTAATTTATTTCCTAAAAAAATCATCTCTGCACCTAAAAACTAAGTTCTACACTTAGTCATACTTTTCACCTTCTCCAATAAGTTACAAATTCTGACTCCCCTTAGTCATAATCTTGACCTTGTTTAACAAGGTGAAAATACCAAATCCTCTTGATCAAACTTTTCATCTTATCGATAAGGTGAAAATCCCCGACTCTATTGATCACACTTTCCACCTTTTCCAACAAGGTGAAAATCCAAACTCCTATTTATTGAAAACTCCACTTTGTATGACAAGGTGAAAATTATGACTCCTCCGAGTCGAAGTTCCACCTTTTCTAACAAGGTTAAAAGCCTACTTTTTCTACTCAAAGCATTTAATGATTCACCTAATCAAAATTTTCAAGAATGTAAAAATTTATGGGTCACATTATATATAAGTGTGGTTTTTTCCTTTATTATATTTTATTATTAATCAAAATTTCTATCACTTTCATCTCTTCTCCCCTCTAATTGTGAATTTTGGGTCATTGGCGTAATTAATTTGAATTAATCTCAACTCATTTTAGATTAAAGACTTTAATTGTACCTATTGATCTATAGATTTCTGGTGATATCTGAAACATGAAAATGTCATTTGTAACTTGGTGAGAAGAATTCACATCAAGGATTGAGTTTTTAAACTCTCAAATATCTAAGTTTCCACATGGCTAAGGAAGTTGAAAGACATAGGTTGGTTGTTAAACAAGATAAGAGTTTTGTTTTTTCTTCGCACCCTCAAAACCATGATCAAGACAAGGTGATATTTCCAACTTGTCTCACACTCTCAAAAGAACAATTGTGGTTTTTCAGCTATTGAATTTTTTTGAAAGTTTGACAAGAACCGGTTAGAATTTTGATCACATTTGACACATCCAAAAAAATTGTTGAAGATGATCGGGTTTTCATCTAATCAGACATCTCTGAAAGTCTAACTAGGAATGATTGAACTTTTGGCTTGCAAGCACACTCCAAAATATTGATAGAGAGTTAATCAAAAAAATTATCTTGCATTTGCACCCCAAAATCATGACCAAAGAAAAGTAGATTTTTAGGCTTGTCTTACACGTTGAAAATGCTAATTTCTACTTAGGGTCAATTTTACTTATTTTTATCTAAAAAAATTAGATGTCCGAGGGATAAAGAGGAAAGAAGGGCATGAATTATCAATGTTGGGGGGGTCATTCCATCTAACTTGGAGTCTAATATAGAAAAAATTACAGATACAGACTTTGGGCACATTGACCTACAATATTTCTGGTCCTAGATAAAAGTTGATTACAAACCAAATTAGGTACAATGAATGAATGATAGTGGCATTAATCTAGTAGCTACTTTCCCCACAAGACTACCCAATTCTCAAATTTTGTACTTTAATTGTCAAGGCATTATGATAAGAACACTAGATCAGTGAATAATGTTGATGGGGAGTAACTTGTAAGGATATATTCATATTACGCTAAGGATATGTTGAAGATCCCATATTTTAAGGCCTATGTTGATATCTCCCTAAATTTGCTCAACACTACTAGAATGAAAATGATACTTCATGTACACGGAGTAATAAACAAGTATTGGTTAGAGAAAACTCAAGGATATTCCTCAAGGATACCAAAAACACTACCTAGATTAGATTTCAATCAAGAAAGCAACAACATCATCACTTTTATCAACAATGTAGTGGGAAATCCTACGGTTGAGAGACTTACATGAATGTTTGATTCAATACATCCATATTATTTTGAAGAATATATAACATATCAATTGGGCTAAATTAATCAATGACTCAAGTCACAAACAACTTATTAAGACCTATAGAAAAAAATATGTTCTATATGACCTCCTACCTTGTGTATCGTAGCTAAATATAATGCCAAGCATATGAGATTAATGATCCAAAATCTAGAAGAAACACCTTACCAAAGGCTAAAATTTTACATCAATAGACTAAATGATCAAGTTATGCATGATGTTCATTTTTTGGAACCACGTATAGTTAGTGTTATCTAAATAAGCTTCCATCACTTTTCCAAGTGATGTTCTTAAACAATTCCAAATCAAAGGTAAAAGGATCAAAGTATAAAGAAATAGTGAAGGATGTGCTTCAACAGAGCGCAAACCCGTAAGTGAGACCACATGAAAATCTACACAACAAAGGAAATATCCGCACATAAATATGAAAAAGGAAAACAATCCGTGTGATGGGGAAGAAAATATCTGCACTAGCTTGCGCCAAGCCGTGAAATCAAGAAGAAGCTACGCAAGAATCCTTACGAAGGACATGAGAAGGATGTGTCTCATTGAAGAATAAAAAACTCCATGGAATTCTACGTAGGTAAAAGACAATAGTCCAAACTAAGCCATGCAACAAAACAAATAATGAGTGTCTCGTGCATAAAGCCGCACAATGGAGGTAGAAAATTTTTGCGAGAGGTCGTGAAGGTGACACACGAAAAATTTGTGCAATGAAAAAAGTTAAATCCACAAAACATAGATGAAGAGACCCACATGAAAATATGGATGCAAACCCGAACATCTCGAGTAAGTTAAAAGGTCAATGAAATCTACATCAAAGCGACATAAATAAAAATCTACACGAAAATCTGGGTAACAAATGATGAAGAATGAAAGATCCGCACAAAAATCCACGCGTCACAAAGGAAAATAAAACCCACATAATGAAGGCATGGAAGCTATGCAAAAGGTGAGAAATACAAAGGCACATCAAAAGGAATAAAATCCACACAAAAAGTCTGTGAAAAGGAAAGAAATTTCATGTGACCCAAATACAAATCACTTTAATGCTTTGTTTACTTCCTTCAAATGTGGAATCCTATGTTTAGCATAGTTGTAAAAGATGATGGATGAAAAATTAAAATAGAAGAAAACATGCAAGGGTGGCTCCTCTCACCATCTAATAGTTTTAAAAATAGAACAATTAAAAAGTAAAAGTGGAAGAAAAGTTGTTTTTCTATTTTTGGAAATGCAAATTCTATTTTAAGAACAAATTTGATAAAAAAAAACATGACACCTATTTTTAAGAAGTAAAAAAATAGGATGCACAGTTTTCACATGCAGAGGCTATTTTTGTCATAGAAAAGAAAGATGCATGTGCTTTTCCTATTTTTAGAACTCAGACTTGCATGTTTGCGCTTTGTTCTAATTTCTCTCTTAGATTTTCTATAAAGCTCCAAAATGCATTGTAAAAAAGAATATTGTCCTCCTCATTCATATTATTTGGAGTAATTCAGATTTATAGGTGAAAAACAAGGGGCACGAGTGATTATTTGTGCTTATTCCACCTTTTGGAGTAATAAAGGAGTTAGTTTTACCTTCTTCAAGTCCGTGTTTAGTGCATAATCTATTTTAAATTTGTTTCTATATTAATAATACACATTTATCCTTGGTTTAATAGTTTAATCTTCACTCATTCACGTGTTTTTGTTTCGATTTGCAAGTCATAGATTGTGTTTAACGAGGTTGCATGAAGGATTTTGTTGTGGAGCCACTATATTGCCCCTTCTTTATTAGGGAAAATTTTAGTGGCTAATATTTGTAATTTGGCTATTTTGGGATCTTTGAAAGTTTCATTTGGCTATTTTGACACCATATGCACGCTCAAGATTCACTAAAAGTAATATAAAATACATTATTATTTCCTATTCGAGTAGCCAAATTAATTCTAACATCAATTTTTTTTTAATTGATCGGATTTAAATCAATGGGCGAATATTTAAATACATGTTTGTATAGCCATGAATTTTAAGGACCCTTAGATCACAATTTCCAATATTTTAGAGGGAGTATTTGAAATTTTATTAAATTCACCTCTTGTGTGCGTGTGCATGTGTGTGTTGATATGATCAAGTGAACATCTATTCAATTAAAGGATATATAAGCTTAAAATTAGAAAATAAATTCTATTCTATGTGATATGCTTCAATTAAAGGAAATTTTGGGACCATTTAAACCTTTAAATGTATTATTTTCATATTTGTTTGAATTGGTTCAACTAATAGTCATTTGCAACCTTGAAAATGGAGACCTTTATAATTTTTCCTTTGGGAATTATCCCACATTTCCCAAGGAGTGAAAATCATATGTGTATATATGGAAAAATCTCTCTTAGTATATTAGAGGAAAGGATTTGCGAGACACCTTTTGGAAAAGTGTTGAAAAGTTTCAAAGTAAAGAAAGAATAAGGTAGGAGACTTCGGAGCCAAAATAGCATAGGATGTTGACACATTGCAAGGGATTGAAAAATGTGATATAATTATGGTAGGATTTATGAGGAAGGCTTGAGAGATCATGGGTTTTCTTGAAATTGCATGAAATGATGACACGTGGCCAATGGATCAACAATCAAGGTTTAATCCTGGGAAGGATTAGGGAAAATGGGTCCAAATTTCATAACTCAATAATTTTTGTTGGTTAAGTAAGGAATTCATATAATGCACTTCATACCATCAATATATTAGAAAAATGAAATCTAACCTAAAGAGGACAATTGAAATTTGCCAAAATATTTTTTAAAATTAGAAAAATTAGGTAATATTTGTCTTTACATCTACAACCATTTTTAATGATTTTTCCTATTTTCTCCATAGTCACGATAGCCATTTTTGTAAGATTCTCCATCCCAATGAATCTTACTTTAGCAAGATTCACCACCATTTCTATAAGTTTTTTTCATGGGTTCCTTAAAATTTACACTATTTTTTATCTTGTCACAACTCAAATCTTGAACCTCTCTATGAAATGATTTTGCTTTGATACAATCACTTGTAGCTAGTGTATGGTGTGTGTGATTCCAATAATTTTAAGATCCTCAAAACATTCTAGTGTATCACCATCTTTTTTTCTTTTCTTTCTTCCTCTCTTTTCCTCATTGTCTTTGGTAGAATAGATTAGTCTTATTAATATAAAATAGTTTAGGTGTTGCACTAGGGAACCAACCCTCTCTGGAGACTCACTCCAACATACAGGTCACCCACATCCTAGGAGTGTTTCCATTTTTTCAATTGAAAGGAGATTTATCACACCATTCTCCAAAGGGTTCATTTCAAAGTGAAAACGGTAAAGTTATGTAGAAGCACCACACATTAAGCAATGAAAATCAACTACTAAGATATTCACACAAGGCCAAACTATGGAAGGGAGAGACAAAAATGGGACTAATGATACTAATATAAATGTGGCAAAATATTTTAACCAAAATCAAATTACCAATATATCTCCTCAACAAGAGGTAGAAAGAAGAGAAAAAGGCCTATATTGGAATTGTGATAGTAAATGGTCTAGAGGACATAAGTGTGATGGTGGAGAGAAAAGAATCATGGTTATTGAAAATGAGGCATGAAATTGATAATGTAGAACCAATAGTATAAAATGAGCATGCTAAATTGGAGAAGGAAGAGAATCCTATGATCTCACTAAATGCATTAAATGGGATAATCACACCACAAACACTTAAAGTTATTGGTTATATTAAAAAGAAAAAGGTGACAATTTTGATCGATACAGGGAGTACCCATAACTTCATTGATAGAAAATTAGCTAATGCACTCAACTGCTTTTTGTTTCTTGTCTCCAATTTTCAAGTCATGATTGTTGATGGGAAACAACTCTCTTATGGTGGTAAATGTCATCATATCAAACTATCAATGGGGGACTATCTTCTCAATTCTGAAATTTCTTCCATCCCAATTGGGGGATATAATTTAGTTTTGGGTGTACAATGGATTAAAAAATTGGAAAAGTGTCTTTAAATTTTAAATCTTTATTCATGAATCTTAGTATGAATGGAAATAATTGCAAACTTTGCAGGATACAATCATCACCAAGCCAAATTATTAACTCTCATAGGATGGATAAACTACTTAAGAAGGGAACTTATGGTGTGGTGGCACAACTACATTTCGTAGAAGCACATGATGTAAAAAATCAAGCTCTATCAACTCTTCAAGAGATTATTCAAAACCATTAAAAAATATTTAAAAAACCAAAAACCTACCTCCAATATGAGATCATGATCATGTAATGAATTGATTCTATAAAGTATCCCTCTTAATATTATATCTTACCACTATCCCTATTAAAAAGTGTTATCAATGGAAAAATAGGTCACGAGAATGGTTGAATCATGCATTATTTTTCCTAGTAAAAATGTATATTCATATTCAATTATTATGGTTAGAAAAAGGAGAAATCAGAGAGAAGGTTCCTAGACTACAAGAACCTCACCAAGATCACTCATAAAGATAAGTTTATTATTCATTTTATTTATGCATTATTGGATGAACTAAAAGGTGTTGTTTTCTTTACTAAGTTAGATTTATGTTCAAGGCACCATCAAATTATATTAAAGGATGAGGATTTATGTAATATTGTAATTCAAACACATGAGGCTAAATACAAATTCATAGTTATTCCATCTAACCAAATGAGGGTCATTAGAAAGTAACTAGTACCAATTTTCTAGTTGGGTCAAAGTACCTAAGGTAGATGAAGAAGGAAAGTTCATTATGGAACCTGAAAAATTCATTGAGAAAAGAGTGAAACAACTATGAAATTGATAAATTTAAAAATTCTCATCAAATGGAAGAATATACCAGTTGAAGATGTAACATTGGAAGATGAACAATCCATGCTACAACATCTTGATTTTCTAAGCATATAGGGCAATTCTTCCCTAAAGGAGAAAGTGCATGTTATGTCCTTAACATTATATATTCATATGATTACTAAGGTTATGTAGTGGAGTGCATAACCTTAACCTTTCATTTATTAGTTCTTAATAAATAAGTTAGGCCGACCTAATTAGGATGAAAGGGTGTGACCTAATTAGGATGAATGGGTGCAACCCTTCATATTTATGTATATAAATATGGGTGTATATGATTATCCTAAGGAATCAAATATTATATCATTAAATCTATTTAATCATTTATTTTTATTTCTAGAGGTATCCCCCTCGAATTGGACTATATTTGAGTAATTTGATAAAAAAATATCTTAGTACTTGAGCTCCACAAAGGTATATGACTATTGCCCACATTTGACCTGGAAGCAAACATTTGACATTTTCATTACATCAATGATGATATCTTCTAGATGTCATTAGTATGTTGGATCTAGCTCTAACATCCTCTTATTTCTCAGTCAAAGCATCCACCAACATAGCCAAGTGGAAAGGATTTTTCCTCCAATTCCCTACCTTCTCATACATAACAATATATGGCTTCACAGTGCACCATATATGTGTCTTAGGTTTGTAAGTTATAAAGTAACATTATTGGAGGTTGTGTCATAATTATTAGAGGTGCACAAATACCTTTCTAGTTTGCACAAGGTAGGAGTTCATTTTCTAATCATTGTAGGAAGATATTCATGTCCTTATTTTATTAGGGAAAAGAACATGGATGCCAAGATCACCAAATTCAACATGTGGTATTTCCCTACTAGGGAATCTTTTAATATTTTGGAATAATGAATCATGCCTTGGGATCCACTCATGCTCACATTCCTTACTATAAGGACTTATGGGTTTATTGCAATAATAAATAGAAAGTTCAAAAAGAGATTGATCCCATATGTCACTTGACCAAATCATATACTTTGACATGGACAATTTCCATGTAGGCTTAACCAATAATAGGAAAATTATTGGTCCATCATATGAACAACTAAAAATCAATTGAGAACTATGAATAAGAGTTGATTTGTCAAAGGAAGATTCCACTTATCCTAAATAATGAACCAAAGTAGGTGGCTTCATTTAAAAGGAGACAACATACAATAACCGAGATTGACCACCCCTAAAGGAACTAAGGTGAACCCTCAAAAAATAATAAGGAAGATTAAAATAGGTAAGACTTTTGCGGGATCCACCACAATACCAAAATTTAAATTTTTGTATAAAGGAGTATAAATTTGTGAGAAAAGTACTTCTAAACCTCAAAATATTAACAGAGATGATATTTTTGGATTCAAAATCGCCATCACTCATTCCAAACATATCACAACCATTTTAGCTAACAACACCTCCATTATAGATACTCCTCCAGCTGAAATTTATCCACTTCTTTATTCACCCAAGCATGTTCCTCATCCTCATATTCCAATTCCCCAACATTCCCATAAAAAGGTTAATTGTCTATCCACTTCTCCTCCTAGGTCATATTATGTACCTTCCTCACTGTACCAAGCTCTCCTCCTATCAGTCCTCCCCCATCAATCACCTCGGTGATATTACTCATACATATGGAAACCCCAATGGTTTATTTGTTTTTGTAGTGTAAATACTTGTTTCACCCTCATGGAAAAATCAGCAATAACTCACACTTACCCAAGGGAGCCGTACGGTCCCCTGAATGGTGGGAAGCTAACTCAAAATAAAATAAAGGTGGTAGTGCATCATAAGGTCATTTATTTTAGTGGCTTGAATCTCAAGCCAATCCCTTAATGATAAATGAACAAGAAATATCCACATAGGACTACTAAGTCTCCATGGTTAGTTTGGGAAATTTTATGAGATAGGTTTCAAAAGAGGAAGTCTAGAATGTGATTGGCATAATATTTTATAAAATGTATAAGGATCAAGCCACCAAGGGACATGGAAGGGAGAGGGTGGATCAAATCATGGTTTTTATCTATAAAAGAATAAAACCTATCCAATCCTCCATCTTTGTCTAACCCCAAATTTAAATCACTAAAATGGTCTCTCTATGTGATGCAAAAGAGATAGGATGCATGGGCAGAGAAAAAAGGAATGAAATGAGATTATGATCACACAATATCACCACATGTTCAAAGAAGTGATGAAGGTTCACATGGATGTTTTTACTAAAGTGGAAAGATTGCGGAATACCCTTAGCAAATATCATATTGAAATAAGCTTGCTCAACCAATATTTTCCCAAACTCGATGATTTATACATAATTGATACATATACTCTAGTTCAAGAAGATATTATCATTGAGGAACAATGGAGGTATCAAACTAAGCTTTTAGGATCTACAAAATTCATAATTAGAATCCTTAAGGAGTGTAGAAATAAGTTGAAATAATCAAAGAAAGAAGGGATTGATGCCATGCATGACTTATAGGATATGATTGAAAAGATCCCTTGTATTTTCAACGATGATCAAGGAAATCCTAATACCACCAAGAAATCATGGGGTAATTTAAGGATCTATTTTGCAATGATTTTAAACCCAAAATATCCTTTAATTACAATTTTATTAAAAGGTAGATCCAATACCAAAATTTCCTTAACAAGATGACCAAGAAGATGAAATTATTCTGCAAGATCATGAAGTAGATTACCATTGTTGAATCAATGTGCCACATACAAGATATGTACATAGGAGGACCAAATAAGGAGCATGTCAAATAGGTGCTTGATATATTCAATGCCTATCTTGAGTGTCTCTATCTATCCAAGGAAAATACCATGAGTATAGAAGATGATCCATAGGATAGTAGATACCTTATTTGTAGTTAGTTATAATCTAAGAGAATTTAGATTTTGTATGTCATACATTTTTTCTTCGTAAAAATACACATTCTATTCTTTCAAGCTGCAAATCCATTTTGTAAATTCACAATTCTTCAAGATGTGAATCCACTTTGTAAATTCACGTTTCGAGAGATGTGAATCCATCTTATAGATATGTAGTTTTTACTTATTCAAATATTCTTGGAACAAATGAATAATTCAAATATTATTCCTAGGATGATTTTTATTTTTATACTAGGAAACACTTGTCATGTTTGAATATTCTATTATTAGCAATCGAGACATTTTCCTTTACGCATGTAGCAGGAAATAAGAAGATTTTATCTATATATAAGGGGCATATGTTGCATTAAGGATTTTTTTGGCTTTATGTAAATTATGGGTATCAAAGGTATTGAAAGATTTGTATTCTATACCTTCTATCAAGAAAGAGAATAAAGAGAAAAAGTTATTCAAACTTCATGTTGTGTTTTTTTCTTTCTTAAGATTTTGTTATTTTCCCTTATGTGCATGTTCCAATATATTATTTTTATTCGTTATTTTTATTTGGTCAAATTATCATTATTGATATATACTACTCATGTAATTAAAATAAGGATATGTGTTTTATTATTGGAAAGCACTAGTGCTTATTCTCCTCCACTTCCACTTTTCTTTCTAATATTTACTCATTCATTTACTTCTTCCCATATTTCATTTCTTTTGAAAATATCATCATTGATATGAAATATTAAAAACCTCATAATAAAGTAGTGTACATATATTTTATTTCCTACATTTTAGATCAGCAATAAAGGGTGCCTCCCCATTATAATATATGAGATACTCTATCTCATTTACATTATTGTTAAAAGTAACCATTTTCTGAAATTGCAAAATTATTTATCATCATGATGATATATCTGGTCCTCTCAAGCATATCACCCCTAAATCTAAGTTGGTTCTGCCTCATGCCTCCCCTCCTATGGGGTCTTCATTTTCTTGTGAACAAGTTATTTATCCTCACCTAAACAATACCTATGAGCTAAGTTTTGATGTTAGTACTTATGATTCCACAAATTTTAATATTAATTATTGGGGAAGTACTTGTGAGGGAATTCCACTTAAACTAATGACTAATACCATTTACCATGTTTCTAATGAAGATCACATGGATGTTTCTAATAATATGGAAATTAATAGTGAATGGGATTATTTTAATTCTAATGATTATATGAAAAATTCTCTCTTCTAATGCTCATGTTGTACCTAATGATGAAATAGATTTCTCTTCTAATGATGAAAATGATTCACATGATTGGAATATCACTTAAATTAATGAGATGTTTGATGTTGTTGCTCCTTTTAATGACATGAAAATGATACTTTTGAAGAGTGTGTAAATTCTCAAATGAATGTTGAATTCCTTCTTTAGAAAATGATGTAAATACAAGTGTTCTTATTAAATGTAACAATGACCTTCTTACTTATACTTATCCTCTTCCTATGGTATGAAAAAATGATATAGCCACTTATATCTCTTATCATCCTATTTTACATGATAATGTGTAAGTTTTTCGGTGTAGACTATATGTCTCTTAAAGTAGTTTAATATGTTAACATAGATCCTCCTACTCATACTTTTATTGAAACCAATGCTTTTCCTTCTATCATGCTTATTGCAAATGAATTGAATGTTTCTAATGATGGTGTCTCTTTACATCTGCAACGTGAGGTCAAGCCTATAGTTTTTAATATTCCACATTTTCCTAATGTTAAATATCCTATCCATGATTTATTACTTCCTACTTCCCTAGGAAGAATAGTGTTTATATGGCCACTCTTACTGGAAAAGTACAACCCTTGAATGAGACTCCTATTATCTATGTTATCCCTCCCTAAGAGATATTATCTTTAATGTAGTAGGTGATATGCAACACAAGGTACATGCCTTAACATTAGAAAGTAAGGCCTATTATTATTATAAAGAATCTAATTCCTGTGTGGAAACCCAATATGACGTAATATTTTCTAACATTCTTTCCCTAGAGACGTTATCATGCATAACTTTCAATTATTTGATGGAAAAGTGATCCTTACCTACACCTTAAGGGTTATAGGTTTGTCATGGCCTCTTATGATAATAATTTACCATTACTTAAAGTATTTCTTAAGATCCTCATAGGTATGAGAACATATTTGTTTAATTATTTACCTACTAAATTGTTGAGTACATTATTAGAACTAGATGAGGCTTTTGTCATCCATTTTATTGATAATAAAGGCCCTAGAATCACTTATTACCATTTAACATATTTGTATCAAGTAAAATCCAATCATGTTTTTTAATTATATATTATGTTTTAAATTAAGTATGCAATAATTAATTTATAAGCCCCACTGATTTAGAAGTGTAGTATATCTTTTTGTGGTCTAATTTTTCCACTTAAGGATAAGTTTCTTTATGATGCATGAGATTATTTCACCAATATTTTTCTTCAAGTTATGAATTTTGAACAAGAACTCTACCCTTCATGTGCACTTACCCCCTCATGTTTTTGTATTCCTACTCCCCTATGGAGCCCAATTTTAGTTTTGTGAATGACACATCTTCTATTTCGAGACAAGTCAAGGTTATACTTTGCATTGATACTTCTTATCATCCTATAAGTAGAACTAAAGCTCTTATGTTAATTCCTCTATCTCTTAAATGGAACCATTACACTTTACAAAATACCTTGATCATCTAAGTAGTAATTTTGTAAACCTAATTAATAAACACTTAATTTTATTACCATTTAATGATCATCACCCTCTTCATCGACTTGAGCATGAAAAATGCTAACCCTTTTTAATTATCATGGTATCAATGGACATTGTGACAATGAATGTTATGTGTATTATAGAAATATTAAGTTACTTGAAAAAAATGTCATTATATTTTTTTGATACATGTCACTCTAATAGATCTCACTCTTCGCCTCCGAGGCATCGATTTATGGATGATATAATGTCCCATGATGGATTGCTCGAAGACATATTGGTTTCTCAATCTCATATGAGAAATTTTTATGGAGCGGATATTTTTCTATTCAACCATCACAAAGTCATAAATTTAAATGGGTTAATAAATAAAATAAATTGGTGTTATAATCTACTCAAGTTACAATTAATAATACATATGCATCGGTGTTGCTGAAAAATGCAATCAAATCATATTTAAAAATATTTAATAATAGTGCAACCTTGGATCTTTGAGTGACTATATGTTCATTTTTCAATTATATTATCAATAAAAATATATGTTTTAGGTAAATCACATTATTTTATCAATTATCATCACTTTGAACTAAAATTGATCCCATAATTTACAAATGCATATATCAAAATCACTATAAGTAATATTCAATCACATAAGACACATGGCTATACTCAAAATTCACACATATAAAGGTGAATTGAAATTCATATAAAATAATGTTCATGCCCTATACAATAATCTATACATCATAACTATGATCATAATCACTATTATATATAGGAGCTTGAGAACTAGATGCTCATATTTCATCATGATGACCTCATGAACATGACCATGAACTATACTACCATAATCAATCCTACAATGTCCTTACCTCAGCCATATTCTAGGCATAATGTGCCTATACACCCATAAATATCACTACTTGATATCGGACTAGCTATGTCCCGGGGAGGCTTAAGCCAACATGCCAACAATGCATAGATCTCATCCTAGTAGCTATATAAAACTATACATGTTGTGTCTCCCATGGCCATAGGATCATACAAATAGGAAACATTTCCAATTATATAATCTACATGCTTTATAATACCATTGATCACCGCATTAGTTAGAATGTTCCTTATCAATATTAAAATAGATGTATCCATGATCATGGTGCAAAAGTATATGTATCCTACAATTATCAATACCACACTCACGTGTTAGATTTCAACCATCAATTTATCACAACAATCACGCATGTAATATCTATTACTTTATTTAATAACAATCAAATCATATTTTACACACATGATGCAAAGACATTAATTATATTCAAACAATATCATTAGTTAAGATAATCATTCATCAAATTCATCAAAACTAATAACTTTTACCTTGTTTTCCAAGTAGCCTGAACTATGCTCCAAAGGCTAAATGCATCAAATCGATAAACCAAGGACTAAAACCTCATCAAACCTATTATACATCACAAATACATCATGTTAGGACAATTCATCATTTCTCACCATTCCTCTTGTAGACCTCAAATCCTCCTTCTAACCCACATAGAGGCTATTTTGAGACATAAAACTCAAAATACAAAAAATATTTCTTCACTAGTAAGCTTTTTTGACACCCATTACCCCCTTCTAGATGCTTGTAAATTTTCATGTTCAAATTCCATGCCAATTTGGTTT
Source organism: Taxus wallichiana var. yunnanensis (assembly GCA_018340775.1). Lineage (NCBI taxonomy): Eukaryota > Viridiplantae > Streptophyta > Pinopsida > Cupressales > Taxaceae > Taxus > Taxus wallichiana. Next base: position 746,229,766 of record CM031244.1, on the reverse strand, counting down.
TATTCCAATTTTACCATTTTTACTAGGTTCCCAACTAGCCCTATTTTTATGTAAGTCTCGTGTTTGGAATAATCTATCAATTTTCAAGCTAAATTCTTTAGTGATCTGATACCCATTTTCTTCTTCTTGTTTCACGCAAATTCTCATCTCTCTTCTCTAAGTACAAAGTCTTCAACACACTTCTCCTCTTTAAAACTAGCCCTATTAGGCCTAATCAAGGGTTTCTAAGCCCTTTTAGGTTTTGATGGTTTCTACTAGTTTTCAACCTTCTAAAATACCTCATCCACCTCAATCAAATTGGTGTAAGATGTTTACAAAGTCTCAATTCCTTATTCATCAAATTTGTCATTTTCACAAGTTGGTCTTATCAAGACTCTTATTTGCTCTAATCCACAATTTGACCTTCTACTCTATTATGTGCTCTTTTAACCTTTGTCCTAGTGTCTTATCATCATCCTCACTAATCTTCTCCTACACACTTTCTACATGCTCATAACAATCACTAATCTTCTTTAAGTCTCTTTACACAAGTTCCTTATACTCTCTCTCTCTCTCTCTCTCTCTCTCTCACACACACACACACACACACACACACACACACACACACACACACACACACACACACACACACACACACACACACACACACACACACACACACACACACACACACACACACACACACAAGATTTCTTGTTGAACAAACACCCACAGTCCAACTCAACTATGTAACCTACTTCACCTTAGTTTTATAAGATCCTTTCACTTAATTTGATCATGGATCTACACTTCTTTCCTCAACTTTATCAAGCCACTTGTTTAGGCCACATCATGTTTTTCTTAAGATTATGTTTCCTTGCTCTCCTAAAACACCTTTCAAGGGACTGTACTCTACAAGAAAATCATAAGTTATGCCATGTTTATGGTTTCCAAAAATATTTTCCTCATTTATATAGGATCTCACATACTCCAAAACTCCCCAACAATTGTATTCTTTCACTTCGTGATAGGATTTTATATAAGATCATTGTTTTCCTTCTTTCACTTGACTCTTATAGTTCCTTGTGATTGTATCTCCTTTGTTTAACCTCCTCATCCACTTAGTATCTAACTTGCAATACTATTTATGACCCCTTTGAATACTTCTTGAAACTTGTATTTATCACTCTAACCTTCTTAATGAATACTTAATCCACTAGTATACCCTAAGAACTCCATCTAGGTCTCTTAGACCATGTAATATCACTACCTAGCTATGTACTTGTATTTCCATTTCTATCTACCATTTAATTAAGTTAGAATATAGATATTTAAGATTATTTTGCCTTCTAATCACTCTTAAACCCTCCTACCATTGTCAAGGTTCTATACTTCATTAAAGCACTCATTAATCGTTGTTTAAAGAACATATTCCTTTCAAACCCTCAAATGAGCAATATGAATGGATTATATTGTGTTTTCCTAGTTTAGAATATAGTAGATTCCTCAACTATCATGATCATTTACTGATGTTAGGAAAATGCAAAAACCTCCATGTTCACTAGATTAAGAATTTATTTCATTTATCTTATCATCAATCATTGATCAAATTTTTCTTTCAAACCCGAAAAAGGGTAACACATATTGAGGAGATAAATTTCTATTTTAAAATTCACCTTATTTTCTTGATATGAGATATTTAGGGTTTCATCCCCTCATTAAGCTTCAGGCATCTCCATTAAGGTTCTTACAAAATTCAACATTCCCACACAAGTACTTGTATATACACAAAACCCTTTTAAATATGTCAATTAGGCACACACATATTTTTTGGTTTCTTAGTTGATCTTCCAATTACAAGATTGATTACTTATTTCCCTATCTTAATCATATTACCCTGCATACAAAGATAATTACCAAATCTTGTCACTTTGTTATTAGATTCATAAGTGTTTCATAGCCATACCTTTGACACAAAATGAATCAAGTTTGCAATGTACAATCTTTCATTACATTTTCACCATATTGTATCCTTCTTCTCATCCTCAAGGATCTGCACAACCTTTACACACATGTGGAAATGTTTATTAAACATTTTCAATGAGAATCAAAATAGTCTCTTGAGCATTCAATGAAAAACTTATAAGAAACATTCAAATGGAGTTTACAACCCAAAGAAGCATGTTTTTATTGATGTAAGCATTGATTTTGTACAACTTCATGAGCCACCTAGGCTCTGACAAAGAGTATATCCTTCTTCACACTTTCCTATCCTTACCATCTTCCTCATTTGCTCAAATACATCAAGAATCCATAAGTAAAAGAGAAGGAATGAAGTGGTTAGGGCTTCACCAAGTAACTCCTACAATGATTAAGCTAACTCATGATGAGTTAAAGGCTAGGTAAGTGATGCAAGTCATGAAAAATGTTGAGTGGGTGATTTCTATCCCTCATTACATAATTTATGACTCTTGTATTAACTCTTAACACTACATCAACCTATGACTAGATTTCAAATATTCAAATTTACAAAATTGGAGGGAAAACTTCTTATTTGTACATGTAGAGTCAAAATGGTCTTGAGATAGCTATGACCAACTCAAATGGACCCTAGATATCCCTATAACACTTAAGAAATTCAAAAATGACTATTTACATGATGCTCCTGCATCATACTCCCAAGGGGGAGAAATTTGAGATCACTTCCTTTTTCTTCTTCCTTGATTTCTAATTTCTTTGTTTTCTTGACCTGATTTGATTCCTGTTTTTTTTGAATTCTTCCCATCTTCATTCTTCTCTCTCTTTTCTTTTTATTCTTCATTCTTTGCTTTATTGAATTGTATTCATTTCTCTATCTTTGTCTTCACCTTTCTTTCTTGTTCTCTTCTTGCATTATCAACCGATCCTTCAAATTTGACTCTTCATCTTGGTCTTCATTCTCTTGGTCTTCTTCTTGATCTTGTAAAATCTTATTGAGTTATCTTTCTCCTCTTTCATAGTATTTTTCATCCTCAAACTGATTTGATTCCTCTGTTTCCACCATGATTTTTGCCATATGAGTTCTTCATCATTTGCACTTTTATATTCTCTTCATCTCTTCTTTCATCTTCAAGTTATTTGCCTTGTATGTCTTGATTGATGTTAATTTTTTTTTTTTTAGTTCTTCATCTTCATCACCTACATTCACACACTTAAAGGAAATATTATAATAAAAATAAGGAGGCCTTATAGCCTCATGAGATGCTCCATCCATGAGCTCTTGCTCATCTTCACTCTGCTACTCCACTTCATCACTTTCTTCTTCTTCCTTAAGACAAGCTAAGAAGCTTGTAATCACCTCTTCTTCATCCAAATTTTGAGTTTCCTCATACACTACCTCTTTATCAACTTATTCCTCTTGCTTTCTCATCCTCTGTTTTGTTTCTTTAGCTTCCTCTCTTTATTTCTTATCATCTCTCTCAATTGTTCTCTTTGTCTCTTCCTCACAAGTAGCTCTATGGGCCACTTAGCTTTCTTCTTAACCACTATTCCAACTTGTTCCTATAATTATCTATTGATTTACATAATTTCTACTAGATGTTCCACATATCTTTTCAACTCTTATATCTCTTTTACATCCATAACTCTCTCTCTCTCTCTTGTTAAATTCATCTTTTTCTTCTTTTCTCTTCTCTCATTTTCCTTTTTCTCTTTCCTCATGTGGCACATTACCTCTATCAGTAATTTCATCACCTCTATTTTCTCTTCTTCCATCCTCTCTCTCTCTCTCTCAACAAGTATTTCACGATCTTCTTTCTTCTTGCCTTCCCTTTTAAGCCTTCACAAGGATATGTTTCTTCTTTCACTTTTTTCACTAGCTTTCATCTTCTCTTCAACTAAAATTATTCTTTTCAAGAGTAAAAATACCCACTTTGACACTAAATGATGTAGATAAATTCATTATATTCAACCACTATCATTAGTTAAGACAATAACTCATCAAATACATCAAAACTAGCAACTTTTACCTTGTTTTCCAAGTAGCCCGAATGTGCTCCAAAGGCTAAATGCATCAAATCGATAAACCAAGGAATAAAACCTCATTAAACATGTTATACATTACAAATACATCATGTTAGGAAACTTCATTAAGTTTCAATTCATCATTTCTCACCATTCCTCTTGTAGACCTCAAATCCTCCTTGTAGTCCTCCTAAAGGCTATTTTCTGACATAAAACTCAAAATACACAAAATCTTTCTTCATTGGTAAGATTTTATGACCCCCATTATCCCCTTCTAGATGCTTCTAAAGTTTCATGTTCAAATTCCATGCCAATTTACTTTTATTCCAATTTTACCGTTTTTGATTAGGTTCCTAACTAGCCCTATTTTCATGTAAGTCTATGTGTTTGGAAGAATCATCAATTTTTAAGCTACACTCTTTAGTGATATGGATACCCATTTTCTTCTTCTTGATTCATGCAAAATTTCATCTCTCTTCTCCAAGTACAAAGTCTTCAACTCACTTCTCCTCTTTAAAACTAGCCCTATTAGGCCTAAATTAGGGTTTATTGGTTCTACTAGTTTTCAACCTTGAAAATCCCTCATTCACCTCACTCACATTAGTGTAATATGTTTACAATGTTGGCATGTTATGTTCTAGGTGTTGTCATTGATGTAAAAGCCCATTAATGACAAAGTGGATGATGGCGAAGTGTTAGAGCATGCTTAGTAGGATGATGACATGGTGTTTCATGTGTTGACATGATGACATGAGTTGATTCAATGAGATTGGCTTGGTCTAAGCAAGCCTAGTTAGGTGACCTAGCTAGCCTAGGTGATGGAGCATGGTGATTTGAGTTTCTTGGTGGCTTGAGGAGCATGGTAATAACATGGAGAGCATGTTTGGGGAGTGTTTAGGCACTCACATGAGTTTTAGAGTGTAGGTACAGGTTGAAGTTTGAGATTCAGTACTAATCTAGACCATTTTCAGATGATTGGACACATAAGGATGACTTGTAGAGCCATGTGATATCTTGGATGCATATAGGTAAGTTTTTCATGATTTACCAAGGATGTTATGACCTTTTGGAGAGGTATCATGATGAGTTACAATGTGGGTTTAGTTGACCTTAGCCTAAACCATGTAAAATATCAATGGATAGCCATGCAAATGAGATGGGATGAGTAGATGGAGACCTATATGAGATATGCTGATGATTAGATATGGTGTATATAGGTTTCTTAGAGGTGTGAGAAAAATTTGGAGTCATTATGAATAATATTTTGCAAGTTAAGTTATTTTTGGTGAAACATGGTCAAGAAGAAGGTTATTTCCAGCTCAGATTACACCTTCTAATGCTTGCCTTGAATTCTGTGTTTTGCATGGGACCTTGTGGCTTTCAGGTATGTTTCTAAATTGATTTAAGAAGGTTTCAAAATGGTGAATGACATCATTTCATCGTTACATTTTTATGAATGAATGTTAAGAAGGTAAACAACTTTTTGTGTGCTTGAAAACAACATGAAATATTTTCTCCATAAGTTTCAAGAATTGATTTTTTGTGATAGTATGATGATTTGATGGTGTAGAGGACTCCATCAGGTTTCCATAAAGGTATGATAGATCATGTGGTGATGAGTGGACCCCACTCAAACATGCAAGTTTATGAAGAAGTCCAATTTTGGACAAGATTTTCTAAAGGAGTTGCAAAATAAATTGACATTGTTTTTATCATGGGAGTTTTTATTAATATCTAGGAAGGTTTCAGATCATGGTGGTGCTTCTAAATGGAAAAGTGTACCCTATTTGTGAAGACTAGTCAAAAGGTAGTTTTGGGGTAGTTTCAAGTAGTTTTCAAAGATAGTCTTGGTTGAAGGCCTTCCACTTGGATTTGGAAGGAAATATAATATGTTATGGAAAGAGGATTCATAGGGATTTCTAATGGTGTATGGTTTGTGTATTGGTGATTTTATTTTATAGGTCATTCAACTTCGATTTGTACATAAGAAGGTTTCTTGTTTCTCAGACAAAAAGTGCTCAAGCTGAAAGATTGAGGTGAATGAGGCATGAGATGGATTATTTTATGATTTATATCAGTTAGAGATTGAATATGGATGAAGTTTTTTCTTATTTAAGGACTTTGGAGGTCTTGGAAGTGACATAAAGGGTTCAAACCAATTGAGTTTGTAAAAATGCTTTCTGGGAAACTTGATTTTGTTAAGAGGAAAGTTGGTGTGGTTTGCACATATGGATGTTTCATGATCTCTAACATGCATGGATGTGATATATAGGTTTTTAGGATTTTAATGAGTAGTTATATGCCATATACAAGTTGTTCTTGGATGGTCCAAAGGTGAAGATAGGGTGTTAGAAACAATTATTTGGTGAAGGTTATGAGCCTTTTTGAGTTGTGTTATGAATTATTTGATTGGTGCAAGCTAATTAATGACCATGGATGATGTTTTTATGTTATATTACACATGTGTGATGAATTTTTGAGCTTGAATAATCATTTTTTTTACATTTGTGGTTTTAGCTCATCCAGTGATGGGGTTTTGAGCTAGTTTTGTGCATGTTTAGTGGTTTTGGGAATGAACAAATTATATGGGTCGGAGGTGAAATTTTTAATGAATGTATTGAGATTTTTTAAGATGTATTGGTATAACTAAATGAGGGAGAATGAATTTCTTTATGTTTTGAGTTGAGAAGGGTATAAAGCAAGGGTCTAAGTTCAAATTTGAACTAGTGGCTTGAGAGGGAAAAGTGTGACCTATATGAGTGTGTGTAACATGTATGAAGGTTGAGTTTCAGAGTTAAGGAAGTTTGAAATAGGATAATGAATGTTTGAGAGTGTTTGTGCAAGGGTTTCATGTAAGATAATTCTATGAAAGAGTGAGATAGAGTAAGTTGAAGAAACAAGGGTTTGAAGGTGTGTGAGTTGAATAAGTGATCTCAATTAGTTTGTTGCAGAAAAAACACATCAAATATCTTCTTCAAATGTGGTTTAGTGGGTGTTTGATTATCTTAGGGGTTATAGCCTCATTTTAGAGTTGGTCCTTCACTAAACTAGGGGTTGGTACTCCTTGTAGGTTTGGTGCTCTACTAAACTAGGGGTTGGTGCTCCTTATGAAGTTGGTGCTTCACACAATAATTTTTATTTTAGTAATATAATCATAAGTTTCAATGGTTTTTCTTCCCCTTGAGGATTTCCCACTTATATCTCAGTTATGGTGTTCTCTCTTTTTCATGGTTATTTGAATGCATGTTGTATGGTGATTTGCAGACATTAATGAATGGTTTATGGTTTAATAAGAAAATATGAAATTGTTTAAGGTTTTGTAAGGACTGATTCACCCACCACCCTCTCAGTCCATTGTGCTTCCAACATACAAAGTCTAGATTCCCTTATTCATCAAATTTTTCATTTTCACAAGTTGGTCTTCTTAAGACTCTTATTTTCTATAATCCATAATTTGTCCTTATACTTTTTTCTATGCTTATTTTAACCTTTGGCCTAGTGTCTTCTCACTCATCCTCACTACTCCTCTATCATCACGCTCTCTACATCATCATAACAATCACTAATATTCTTTAAGTATATTTACACAAGTTCCTTGTACTCTCCCTCATAAGACTTCTTATTGAACAAACACCCACAGTCCAACTCAAATTTGTCACCTACTCAACCTTATTTTTCTAAGATCATTTCACTTAATTTGATCATGGATATACACTCCTTTCCTCAACTTGATTTAAGCCACTTTTTTAGGACCCATCATGTTTTTCTTAAGAGTATGTTTCCTTGCTCCCCTAAAACACCTTTCAAGGACTGTACTATAAAGGATAGTCATGAGTTTTGACATGCTTATGGTCTCCAAAAGGATTTCCATAGTTTCTCTAGGCTCTCACTTTATCCACAACTCCCCAACAAATTTATCCTTTCACTTATTTGATGGGATTTTCTAAAAGATCATTATTTTCCTTTTGTCACTTGACTGTCATAGTTCCTTGTGATCTGTATCTCCTTTGTTTAACCTCATAATCCACTTAGTATCCATCTTATAATACTATTTATGACCCCTTTAAGACTTATTGAAACTTTTATTTATCACTCTAACCTTCTTAAATACTCCTTAAAGAACTAGTATACCCCAAGAAATCCAATTAGGTCTCTTAGACTATGTAATATCATTACCCATATTTATACGTGTATTTCCATTTCTATCTAGCATTTTATCAAGCTATAATACTCGTTTCTTTAAGATTATTTTCCCTTCTAATCACTCTTAAACCCTCCTACCATTTTCAAGGTTATATACTTCATCAAAGCACTCATTAACCATTGTTTAAAAACATATTCCTTTAAAATCCTCAAATGAGCAATATGAATGGATTATATTGTGTTTTCCAGCTTAGAACTATAGTAGATTCCTCAACTGTCATGATCCTTTACCGACGCTAGAAAAATTCCAAAACCTCCATGTTCACTAGATTAAGACTTGATATCATTGAGCTTCTCATCAATCATTGATCAAATTTGTCTTTCAAACCTTGAAACAAGGTAACATAGATCGAGGGGACATATTTATTTGTTAAAATTCACCTTCTTTGCTAGATATAATATATTTAGGGTTTCATCCCCTCAATAAGCTTCAAGGCCTCTCCATTAAGGTCCTTATAGAATTCAAAATTCCCACACAAGGACTATATATACACAAAACCCTCTTGAGTATGTCAATCAGACACACACAATTTTTGGTTTCTTAGTTGATCTTTCAATTACAAGACTGATTACTTGTTTCCCTATCTTAATCATATTACCCCGCATGTAAATATCATTACCAAATCCTTTCTTTCTCTATTTTTAGATTCATAAGTGTTTCATAGCCATACCTTTGACACAAATGAATCAAGTTTGCAATGTACAGTCTTTCATTACATTTTCACCATATTTTAGACTTTTTTGGTCCTCCAAGGATATACAATTCCTTTACATGCATGTGGAAATTTTTAGTCAAAATTTCAATGAGAATCAAACGTAGTCTCTTGAGCATTCAATGAAAACCTTATAAGAAACATTCAAATGGAGTTTACAACCCAAAAACATGTTTTTATTAATGGAAGCATTGATTTTATAAAGCTTCATGAGCCACCTAGGCTCTAACATAAAGTATCTCCTACTTCACATCTTCCTATCCTTATCCTCTTCCTCACTTTCTAGAATACATCAAGAATCCATATGCAAAAGAGAAGGAATGAAGTAGTTAGGTATTCACCAACTAACTCCTATGGGGAGGGTTTTGGGCTTGTGGCCTCGGGATATTTTCCATGATTAAGTTAACTCGTGATGAGTTAAAGGCTAGGTAAGTGATGAAAGTCATGAAAAATATTGACCGGGTGATTTATAACCCTCATTTCATCATTTATGAATCTTGTATTAACTCTTAACACTACATCAACTTATGACTAGAATTCACATATTTAAATTTATAAAATTGGAGGAAAATTTCTTATTTGTACCTATAGAGTCCAAATGGTCTTGAGAAAGATATGAATAACTAAAATGGACCCTAGACATCCCTAGAACACCTAAGAAATCCAAAAATTCCTATTTACATGATGCTCCTACGTCATAGTATGATATTAACGTTATCATGGCATCATCCCTTTGGGCATCTACTCATGGCACCTTATCCTCTCATATGGTTGTGGGCATAACTCACCTACATCCTATAAGTGGAACTCCACGTCTTGATACCACTCTTCATAGACCTCCCATTACTAATGGAAATAAAAAAGTCATTGGGTCTTCACCTACCATTGTGTATATTCTTGTATCCAACATCATCCATATCACCCACCTCTATTAATTGGCCATACATAATCTACAAGTGGTGGCAATAGGTTAGCGCTAGTTGAACCCCACTCCTAATAGTTGTGTGGAGGTACATCCACCTCATATATGAATTTTGGGAACATCTTGTTTTACCCTAAATTTATGATCCGCCTAGTCATACTACTACAACTCTATCCATCTAAGAAATAATTCCTCTAGCCATATACTCCACCTAATACATTTCATTCTTATCCCACCTAAGAAAGTCTCTATGGGGTCTCCACATAACTCCTTGTGGGTTCAATATATCCAATATAATCTATAGGTGATTATGTCTAGCTTATGCCACCTTGGTGATAACCAAAACTTTGTAAATATCTTGGGATAATTCTAATAATCAAACTTTCCTCCAATTAACCACACAAAATCTATATGATTGTATTCACATGAATGCAACAAAATCACTAGTGTTACACCACCTACATGGATTTCTAGTTCAAAAAAATATAAATGTCTATACAAAGGCCAACATACCATAACCCCAAGTATAACTCACTCCATCCTCTTTTATCCATTGACACACCTCCTACAACCTATATTAAATAGAGACCTCACCTCTATATAATACTACAAAATATTCTAATAGAACAACGATAAAATTTTGCAAAGGAAAAATATTTGACGTTGCAATTTCACTAAGTCACATTATTGACCACAAAAGCACCTTGTCCTAACAAAAATTGTGTTCTCCTCATTTAGAATGACACATCTACAAGGAACATTTGTACCATCTTACCTAATATCGGTAGCCTTAATACCATGTATACATCCTCTAAATTTGTCGGCATATCCCTTAACAAGATCTAAAAGTGTAAGTGTTAGCATTCCACTACTCAAATAATATAGTAATTAAATTCATGTTTAGGGAACCTCCCTAATTTGGTGACATGGTGTATCCTTTCTCTATCTAATATGTCTCATGAATCATCCTCTAAACCCAAAGTGCAATAAATTTCTTCATATGTTGACCCCCAAAAATCTCACATGTTTTCATCATGCGACAATCACAAACACATACAAAAATTTAATATTAACATCTTAACAATAAATTGTTAATAAAAATATTCTGATAATTATTGTAATCAACTATCTTATAAAAATTGATACTATAATCTATATACCAAACCATACATAATACGAATATATTATATAAAATGCAATGAAACCATCTAAAATCGTATAGTTTCATCCTCCAAAAAGAAAACAAATACCACAACATTCTCAACCTTACCTTACTCAAATTTGACTAATTTTGTAAATATTCAAAACTATACTACTATTTTTAACTAAAATCATATTTTTTCCACATTTACCAGATCTCTATGTGTATGTGTCTAGATGGCCTCATCTACATGGTTAAACTACAATCTCAAAGCATATTTAGCACATGACATCTTGTCGATCTCGAGTAAAATTCACTCTCAAGCTTGGTTTAATAAAAATTACTTTTGACTTTTCAACTTTACTATTTATAGTAATAGGACTTTTGGCTTATTACTATCTTATTTAATCAAGTGTCACTACTGATTAATGATTCAAACTTGTCAAGGAGATATCTCATAATAGAATTATCAATTTCTCAATCCATTTTCCATGGACCATCATTTCTCTAAGTTTTACATTGTTGCATGACTTCATTATCTGTTATGCTATTTATGGCTATGTCATATCTTTTATCCACTCTTGATCTTCCTCTCTATATTACACCTCAATTTTACTCCTACCACTTTTCTCCAAACACTATTTCAATCAACACTTTTTTATTCTAAACGTAATTCATGATATACTCAATGGTCAACTCCAACTATAAGGATGTACAAAATATTAACTTACCAAAATATGAAACCATTGAAATTATTACAAATAAAAGGGGAAAATTTGTCCAATTAACAATAACCAAAACTAATATTGTTAATTCACACCCAAAAAAATGCGGTGGGGCGTGAGACATTATTCCCTTCGAATTTATAAGGTTTTTCAAATTTTGGACTTAGACTCATCTACAATGGTATGGTCTCATAAATTGGGAAGCATTATTTTGGGTGACTAGAAATCCCCATGAAACTATTCCTTTGGTGTTAGAATCCCCAATTCACACCTATATATAAATTAACTATTGTGGATTGATCACCCCGATTCTCCATAGACACAAATACAATATTCATATCTTCAAGTACATTTTGAAACTTACAACATGTTATTCTTATATCTATGTGGTTCAATTGATAAATATAATTGTTTTTTAGATAAAGGGTAAGTGAGGGTTTTTCCAAGGACCCTACCTTGTTATAAAAGAGGGATCTAAAATCCAAATGTTACAATGAGAAATACATGAAGCAAGAATAAGATCAAAGGAAAAATGCTAGAGAAAATAGACAGGATACAACCCAAATACAACTAGAATGTAGCCATAACCCAACAAAACAACAAAAAAATAAACAACAAAGAAACATCCCATTTTGCAAACAATTATAAGGACAAAATATCCACCCCTAATTTTTTTTAAGATCCCTTCTAGTTTTGGGAGGTGATCTCCTTCTTACAATCTCAATTTTTTTCCTAACCACATATGTCCACATCTCCTTGATTGAAGTTTCTCTAAAAAATTCCCCATTAAGACCTTATTCATTTCTTTGAACTCATCATCCACTTCTTCATCTTCAAGTTTTGGATCAGTTTGTTCCTCATTCTTTGATGACACCACCAAATAGGCATTGCATATCACTCCAACAACATATATTTTTCCTTTAGAGAATCTCACATCTTCCATTTTATATTTCCACTAATTTTCCACACAACACACTAAAGATGGAGCTAACTCAAGTGAAACAGGATCCAAAGATCCATCTCGTAATGTATTTTCAAGTAGTATTTAACAATGAATATTCCTCACGCTCAAACTTTTTACACAAAGCCAAAGAGTCAACATTTGAAATGTGTAGATCCATATCCATTAGGATATTCAAATTGTTGTACTTAAAAGGAACCACCTGTTGTTTCTCGACAATAGAGGAAGGGATTCCAAACTCGGTTCAAACAAAATAGGGGAACGATGAAAATCCTTCAACAACTAGGTGACAGTGCAACAACCCGTTGCTCGATGTGCTCTGTTCACCCAACAAGACAAGTTACGACTCCACAAACATCCCAACAGATTATGGATCCAACATTTGGGAGGATGAAGCAGGAACAACACCTAGATCCATTGAACCGACAAATCCATATTAAATGACTAACCAATTATGTAAGGGCATAACAACATCATCACCCTTCTTAACCCACGTTTGGATAGTATTCATGTAATCCATAAATCAATGACCAAAATTTATGCACTTTTCACAATAAAAAGGGGAATACTCATATGCTAACTATTTCTCCCATGTGCCATATTTTGAGTTCAAGTGAATAGTGGTAAGTAGGGGCTTTCAAGTGTAACACCGACACATAAATTCTAGCAGAGACTAACTTGGTATAGACCATAGTTGTGGAATCCACATCCATAAAGTAACCCAATGCTTTGGAAATGGCCAGAAAACATCAATTTCACAAAATTCGAGGGGAAGATCGACATTCGACCTAGACATGGAAAATTAAAGGAATTAGAGGTGGTGAGCCTAGGAGCCATTTATTTAGAGAAAGGACTTGTTCTTCCATAGAACCAAGGCTCACCCTATAAATTTTTTTGGAGATCCGATGAAGAGAGGATCACTTAATAACTCACGTTACATAAAAAAAAGTAATCATCATAAACTATCCATGAACCAACTTCTTTTAGAGGCCTCACGGATGCTCAAATACCAAAAATGGATTAAAAGAATGTGTCCAAGGTTAAAAAATCTTTAAAAATTCTTAGACATGCCCGAGAAACGTGTTCATGTAATTTTCAAAATTTCATACCTTTAATTTTCTTTACTTTCCTCTTTGACCTTCAACTAGGCTTCAGAACCCTCCTACTAGGCAAATACTAGTGTCAAACACACAAAACAAATAGTTAGTCCTTGGTGGTAAGGTATTTAGATACCCATTAAGTCCATTTGGGTGTCTACAAAGTTTTATAGCTTCATCCTTCATCAATTTTTTTATCCTCCAATTACCATTTTTCTCAAATCTTACAATTAGCCCTCCTACATGAAAAATATTATTGCTTAGAACAATTGATAGACTTTCAAATGAAGTTATATATTTTTCCAAGTACCCATTTGGGCCTTACAAGTCCATGCAAAGTTTCAATTATCAACTCCTTACCTATTTTACCCATCTCACTCCTTCACTTTTCTTGCTTACACAATTAGGCCTACTAGGGTTTTAAGTAGCTTGTTAGGGTTTTTAGGATTCCACTATTTTCCCACTTCTAAAACACCTTTCTTCACATAATTCCATTTTTATCATGCTCCTTGCAATGTTGATTCACCCTTTTACCTCTCAATACCTCTTTTCTCAAGTTTGACCCACCTTAATGTTTCCTTTTGTTCTTAAGTTCTCTTAGACCTTCCCACTCTGTTTTCACCTCATCACTCTAATCTTAACTTGTAAACTTCCTCTCTTTACTCACTCTTTGGAAAACATGTCCATATCCTCCTTTTCATACATATCACCATCTTCATTCCATTTACTTGCTTCATTCAAACTATCACTTGTCTCAATTCTCCCTTATGCCTTCATTAGGCTTCTTAGGCATGCAAATATGATTTATATGAAACTATGAGAGTTAGATTATTTATATGACCTATTATTATGCTTATGAGATGCAATTCCAATAACCACATTGGTTAGAAACAATAATAAACATCATATTTTGTCCAAACTCCTTCAAACTACCTTGTTTTGACTCTTTGAGACTTGTCTTTCTTTCTCTAAAAACATGCATTTATTGGTCCCTAGAGGTCTTTATGAGATTCATTCATCTTATACCTTGTTTAAGATTTGTACTTATGCCAAATAAACAACCAAATTGAGTGGAAACCAAAGCAAAATTCATCTTTCTCTAAAAACTCCAAAATTGTCCTCCTAGGCTTCTTAAGAGCAATGCCTCTGGTGAGTTCATGTTGGGAGCAACCTAGAGACAACCCAGAAAAAGTGAGACCATATTTAGATACCCTTTACCCTCCTTGAGGTGTGTGTAAAATTTTATTCCTCAACTCACAATGCAAATCTCTTTTCTATCACCATGCTCCTTGTACTAGCTTCTTCTACTAGGCCTTCTCAAGCCCTTTCCATGGTCATTTCATGGTTTTCATACTTCCACTCCTATTCATCTCCTAAAACCTCTTGATTATATTTTCATACTTCCTTCCCAATTTTCATGCCAATTTTTAACCCCTGGAATGGACCCTAACTCCATTTTAGAAATTTGGCCATTGTCATGCTAAAGTATTGACAAGCAATTTGATTGCTATAAATTTTCTAGGTTTGAATATTATGACTCCAAATTTTTATGGAAGGTATGTAATTTCTTGCATAACATCTCTACAAATTTTCAATACATAAATCTTTCAAAATATATTGCAATCCTCATTTTATCATATTCGGGACTTATCCATTTTCACGATGAGGATCTATTTTTGGAGATGGCATGCGGAACACAAAAACTAGTTAGAGACTTGTGTGACATGCCTTGGCTATTTTTGGAGGAATGGCTATGAAGTGCTTTGCATGGATACAGGATGAGAATAGATCTACTGCTAGCATTTAACTAGAAGAAGTCTATGTTTAGCACACTTGCATGTGTGGATATTTTTGTAATGACGCGTGGCTAATAATAGCATGTGACCTATTTTGGGAGTAGATAAGTGGTGAAGGGAAATACCCCACCCTTATAAATATGTAGTGAATTGTGTAGCATAAAAAGAGGATGTAAGAGCTAAGTTATTGTGAGGTTATGCTGCCAAATCTGATGCGTGCAATGAGCATATATTACTGTTATTGTAAGGAAGCTTCTATGTATTACTGTATTTAATATAATGGGGTTATTGGCTGAATCAAGGTGTTAATCATGGTTATAGTTTATTACTGCATAAAGGGTTTCGCTATGATTATTGTTTGATTCATGATACTTTAAGATCTAGATCTAGGAAATGCTCTGTAGAATGTTAGATTAATTATGGATCTGAATGCTTTAAGTCTTCATCATGCTAACATCCTACAACAACAACCCTAAAGAGGGGCTTGGTACCTTTGCGCGCTTTGGGTGAGTGCTCAGTCTAGGCTGAGTGATGTGCCAACATGCACCTGGGCTTTTATTAGTGAATTCTAGGCTGCATCATTGGTTCCATATCGGGACCTCTTTTTCATTTTCAGGATGGTTCATGATGAAGACATACTGGTTGACCCTAGCAAGTGTTGAGGAGTGGATACATGATCTGGAAGAAGAATACACATGGAGGTTCAACACTAGATCTGAGTTTAACACACACATATGGGTGGAACAAAATATGTATGATAGTTTATATGAGAGCTTCTTCACTATATTTCTAGTAGAATTATACGAGTGGCTGATTGCTTATGCATCTAAATGGAATTGGAGGTATCACACACTTGTCTAGACACATGAAGAATTTTAGGCCCTTTATGATGTTGATCTGATTTGGACTCGCGTTGTGGATACATGGTTCCATGGTGTTTTGAATAGTTATATCTTAGAGTACTCAATTTCCACTTATTCATGCCCAAAGGTAGCTGAATTCTAGTTTTTATGATATCCAAGGGAACTTACCTGTAAGGCATTCCATTGGCGGATAAAAGATCCTGATGGTAACTTTGAACTTGGAGAGAAAAATGATGGTGAACTAAACCCCACCACGTGCGGGGGAAGGAGCAGGTTTGGTGAAAGATGGTAGACCTAGCGGTAGAAAGGAAGAGAGAGGAAAGGTGGCTTAAGTATAATGAGGCATGTGAGAGGGAGGTAGAGAAGTAGCGGGAGGTTGCAGAGTAAATGGCATTGTGGAGAAAGATAGTTCGGGAAGGAGTTGAAGTTCACAAGAAGACGTGGAACCCGAGTATCAAGAACTCCCCCATTTGGGAAAGCATGACAGGGAACCCTCCTCAGCCTCATGTAGAAGCATGCCAACAAAGATGACCTAGGCCATAGGCATGCACATCTAATCCACTTGGAAACCTTTCCCTTGTGCTTGGTTTTCCTAGCATCTAGTACAACAAATAGTTAGCAAGCTAATTCAAGCAGTGGGAGAGTAGGAGTGAGTCTTATAAGAGGCACAATGATGGAAATGACAAATGAATTCATTTTATATGGAAGTACCTTTTGGGTGTATCATCTACACAAAATTCAAGCGTATATTTTTGGACTATCTTCTGGGAGTAGTAACACTTCACAGACTATGGGGTACAATTCAGTTCTACTATTGGGACAAAGAAGTACATCTTCTAGTCCAACCCCAGCTACAGGTTTGGGATCAAGAGGTATAGGTGGCTCTAGCTCTAGTGGATCTGGTGGTTCTTGGAGGGAAGAGGAAACACAAGAGGTTCTGGATCAGGTGGGAAAGGTCGCACCAACCCCAAAATATTTATATGGAGATTTCACTTCAAATTCTAGAGTATAGGGGCATAGAAGATGTTGCTGAACACATACACATGTGTGAAATAATGTGGTGCATAAAAGGAATCATGGCTTCCAAGTAGGGAAAGCCAATTTTCTACTACATTACAAGGGCACACACACAACTGGTACAGAAAGTTTGACCCTGATCAGACTTGTGTAGACTATACAACTTTAAAAGATGCTTTCCTTAAAGAGTTTCACATCCCTGAATTTGAGTAAGAGTATAAGTGCACTCAAGGATATTAAGCAAGGCACTACTAAAGAGTGTTAGAGAGTATGATGCCCATTTTAAAACATTGTTATCTAAGCTTTCTTATGATATTCACACAAGCCAACATGCACAATGGTTTGTGGAGGCCTGATTACACCTTTTAGGAGGGCACTATCACATAAAACATACATTGATCCATGTGAAGCACTTGAAGTATCCTTATGCGTTGAGGCAGTTGGAAGCATAGACACTGGGGTAAGCCCATTTTTAGAAGCACATATCGTAGCTATGGACAAAGTAGTTGGAGAAACTATCAACAAATTCAGCACATGAGACGTGCACAGGATTTGGTGCACAAATTGTGAAGTGGAAGGTCACACAAAGGATAGTTGTTCCCCATAGATCAGTGTGCACTCATTGCTGTTGGATTGTGAGATATGCCATTTAAACCATGATGCTAAGCCATTTTCCATTACTACAATGCGTGATAAGGAAGAAATTTCATGCTACTGCAAAATTTTAGGTCCATGACTCATGACATGGAAGACTTCTAGCTAATTGGTTAGATCCATGATGCTATAGATATTGGTGTATGATAGACAGGGTTTTAGATAACTCTAAAGGAAAGAACGAGCATTAGGATCAAGATCACAATTAGGTGCTATGATTGGAATGAAGGGCATTTTGAAGGTGGTTCATGGTAGAGGTTGAGGATACCATGGTGGATTCAGAGGATGAGGCCATGGTGGTGGAGGAAGTGAGTTCCCTTACATGACATGTTATACATGCAAATCTCCTGACCACTATAAGTGTGAATGTCCTTAGAATGTTACATGTTCTTTCTGTGGAAAGAATCATAGTTATGAGGAATGCCCGGACTTGTATGAGCATCTTAGCAAGCAACATAAACAAGAAAACAAAGGCACAAGGATGGTTAGGATACAATGCACTATGGAAAATCAGTGGATGCCTAAGTTAGAACCAGACTCTGAGGCATTACAGGTAAAGATCGCGACCCACACTGAAGCAACGCGCACCAGAGAAGCACTACAATAGAAGCCTACCATCACTAAAGAGGAGGTTACTACATGCATGGTACCCAGATCCTTCCCATCAGAAGGAGGTTTATCAGAAACCATGGAGGTACTTAGGAATCTTCAAGGTGAGATACAATATTTAAAAGAGAAATCATGGAAGATGGAGCAAAAGAAAGCATCAGAGATGGTCCAAACTGATATAGATGACTTGAGAGAAGTGTGCAAATTTTTGCGCTAGGAGAATATCATTCCACTGTTGGGGAATTGGTTAAAAGGAAATACTCCATGCGCAAGTATTGAGACTGGATGAAAGATCCTTGCATGTGAATCTTCCCCTCATAGCCTAGATTATGAAAAGGAAATCACTGAATGTTGTTGTGGATGGGTGGCTATTGAGTAATATATTGATTGATATAGGTGTGGAAGTCAATGTTCTTACTTTAGATGCATGGGTACAAATGGGGAGACCTCCATTACAACCATCCTCTAATGTATTGTTCATGGCTAATCAGACTAAGGCCACTCCCATGGAGTTTTGAAAGATGCATCCATTACCATACAAGGAGCCAAGTTCATAGGAGATTTTGAGGTTTTAGCATTGGCAGAGTCAGATAGCTTCCCAACTCTATTGGGGCATCCTTGGTGCTATGCAAATAATGTTGATCTTCGGTTCAACAAGGGTTATATCAACTTTGAAAACAAGGAGGAAAGAGTTATTATCCCTTTAACAGATGGAAAATTTGTGCCCTATGTTGAGCCCTTGAGTGAAGAAGACCTAAATAGGATTTATGTACACACCATCCGGGATCCTAGAGATGCTTGAGCCATCTAAAGAAGGAATAATTTAGTGGGAGGATACATTCTATTAGTGATACTACAAGTGTTGCTTGTGATAATTGGGCTCATAGCACTTATGAGTTGGTAGGGCATGAAGTAAAGAGCATATTTCCTAAGGAAAAGCAAACCTATGTATATTAGAGAATAGGTAATAACTCGGTACTTATTACACCAGAGATGAGATCCTATGGTGTTCTGTGCACCATGGAGGAATAGTGGATAGACCACTGGAAAGAAGAAATATGCTAACATATACACTACGTGGGACAACAACATGCTGGTGGGTGGTCCATAAGGATAATTTTATAGGATGGAATGAAATTAGGATTCATCTTGCCACTAAGTTCTTCATGAGCAATGCACCTACTCAAATATGCACTTATCATGGTAATCAACCTATTCAACACCATGTTCAAAAGTGTGAGAGACTCTGGACAGAGGGGGAAGCTTTACCACCTTCACTATGGGTGCACAAGTTTTATTCCACTTTACAAGGTTGTGTGTGTGCTTGGTATGTATATGTATAACTCCATAGAGAGACTAGAAATTGGTAGGATTTAATTAGGAATGGCCTAGACATTTGACTTCTTCTCTACCAAGCCTCCGGTGGAAGAAGCACTAAAAGTCATAAAGTACTTAACTATGGGAGATAGTGCCAAGGTTGAAGAACTCCTTCAGGAGTTATTGGATGAAAGAGACTCAGAGTGCATTTTTTTTTGAAGAGACAGAGGTCGATGCCACACTACTTCAAAGCATGCTTTCCTTGAGAAAGAAAAAGGAAAATGGTCTACTTAGTGGATGATGAAGAAGTAGAAAATCTGGATGTAAACCATTCAACATGTAGGCGTGAGGTGTTGGACAAAGTGTAGATAAGACCACGTGTGCCTATCATGAACCTATGAAGACAAAGAAAGTAAATATTGGATCAGATGTCTGAGCCTAAGGAAGCCATAATTGGAGACTATTGGTCAGAATATGAAGTGGAAAAAATCATAGAGCTACTACGGGATTATCAGGACTTATTCCCTCGAGGGTACCATGAACTTAAAGGCATGCATGAATCATTAGGGGAGATGAGGATAAAGATTAAGGAGGGTGCATGCCCAATTAGAAAGAGACCCTACAGGATGAACCCCAACTTGCGTGAAAAGGTCAAAGAAGAGATTGAAAAATGTTAAAGTATGGGATTATCAAGCCCCTTGACGAGTCAGAATGGGTTAGTCCAATGGTGATCTAGTATCAAGAAGGATGGATGGATTAGAATCTGTGTGGACTATAGGGAGATGAATGTTGCATGTGTGACTGATCCCTTTCCTACACCATTCACTGAAGAAATACTAGAAGGTGTTGCAGGGTGTGAAATCTATTCATTTACAGATGGGTTCTCTGGGTATCATCAAGTTAGGATTTCCCAGGAGGATCAAGAAAAGACTACTTTTACTACTGAATGGGGTAGCTTCACCTATACTGTAATGCCTTTTGGTCTGAAAAAATGTGTCTGTTGTATTTTCGTGCATAGTTGTTCAAGCGTTCAAGGAGTTTATTCACAACTTCTTATAGGTTTATTTGGATGATTGGATGGTGTATGGATTAGTTAAGGATCATTATGACAATATGCATTTAATGTTTGAAAGATGTAGACAGTTGAGTATCTCTTTGAACATCAAGAAGTGCATATTTTCTACACCATTTGGGATATTGTTAGGACACATAATTGCAAGGAAGGTTTGTTGGTTGATCCAACTAAGGTTGTAGTCATTATAGGCCTAAAAGAGCCTACTAGTCAAAGTGAGGTATGTGAATTTTTGGGCCATACAGGTATTACAGGAAGTTTATTAAAGGATATGCCAAATTTTTGCACCATTGGAGGATTTACTAAAAGGGAAAGGTATGTTCTACTGGGGAGAACCCAGCAGCAGTGTGCATTCGAGACATTAAAGGAGAAACTTACTACTGTGCCTATTCTGTGTTTTCCTTCATGGGACCAACCATTTCATGTACATGTGGATGCTTCTAGCATGACCATTGGCGTGGTATTGGCTCAACTTAGAGAAGGTATTATAGATCATCCTATCTATTTTTCTAGTAGAAAGTTGACTCATGTATAACATAATTACACCACTATAGAGTGAAGCTTTGTCAATGATCTATGCACTTCATAAATTAGACAAGTACTGCTAGCTACACCATTTTTCTTTTATACAGATCACATGACATTGAAGTATTTGGTAAACAAACCCATTTTACAAGGGCGCATATGTAGATGGGTACTCTTATTTCAAGAATTTGATTTCATAGTTGTGGTAAAACTAGGGAAAAGTAATTATGGACTAGACCATTTATCCTAGAATACAATCAGGAGAAGAAGCATAGGCCATTAAAGATACCATGCCCGATGCACAATTATATAGGTTACAATGAGCACCATCAAAATTAGAGGACATTGTTGTCTTTCTATGAACATGCATGACACCAGAAGGAATGAAATCCTTAGAAAAGAAACAACTTGCTATATACGTGTGACACCCTATATGTTAATTAGTGGTGACTGTATAAATTTGGTTAGGATGAAGTATTATTCCAGTTGCGTACTAGAACATGAGCACATAGATATCATGGAGGAAGCTCATGGTGGTATTGTAGGTGGCCACTATGTAGGTGACACCACTGCACACAAGATTCTACTCACTAGATTATGGTGGGAGACCTTGTATAAAGATTATAAGGATTATTGTAAAGCTTGTGATCATTGTCAATGTCTTGGAAAACCAAGACAATGAGATGAGATGCCATTAAGGCCTATTCCTAGTGTAGATCCATTTGAGAAATGGGCTATAGATTTTGTGGGTCCTATTTCACCACCTGTGCACGTAGAAATGGATCACGCTATATCATCACTTGCACATGACTATCGACAAGGTGGGGAAGAAGCAACACCTACAAAGGATTTTATATAGTAGCTACAAATAGCTAGGTTTCTATGGGAAAATATTATTACAAGGTATGGATGTCCTTTAAGTTTGACTAGTGATGATAGGGCACACATTTTTTCGAATGAGAAAATCAGAATTTTATTAGATAAATTCATGATTGCACACCATAAGACTACACCATATCATTCTCAGGAAAATGGAACTCTGAGGCATTCAAAAAAAATTTGAGCCAGACATTGACAAAAAATATGTGATGTTGGAAGGAAGGATTGGGATGATAAAGTATCTGCTAGTACTTTGGGCATATAGAACAACATATAAAAGGTTAAACAAAGCCACACCATTTCAGTTAGTGTTTAGTGCACAGAAGCAATTCTTCCTATAGAATTCATGTTACCTTCTTTGTGTATTACACGTGCTAGAGGTCTAGCTGATGAGAAATCATTAGAAGAATGGATTGAAAAGTTAATCAAGTTGATGAGTGATGAGAAATAACATTTGGAGATTAAAAACAAGAGAAGGCCAGGCAAAAAGCATGGCATGATAGGCACATCAGGGATAAAAATCTTGAGATAGGACAGATGGTACTCCTTTATGATTCTAAATTTTTGTGCCATCCAGGTAAACTCAAAGTACATTGGTTGGGGCCGTATGTTATCACTCACATACTTGAAATAGGTGCTTTTCAATTAGAGGCGCTTGATGGAATACGGTTACCCGGATACTTCAACGGGAGTAGGCTGAAGCCCTACTATAAATAAGTCTTCTTGGTGTTTGTAATAAGGAAATGTTCCATTTAGATTAGGTTTTCAATTCTGAATTTCCTTAATGTATTTCCTTCTTCATCGCTATGCTTTGTCAATTTAGTTGGTGTGTTTTTGTAATAAAGTGCATGTTTACGCACCATAAGCTAATTCCTATTTAAAGAATTTATATGCGTAGAGGACTACACATACCCTTAGTGTGGGGTAGGTTATTGATATCTAGGTACATGGACTGATGAAAATAAGTACACATGAAAGGAACTAACTACTACGGGTGTTATTCAAGTTGGAGAATTGAAAAAAAAATTCTTCTGGAAATGAGGACCATAGTGGAGATGAATGAAGAAACAAGTATAATGTGAGGTAAGAAGAGGCCATGGGAACTACCAAGGGAAAGTGCAAGTGGTGAGGTACTCAGGTGCATGGAGGCACGCTGAAGAGAAGTCTATGGCTAGAGGGTAGGAAGGCATGCTAGAAGGTTATATCTTGGGCGTAGAAGATGTACCATGGAAAAGAAAAAAATGGTTGATTAATGAGAGGATTTTGGTAGGTGAAGGAGCAATAAATGCACTAAATTTTTGAAAATATATATAAGGATGGGATGTGAGTTCATTTTTACCATTGCAATTAAGATAATTTGAAAAGAGCTAAGTGTGAAAGAGCTGAGAAATCATGTTGAGGTGCGAAGAGTGTGAAACTAGATGTGGAGAGGAGGTTTGTGCAAAGGAGAAGCTTGCATTCCCATAGGTGAAGGGTTTGAGCAAAGTAGATGCATTACAAATGAGCTAGGGCACATGATTTCCACTAGGGCATAGAGATTTGAACTAGGGTTTCAACTTGCTCAATTACAAAGGGAAGAAAAGAGAGATTTTTTAGATGGCAC
The DNA here is from genome assembly GCA_018340775.1 of Taxus wallichiana var. yunnanensis. Classification (NCBI taxonomy): domain Eukaryota; kingdom Viridiplantae; phylum Streptophyta; class Pinopsida; order Cupressales; family Taxaceae; genus Taxus; species Taxus wallichiana. The sequence continues at coordinate 746,205,688 of CM031244.1, read as the reverse complement.
CAAAGAAAGCACCCACAAAAGAGTAAAAGGGAAGAAGAAGGTGAAGTGGAAGAAGAAATTGCTCCCGAGAGTAATTTCTTAGAAATGCAATATCCAGAGGGCATGATTGTGGGACAAGAATGGGATTCCCATGTTTGTCAATGTAAAATCAGTGATTACAACCATCGTACATCAGATAATAAGAAGGAGCTCGATGTTATTGAGCACAAAAATGAACAAGTGCACACATAGAAGATATGTCGGTGTACGATGACGTTGGTGAAAAGTTATTAAAGCAAATTGGAGTCTACCAGTTGTATGAGCTGCCATACTTTGGAAAGTATGAACCATTGTATCGGTGGCTGATGAGAAGAGTCCATGAGGACTTCTTCTACTTCACCAAATGGAGGGTAAGAATCACAACTTCCTTGATTTCAACAGTAACAAGACTAAGGGCTTTAGGAGTGGATATGGAGAGTGATTTAACTGATAAGGCCACAATCCTAGAGACAAGGAAGGAGATGGGGTATACCAAAGGTCCATGGCATGGACATAAAAAATTGAAGAAGTACCCAATAGTACAGATAGGCAAGCTGCACACTTGGTGACAAAGTTGAATGACCAAGAAAGGTGGTCGTAGGTAAACACAATGTGCTTGCACATTGCAAAGAATATGTCTGAAGGAGTGGTCTATAATATTGTGGATCACATAGCAAAGACAATAATTGAAGAAGCACAAACAAGTGAAAGAATAAGTTTTGGCACTATTTTATTGTCTTTGGTGTTCATGGAGATTGGAGTGCCGATGGGCCAAAAGAGAATATTTGGGAGTACCCACATGGAAACACAAGTCTCTAGCGGAAAGATTTCAAAAATACTTGTGTGAAGGATCAATGGGTGGACCATTTAAGTAGAGGGAAGAGATGTGGTATGATAGGCTCTCCATGTGGTATTTTGAAGAAGAATGGTGCATACCCAAGGAGTTGCCTTCGGTGGTGGGTAAGACAAGTATAGTTTGTAGTCTACCAACATTTTTACATCACACGATTCACCATGAAGGATGGGGCTTGGAGCCCATGGTGTAAATTACCATATGCCTTCACAACACGATATCTTTAAGGCATCAGTTCATAGGTTTTTCAGATGTATGCCACTAACCTTCAATGCAGAAAAGGTAGATTGCGACTACCACACTCTGAGAAAGAAATATGTATATCTAGGGTGGAATGCCTACATTGAGAGGCTCATCTCAGATATTATAAGCATGAATCCTGTAATCTTGGAAGTTGGGGACACTAGAGCAATGCTTATGTACCTTCAACTCAAGCCCAAGCTGGAGAACACTAAGTATGTGGAGAATGAGTTCACGCTCCCAAGGCCGCCAAAAGGTAAGCATACAATGGAAAATGTTCTAGTGCCTAAGCCCACAGAGACAATACAAGTAGATGATGAAGAAGAGGAGCATGAAGATAGTGGTGGTTTAGAGCACAGAGAGGTAGGAGGCAACCTCCAAATAGGGAAGAAGTTGAGCACATGAATACTCCACCCCACCACAAGAGGGAGATGATGAGGACTTGGATGCGGTCCAAGGAGAGCATTCAAAAGAGTATTAAAGAGAACAAGGACCCAAGGTGCTACTCCTCCAATCAGTGCATAGATCACCTCAAATCTCTCCACAAAAGGAGACAACTGAGAAAAGAAGAAGGAAGTTGAAGCTGAATGAGGAGGTGGAAGAGTCTAAGGAAAGCATGCCCAATTCCCCTACACCTCTAGAGAACATGGAAGAACAAAAGGATGAAGAAATGAAGGATGGAGAAGAGGGAGAAAAGGAGGCATATGAGACAACAACCGAGACTGCTCAAGGACACACAAAACAAGCTCCAAATCTTGAATCCCAAGTTCCTAAGGGGCCAAGAACAAAGAGAACAAGTGGGGAATATGTTCCACAGTCATGGGCTACACCGAGGACATAGGTAAAATTATCCATGCCCCTTTTCAAATCACAATGACACAAAAAGAGTTTGTATGGCTGGGAGTTGATGGATGAGGATATGGAAACCATGTGCACAAGGAAGCAATTGTCATGGTTGATGCACACACACATGGATGAACTAGATTTTGATGTGTGTGAAGAGTCATGTGTATCAAGGAGGTTGAAGAAGACACCTCAGGCCAGACACATAATAGTAAAGCCTATTGTTATGTCAGATGAACAAGTGAGCAATGCTTTGGTAAAGGTCTCAATAGAGGTGGCATGGAGAAATATGGATAAGGCTGCAATAATTAGGGGTGTTGAGGGAGGAGATCAAGACTAAGGATGTAGAAATAACACGCCTAAAGCAAGAGAAAGACTTGGCACAAAATAAGAACGTTGTTTTCATCAGCATGGTAGAGGAAGTTGGGGACAATATCATGAAAGAAAAGCCACATTTAGAGCCAAAGGTACCCAAAACATTTCCTTCGGCAATGCATTATGTAAGTACCTTGGTGGACTTAGTGCTTGAAGATGAACCTCTACGCATGCCAGCGCCAAAGGATCCAACACAAGAAGCAAAGTGGGAAAAGGATTCGGTGATGAGAAATATTGCATCATATGAGGGGTTGCTTTAGAGCTTGCAAGAGGAGTTAAAAAAGTAGATCAAACACTTAATATTTGTACAACACTAGAAGCCATTATAAGAATCAGGACCATTTTGGAAGATAGTGAAGTCCTAAAGGCCATGAAAGATGAGACCTTGGGCCATGCAGAATGATTATCACTTGTCAAGAAGAAGCGTGAGGCCCTTATAGTAGCTCAAGAACCACACAAAGAAAGGTTGGATGAGCTTGGGAAACTCATCACGTAAAATATGGACTTATTAGAAGGAAGGATGACTGTCATGTCCAACATTGTGTTGGTCTTGCAGAATGAGAAAGGAGAGATTGCAAAATATGAGTTAGAGTCAATTATAGTGGATATCCAGAAAAGGTAGAAGTTGTGCTCAATGATTGGAAGAATTTAGAGGGAAATAAAAGAAGAATATCAAATTTGATTCTTCAGGTTGAAGTAGAAGATCACTGCAGGTAAAGACATTCTTTTATTCATCAAAATTATTTCTATTCTTCTATTCATATTCTTTGATTCATTTTGGAGACAAACCATTATTGGGGTGAAATGCAATTAGTGTGGGGTAATGTTGATCAGTCAGAATATAACACTTAGCAAAGGACATATAGAGGTTCACGTAGAAGAGCAGAGCACATTCAAAGGTATAGGAGGATCAGAAAGGATCACGCGTGAAGAAGAGAGACATATTTGGGACTTATCCATTTTCATGATGAGGATATATTTTTGGAGATGGCGTGTGGAACACACAAACCAGTTAGAGACTTGCATGACACACCTTGGCTATTTTTAGAGGAATGGCTACAAAGTGCTTTGCATGGATGTAGGATGAGAATAGATATACTACTATCAGTTAACTAGAAGAAGTCTATGGTTAGCACACTTGCATGTGTGGCTATTTTTGTAATGGCACATGGCTAATAATAACATGTGACCTATTTTGGAGTAGATAAGCGGTGAAGGGTAAGACCCCACTCTTATAAATATGTAGTGAACTATGTAGCATAAAAAGGATGTGAGAGCTAAGTTATTGTGAGGTTATGCTGCCAAATTGGATGCGTGCATGATCATATATTATTTTTATTGTAAGGAAGCTTATGTGTATTGATGTATTTAATATAATTAGGTTTATTGGATGAATAAAGGTGTTAATCATGGTTATAGTTTATTACTGCATAAAGGGTTTCGCTATGATTATTATTTGATTCATGAAACTTTAAGATCTAGATCTAGGAAATGATCTGTAGAATGTTAGATTAATTATAGATCTGAATTCTTTAAGTCTTCATCATGCTAACATCTTGCAAAAACAACCCTAAAGAGGGGCTAAATCTAGTTTTTATTCATCTTTCAACCAAGCTACAGACTTCTTGAGCCATCTAGGATCCTTCTCACATGCCTCCACTCCAAATCCTTCCTCTACAATGCATAACTACATCCTCCATTCAAATTTCACCTTTTGTATGCTTCACCTAAAGTGGTTTCACTAACCTCTCACTTGACTCATCATGGTTAAGGGCTTAGTTAACTCATGATCCCCATTACAAAGGTTGATTACACTTAACTTACCTATTTTAAGGTCTTGAGTGACCTCTTATAACCATTAATGGCTTATTTTCAACATTACACCACGTACACTAGACTTTCAAATTCAAATTTCAAATCCTCTCATTTAGGAGGGAACTTCTAAATGACTCACTTAACACTTAAGAAGGTTCTTTAAAAGACCAAGGAGGAGTTTCCAACACCTAACAAGACCTTACACACCCCTTACTAACACAAAATTAAAAAAATTTATGCCTTTACAGTGATGCTCTTGCATCATACTCCCCTAGTAAGAAAAAAATTAAACCCCATGGAGGTTTTGATCTTCTTTCTCTTCTTCCAATCTCTTTCTTCCTTGGAATAGTCTTCATCCTTACTTTTCTCGTATTCATCTTCAACTCTTTCACTCTTTTATTTTCTTGAATTATCTCTTCTTTTTTTGAATTTTCTTTCCATGTCTTCACTTTGCTTCAAATCTTCTTCATTGTCTTCATTCTCTTGTCCTTCATAACTTAGTTGTACCTTTTCTTCATATTCTTGTCTTTTTCCATCTTCCTTGTTCATTCTTTGAATCTTTCCTACACAAACACAACTAGGAGCAACATTAAATATAAAAATATGAGACAAACTTGTCTCATTTTGATCTTCCTTCTTCCCTTCTTTGAGTTCTTCATGACATTTCTAATTATCCTCTCTTAACCCTGCTGGTTTTGTCGATTTTCTTCATATTTTCCCTCTTGTGCTTTCTCTTGAACCTGTAGTTCACCTTCATCCTCTTTAGAGTTCTTATTGTCCAAGTTTTCCAATGGTTTCTCTTGCATTTATTCTTCATTTTCTTTCTTGTAAGTGCATTCCATTAGCTGATTTGAACATATAATTGATAGGAATAGTTCCTCAATCATCGCATTTCCTCATACAACAAGAGTTAACTCTCTTCTTCACTTGCTTCATCAAATTTAGGACACAATTGGTCTTTTCCTTCTTGGAAATCACATGCTAGATCTCTAGAATTAGTTTTAATTTCCTCTTTTTCACTTTTTCTAACTTCCTCTTCTTGAATTTCATTCACATGTTCCTCACAATGCATGTTATTGCTCAAAATAATCTCATTCTAATCTTCAAATGCCTCATTCCATGTATGCTTATCCAAGTTATTCACATTAACTTGCTTACCTTGTTCATCACTTGCTTGCTTCTCTTGCCAAGTTTTTATGAGGCTACCCTACTCTTCTCTTTTCTCTTTGACTCTCCACACTTGTTTCTTATCTCTTTATGTTGATATACACTTGTAGTTTCAATCTTTACTCTTGTCTCATGGGATGGTTTGTACCTAGAAGCTCTTTCCTCATTCTTCATTCCTTGGTCACATTCATTGCATGCTTATCTCATACTGAAATCTAATATTTTCCTATCATTTCCATATTATTTCCCATTGCATGTCACAACTTCATTACAATTTTCCTAGAAATTTATCTCTTGTTCACAAATAACTGATTTTTAAGCCATTTAGGTATGATATATCCATGTTTGAATTCAGATTTTGAAGAACCATGTTCACCTTTCATTGTGCATTCTTGTATATCAAAATTTTAGTAACATATGAATGAAGGAAATCATAATTTTCATCTTCACATACCTAATTATAAGCCATTTTTGTGACCATGTCCTTTTCCTTTTCCTTTTTGTCATCCACCTTCTTGTTTTTCTCTCTTTCTTGTCTTCTCTTACTTGAATGCTTTCCAAAGCATCATAAAAATATGTATTTTCTTTTCCCTCTTCATTAGCATGTTGGAGGACCTCATTATTTTCCTCATAAGCTTCTATAACCTGCTCTTTTCTTCCATCATGTGCATTTGACTCAAAGGAGTCTCTTTTTGCCTCTTTTCTTACAATTTTCATTGTCTTCTTCTTGATCTTGTTCACAAAATCTTTCAAACCTATATACAAACATGAAAACATAACATTAGTTACTAAAAATGGAGACCATATTGTCTCCATGAGTGTCTCTCCCTTGGATACTTTCCTCCTTATTCACCCTTCTTTACTAAGTACTTCCTTTTGTACCTTTATTCTCTTCCATTCTTCTTCATATTTCACTATGTTATCCAAAATGAGAACTCTCTTCCCTTCTTATTTCTCATTTTTATCACATGGAAAATATATCTTTCTTAAGCCTTCATAGGCTCTCATTTCTTTGCTTCCTTCAATTATTATAGCATGCTTCTTTTGTTTTCCAACATTCTTCACAAGTGACTTGATTGGCCACTTCACTATCTTTTCAAACTCCATCCATCTAGCTAAGTTCTTACCTAACTTATTACATGTAACTACATTATTTTTAAGGATTCCAACCTCTGTAAATCACTCCTCAAGTTTGTTATCTCTCTCCATTTCTGCCCCTTGCTTCACACTTTTTTTCTTTATGGCCTTAGTTCTTACTTTACACCTCATGTAAAAATATTGAAATATATATTTGCACCAAACCTTGTCAAATCCTTATTCTCTCTATTATTCCCACTCTAATACCAAGATGATGCAAAGAGGATTACTTAAAAACTCACATTACATGAACCAAGAGTAATCATCATGAACTGTCCATGAACTAACTTATTCTAGAGGTCTCACAGATGCTCAAACACCAAAAATGGATTAAAACAATGTGTTAAAGGTTAAATTCTCTTGAAACATTCTTAGACACACCTGAAAAACATGTTCATACACTTTTAAAAGTTTCATACCTTCAATTTTCTTTACTTTTCTCTTTGACCTCTAACTAGGTTTGTAGCCCTCCTTTTAGGAAAATACTTTGGTGTCAAACACACAAAACAAAGAGTTAATCCCTTCTGGAAAGGTATTTATATACCCATTAATTCCATTTAGGTGTCTAAAAGTCTTAGAGCTTCACCAATTTATTTTTATCCTTCAATTACCATTTTCTCAAATCTTGCAATTAGCCATCCTACATGACAAATTTTAGTGCTTAGAACAATTGATAGACTTTCAAACAAATTTATATACTTTTCCAAGTACCCATTTGGGCATTAAAATTACATGTAAAGTTTCAATTTTCAACTCCTTACCCATTTCACCCAACTCACTCCTTCACTTTTCTTGCTTAAGTAATTAGGCCTACTAGGGTTTTAAGTAGTTTGTTAGGGTTTCTAGGATTCCGCTATTTTCTCACTTATGAAAGACCTTTCTTCAAATAATTCCACTTTTATCATTCTCCTTGCAATGCTCATACACCCTCTTAGCTCTCAATACCTCTTTTCTCAAGTTTGACCCACCTTAATGCCTCCTCTTGTTCTTAAGTTCTCTTAGACCTTCCTACTTTGTTTTAACCTCTTCACTCTAGCATTAACTTGAAAAATTCCTCTCATTATCCACTCATTGGAAAACCTCTCGTTATCCTCCTTTTCATACCTATCACCCTCTTCATTCCTTTTACTTGCTTCATTTAAACTATCACTCGGCTCAATTCTCCCTTGTGCCTTCATTAGGTTTCTTAGGAATGCAAATCTTATTTATATGAAACTATAAGAGTTATATTTTTTAGACGATATATTATTATTCTTATGAGATGCAATTCCAATAACAACATTGGCTAGAAATAATAGCAAATATCATCTTTTGTCCAAACTCCTTCAAATTTCCCTATTTTGACTCTTTGAGACTCGTTTTTCTTGCTCTAAAAACATGCATTTATTGGTCCCTAGAGGTATTTATGAGATTAATTCATAGTTTACCTTGTTTAATAGTTGTACTCATGCCAAATAAACAACCTTTGTTTCGATCCCTCGTTAGGGATCCTCGCTCAAACGTTGTAAAATCCCTTCTCCCGGGAAATCTAGTTTTCGAACTTAGTCTTTTTGAGCCTCTAGGGAAATCTAGTTTTCAAACTTAGTCTTTTTGAGCCTTTTTGGTCGGGCGCATGGATTTGCCTCAGAACACAAGTTTTTTGTGCGCCCCTTAAAAGCCTTCGCGCATGGTTTTCCATGTTAACACGTCTTTTGCGCCAAAGGGCATGTTAACACGTCTTTGCCAAAGGGGCATATAATCTATGTGTTACACCAAGTTTTGTGCGCCAAAGGGCACATAACTTCATGTCGATAATGCATATGGTGCGCCAAAGGCGCGCTCAGTCTTCTGTTGTCAAATACTTTCGTGCGCCAAAGGGCGCACACTTTCCCTCGTCGACAGCAGTTTTCATGCGCCATTTCAAAAGTGGTTGGCGCATTGATGACAAGTTTTTCTATAAATATCGTGCGCGCCCAATGTCATTTTCATTCTTTTTGTCAAAGCACGTGATTGCTCGATTTTGTCACCGCCTCGCTGCATTGTCATCGACCTGTGGACCCGCTCTTCAATTTTTGATATATATTCAGGTAAGAGGTTCTCCCTCTTTTCCATTTTGTGCTTTTGTGTTCTTGGTCTGGGTGTTTCTTGGTCTATGTTTTGGTTTGCTGGCCTGTTTTAAATGAGATATGTTTGAGCTAGTTTCCCCCGTGTTCCCCTATTTCCTTTTTTCTTTCCTCCTCCTCCCCTCTTTCCATCTCGCCTGAAAGGGAGCTGTTTTGAAAGGGCTTGGTCGCAAAACTTTTATATGAAACCTTATATGTCCAGCTATCTTTGAAGTGGAAGAAAAGAATGAAAATATTTGAGTAGTTAGTGTAGTTCATGGCGCACCGCGCGCTTTTTTGTTGCAAAAAAATAGTTGCGCCCTCTCGCGCATCTACCCGCCATGTTACATGACCAAAACCCGCGCCAATGGCGCACCCTCTTGTCATGCTGCACCTAGAACTCATGCGCCCTCAATGGCGCGCCCTTTTTGCATGCTACAAGTCTAAATCCCGCGCCTCCTTAAAAAGCCTTTCGCGCACCCTTTATCCATGTTGCATAATGTTTCCATGCGCCAAAGGGCGCACCCAGCCTTTTCATGCAACACAAGCCTTATTCGCGCAAGTATAAAGTTAGAAAGGCGCGGGCGCACCCTCCATCAGTAAAGAAACATGATGTTGTGTAAAACCTTCATGCGCCGCGCCAAAGCCTTTCGCGCACCATTTGTTAATGTTACACAATCCTTCCATGCGCCAAAAGGCGCACCGAACCCCAATGTAACACGCATTTCCCGTGCGCCCGCTATAAAATGCAACTCGCTTCATCCATGCGCCATGCGCGCTGGGCGCCAAAGATAACCTCTCGCAACATTCCTTTCTCGTGCGCCTTATCTATTTGGCCTCGCAGCTTGCATTTTTTTTCCCGCGCCCGAGCCTTAAAATCTCTAACTCTTTCTTCTCGCTAGCTTTCCAATGGAAGATCAAATGACTAATTCAACCTTTTTGATTGGGTCTCACTTCTTCTTCATGCAGATCAGCAATCGAGTTCGAAAGAACACATGTCTACGCAAGCAAGAAGCCCACCAAACCAAGAGGAAAAGCTATTTCGATGTAAGAAGAGATGAAATACAAATATCGAGGGTCGATGCCCGAATCACAGCCGAGTGCAAGATGGATGTCGAGACTCTGAATTGGGTCACATCGACATGGATGAGTTCTGGGTTAGGACTCAAAAAGTTACAAGAAGTCCATGGATGGACAAGTTAACAGCAAAGGCCTCGCACTTCGCCGGAGGAATCCCCACGCCACTGTAAACAACGAATTCATGATGGTGATTGCGCAATGTTACAACAAAGACACAAGATGTGTCGAGAATAGTAAGGGCGAGGCAGTCATAAACCTCACTGCCCGTCACTTTGAGTAATGATACTGCATCCTCATCACCGAACTACGTGGTCTGTTAGCCAACGAGAATGCATCAAGGCCCGGGAAGACAACGAAGACCAAGGCATGCAATGATGAATGAGGTCTACCTAAAGAACAAGAAGGTGGTGACCTAATGGTGGCCTCGTGACTATCCACCGAAGTGATTTCTCGAGGAACTCGATACTATCACTTTCCCGAGCAGAGTCTTCGGCTTTCGATGCCCACTATTTCCATAAGTGGATGTCATGCGGTACTGGAGACAATGAATAAGAATTTGCCCGATCGCGCTTTTGGCTGGGTGAAATAATCAAGAAGCACCATCTCTCGAGCAACTACAACAGCTTCGCCACAACAGAGTGTTCCATATGAACTCCTATGTAGTCTACGCCGCAGCACGCAAGAAGGGATTATCCGGGCTGAACTGGAGTGGAGTATGGCCTCGTGCCAAGATATTTGATTACTATCCAGAGCCGAGGTCGGAGAATAGCATCCAACATTTCGCAAAAGTTAACGATGCATTCTTCTATCATGTCATCTCGCCACCGAGGCCAAACATGACTCATAAATGACGACCAAGAACATAGTGGCAACACAGAGAAATGGGGGCCCTGCTCACCCAATTTCCCACGTTCACCTATCTAAGGGCTGCCAACTTTTTGGGAGAGCCAACCAGCTACAAGGTATGCCGGGCCTAAGCCGATTCTACTAGAACTATCAAGACAAAACTGGTCACATACCATGAGAAGTGCCTCAAAAGAAAGAAGGGTGGAACTCCTTTCCCCTCAAAGTGGGCCGATACACATGCTCCACCCACCATAAGGCGAAGGAAATGTTCGCAGAGCCGGAGCTACTCAACTTGAAGCATGACTTCCCACCTGTGCCTACCTTCGACCCAAGAAGCCGCTCGCCAAAAGCGAAGCTCGATCCGATCCATGTCCCTCAAATTGAGGATATTTACATCGACGTTCTCCATGAGGTGGAACTCGAAGAAAGGATCATCTCGCGCTAGCATTGGAGGAAATCATCCAATACGGAGTGGCCATTGTCCCCGAAGGCTTCCGTGACTCACGGAAGATGAAGTAGATAAGGTGTATAATGACACGATGGGGACAATTGGCCCTTCCCGCCATCGACAGAACAAGGCTCCTCAAACAACCGAGGAGAGGGTCAAGGAGACTATGCGGAGAACAGAGCATGGTGCCGCATGAACGGACTAATCTACCTCTGGGTAGATTTCACAACTTCCCTTTGGGCAACGCACCTCCAAGGTCAAAGAAGCAATGAAAGGCAAAGGTGCGTAAGGTGAACCTAAGCACCATTCAGAGGAAGCCCCGAAAGTCCTCTTCCTCGAGCCGAACAAGTCATAACTCTTGATGAGGAATCGACAGAGGATAGTCCTATACGCCCATCCACCTGTGATGTCGGGCGTCGCTACAACTTCGAGGTCCCTTCTATCCCTTCTTCTTCTTCTCTTCCTTCCTCCTCGAGTGACTCAAACGACCACCCCTTTGGTCGTGTCCTCTCGCCCCTTCTTCTACCCTTTCCCCGCTTCTTCATCTATCTTCTCCTCCTCGCTGATTTGTCTTCTCTATTTCTTCCTCATCTCCGAGCTCCCTTCCCTTCCTATGTCTCTCTCGCAGCATGGTTCCCCTTCCTCCCGTGGACATTTCTTCGGCTATTCTTCCATGCCGCCGCCGCGTGTCTCCACGTTTTTCCCCTCTTCTACCGTCGTCGCTCTCCTCTGCCTCTCGGTCCTTCTTCTATAGGACCAGCTTGGATCTCTCAAACACTGAGCCAACAAAAGAGGAAAGTCCCCATCGCTCCGATGGACTTTTTGGTCATTCCGCTAAAGGAGCAAAGAAGCACAAGCCGGTTACACGCTTCTCAAAGAGCGCCGCAGTGAGAGAGTCATGGAAATAGCGTACTCCCAACCCCTCAAAGAGAAAGAAGATCTGCTCTCGACAGATTTCACCGTGACCCAAGTCACAATGGGGACATCCTCGTAAAGTCTCCAGGGGAAGCTCTTTCCGCAGCTTGATGCACTCGCAAAAAGCTTCAGAAACGAAAGAGGAGAAAAGGCTATCAAGGAGCAGTAACAAGTACTGCTTCAAGCCTTACGTAAGATGGGAAGTGCACCTCCCACAATCGCCGCCGAGACTCCCGAGCCGCTACCAGAGAAGATCAATGAGTATTCAAAGATCGGCGAAAGGTGGTATGGCTGTTTCGCTGAGGAGCCAGATCCTCAAGGATAGTGAAAGAGTAATCGCCGAGTATATCGCTTTATACTAAACATCGAGAAGGCGAATAAGGAACTCCAAGCATTAGCAGTCCGATATCGAAGAGTTAGAACATGCTAGACTCCAAAGACGAGACCTTCCAACAAATGTTCGACTGCTCACCAAGATCCGGTCAAGTTCGAGTCTTTGGTCATCCAAGGGCCCTCAACAAAACTATGTCCACTGACTATCGATAGATCAGCTGGAATTTGTTTTAGAAAAGATAGACAAGGTAAAGGAAGAGGCCCTGGATGCAATGCATCAAATGGAGAAAATTGTCCTCGCCATGACTCTAGGGTTGCTCACTCCTTCCCTTACCTTGAGATCAGCTGATGACACTATCCGGATTTTCAAGGAGATAGCTTCTCAAGGGACAGGGCCAGAGGTCACATTCGACACTGAATCTATCAACAACCTACTGGCCTGTAGGGACTTCATCGGGTTCCTTATCGAGGCGGAGAAAGATTATTCCAAACTCCCATAAAAGCTCATAGACGAGCGGGAGACTTGCTAAGCAATCGCTGAACGGCACAAGGATCCATCACAAGATCAATTTGGGCCAATGATCAGCAAGTTTTTGGAATACCGCGTTCAGTTCCACATATCATCACCTGAGCAGCATCAGAAACAGGCAACCCCTTTTCGGCCGCAGGATGATGATGATGAGTAGCTTCTTCTTCTTCTTCTTCTTCTTCTTCTCTCTATTCTCCGACTTTCTTTTCGAAATGTCTAAAATGTGTTGGCACAAATGATGACATCATCCATGTTGCATCATGGGATGATGTCATCCACCAAGTTGTCAAAGTCAACATGACTTTTAGATATTTTGTAAATATCTTTGTAAATAAGTGGTTGGCTCCATTTTGCCTTCTCTCTCCCTCATCTTCTATAAATATGAGAATACTTGTTGTATTCAAGGTGAACATTTTTTAGATAGAAATAGAAGTGAGGAGAGAAAGACTTTGAGCTTTCTTGTAACAGAAAAGAACAAGTAATACAATTATTCAGACTTTGTGCTCAATAGCTGTGTTATACATTAGATCTTTCTTACGTTAGATCTCGTATGTGTTTAACTGCTGGATTCATATCTACTTTTCCGTCATTTGTTTATCAAGATTGCTTTGTTTATTTATGCAAGTAGGTTTGGCTCTGTTTACTACCAAACTAAAAACATAAATCTTCCGACCTTCTCGCTTTGGAATTCATTTCTTTTTTCTCCTTCGGATCTGTTCTTTCTCTTCTCCCTCTTTCATTCCTTTCTTTTCGCACTGAACACTCTACCGGGATGAGATCCCAACCCCGAAGGCGTAATCTGTGAGACTTGCATAGGTTCCTCGCTAGTAGAAATAGCAATAAACTGGGCCGCCATTGCCTCAAAGAGGGGCTAAGCCCCGCACACCGTGGCTGCTTCTATCCATAGATCCGTCCACGCGATGCATTTTCGACCAACAGCTTTTGGCGACTACTGGGGGATCGGATAGATCTCGCGATCTATGGTGGTGGTATAATATAAAATCAGAAAAATATAAGAAAATCACCGCTGCTTGCATAAATCTGCACTTTTGTTCAAAATCCAAAAAATTTGCAAAAGTGCCTAAAACTGAAAATTTTCTTCTGAGATCCGTAGATCGGGCATAGTTACAGATCTTTAGTTCGCTGAGTTTTTATCAAAATTAACATTTTTTCGTAGATCTGAATTTTTGACTATTTTCCAAAAAGTTCAAAACCCTCTGAAAAATTAAAAATCAGATCTGAAAATCAGCCTGCTATTCTTCCCTGCCATCTTATCCTCGCTGTTATTTGTCATTAACCGCAATCGGTTTTTCGAAGAGGATAGTATTTAAATATTCAGAAAAGTATTTGCTGCTGGTTTTTGTCAGAAAAACCAGAAAATCAGCAAGTACACCCAAAAATAAAGTTTAAATCTGCGCCATAATATCGCAGATCTGAAAGGTACGCTGGCAAGTGAACCTTTACGCGCAGCAGGAGAGCCCGTGGGGAAGTTGATCCTACTTTCGATCTGCTTCAAAGGCACAATTTCAGCATAACACCGCACGTTTTTCAGCGCTTAAAGCTCAAGCTGGTCATCCAGAGTGTCTCACCTCCACGAAGAAAAGTCTTTTACAAGGAACATCTACATCCCTCAGTAGTGCTCGTCGCTCAGCTGGAACCACCCTCCCACTGCTCGTGTGCTTTTTCCAGCCTTTCAAATGGCGGTACCATGGGGAAATGCTATGGGTCCTCTCGCATTACCACATCCAGCTTCACGCGCTCCTCACGGAAACAAAGAATTTTCCCAAATTCGACGGAGCGGAAATCAAAGCACGGATTCCCACATATCCGCTTTCATTATGTCATGCAAGATTTTGGACGTGACTCACGAAGATGTGTCGGTTCGCCTTTTTCGAAACTCTACAAGGGCCCGCACTCGAATGGTTTCAAGCATTTGCCGGCCGGATCTATCACTGGGCTTGGGCAACCTCATGGGAAGCTTTTGAAGACAGATACAAGCCTTCAGAAGATGCATTTGCATTGCTATCACGGATCACCCACCTGAAGAAAGAGGCCAATGAGACTATGCGCGATTTTGTCACCCGGTTCAATGCATTAATCAACCGTGTCCCTACTGCCATGCTTCCAACACCGGAGAATCAGAAGTGTTTCTTCGTGAACGCCATGAGCTCAAAAGTCAGCTTCTTGCTCCTTCAAGAGCGAGTAGCTACTCTACCTCTCGCTCAGGCTGCCGCCATCCGGATAGAAGACAATTTGATAATATCTGGCGAGTTGAGAAAGGAATCATCAAAGTCCAAATCTTCAGATCCCTCGCCTGCTACTTCGCTCCGATCCAAAGCATTCCAAAAGATGGCGAATGATCTCGCTCGCATTGAAAAAGCAAAGTTGGCCTGTGCTCTAGTTCCTCATACCGAGACGTTCCACGAAGGAGTTTTGTTCCCAACAATGTTTCACAAAGACCGCGTCTACCCGCAATCGCTCCACGGTTGGCGCCAAGCTCCTCCGGCCAATGCTTTGGCCGAAATTCAAGAGGAAGAGCAAGATTATGAAGAATCTTCGCCTCAAGACGAAGATGATCAAGATGTCGGTGAGCCGACCGCGACTCACTATTGGATACATGGAATTTGATGAGGATGAATCTGATGAAGAAGAGAGTACTCAAGGCTATGCAAGTGGACAATCATACGCTGTTTTTACCCGCTCGCAAGGAAAGGAAGCGGAAGTTGCTGCCCATGTGCAGAAGGAGAAGGTCGTGTCAAACGCGCCTCCAACCATTGTTAAAAGAGGTAATCCCCTTCCTACTCAACTCCCTGCTAAGTCTTTTCCAAAGAAGTCCTTTCCGCCCATCTCTCCTCCGAATCAGCCCCCTCATATTCCTATCAAGATCAGTAACCCTGTTCCACCATCGCGAAGTGAAGGACTCATTCCTCACCAACGCAACCCTTGGCCGCATTCGATATAATAGATCATGCAAAAAGACCAAGATCCAAATGTCTCAAGCCGAGTACCTTCACCAAATCCCCCAACAACTTGTAAGATTAACTAAATATATTCAGAGTCAAGCTGTTACATCTAAACAGGTTTCCCCAAAAGGAATCCTTTCCACTCCTCCTGAATCCCACATAAATGTTGCTTCAACATCTGCATCAGGCAAGATAGAACCTTTCTATCTCTCTCTCCTAATCAACGGCCATAAGTTGAGCAACTGCATAATTGATTCCGGAGCTTCCGATAACGTCATGCCGGCGAAAGTCACCCATGCTTTGGGCCTCACTCTTACCAAACCTTTCGGCAGATGTTATTCATTGGAAACCAAGCAAGTGCCATTGATTGGCCAAATCAAAGACGCGCAATTTGCGTTCGCAGCATTCCCTGAAAAGAGGGTAAAGATGACCGTTCTCGTCGCTGACATTCCAGCAGCCTATGGAATTTTTAGGAAGGAGTTTTTTGCAATAAGTTGGTGGAGAAATTCACATGGATCGGTCTAAAGCTAGAATTCCACAAAGGTGTGATGCAAACTTTAGAACCGTAATCCCAAAAGAAGTACTTGGTTACTAGCTCAAGACCCCAAAGCCCAAATCCTTTTGAATCATCGTGGATGGGGAACTACTTCTTATCTACCGAGACGGGTACAAAGGGCGTTTTGTTCAAGAAAAGGATCTTAATGAGATCTGACCTTGCAATTTGATGGCAGCATGCGACTAGTGGATGTGGCGCGGAGAATGTGCCGATATCTCCCGAAGAGGAGGTAATTCTCTCTTCTTTCAAATTGCAGTTTTTCAACACTAACAATACCGCACGAGTATGAGTCTCTCGTTACTTGGTATGCAAGCCGCAAAGGAAAGAGGAATTAAAAATCTAAAAGTTCAAGGTGATGCCGAGCTAGTCAGTAAATCAGGTCAAAAGGATTTACCAAGTGAAAATGAAAGGCTGTGCACTACCGTAACGCAAAGATGGGACAGCATCGAAGAATTTGATGCTTTTTCAATAGAGCAATTCCAAGAGCTCAAAATGATATGGCCGATTCATTGGCCGTTTCAAGATCTCTCATGCTCCCACACCCGGTTTGAAAATGAACAAATACACCATGAAGTGGTTTTCCGCCCGAGCGTGCTGCATAACTCTCAAGATTGGCAAGTATTCAACGATGATAATCACCTCATTGCCTTTCTAGAAAAATCAGAAAATTTTGATGAGTCAGATTTTGAAGGATCCACTCTACATGCCGTGAATCAATCAACAAATCAAAACCATGAATCGAGGAGAAAGACGGCATATGTCACCAAAGGAAATAAAATTCCAAGGGCCCGGTTTTCTCGGGAGCGCTTGTTTGATGTGCACGACTGCTTTATGAAAAAGAAGAAGCAAGATGTTCCCGACTCATCCCTGCAAATGTAACCTACCAATATAGGTTCGAGGCACATCCGCAATTTGTAAACATTGGCAAATGTTGCACACCAAGAGAAGGAAATTTGTCAAGTTGTCAAGAAATATATAGATGTGTTGGCATGGTCCTATGCCGATCTAAAGTCCTTCAAGCCAAAGGACGCTCAAGATGACATACCGCCGAAAGAAGATGTCAAAGCCTTTCGCCAGAAGCAAAGGCACTATAATCCGAAGATTTCGGGCACCATCCAGGCAGAAATTCAGAAGATGCTGGATGCAAGAATCATCTTCCCTATCCATCACAGCACTTGGGTGGCGAATATTGTGCCAGTGCGCAAGAAAAACGGCGAGATACGCATATGCGTAGACTTTCGAAATTTGAATCAAGCTTCACTGAAAGATAACTACCCTCTTCCGATAATGGATCAAGTTCTGCAAGCAGTAACTGGATCAGAAATGTTGTCTATGCTTGATGGTTTTTCAGGCTACAATCAGATTGAAGTCTCGCTCAAGATCAATTCAAAACAAGATTCACTACTCCCTCGGGGTACATTTGCCTACAAAGCAGATGCCTTTTGGCCCGACTAATGCGGTGCTACTTTTCAACGGGCCATGGACTTCGCATTTAAAGGTATGATGGGAAAAGTCATCAGTAGTTTATCTAGATGACTTAACCGTGTTCTCTAAACAACGAAGTGATCATTGTGATCACTGAGCAAGTATCGCCAAAGCCGAGAACATGGAATTTCCCTAAATCCCAAAAAGTCTGTTTTTGGAGTTACTAAGGGAAGTTGCTAGGCATGTGGTTAGCAAAGAAGGAACGAAGATAGATATTGAAAGGGTTAAGGCTATTCAGAGCCTTACTCTGCCTACAAGCAAGACTGGTGTTCATTCTTTCTTCGGAAAGGTGAACTTTCTTAGGCGTTTTGTTCCTGACTTTGCCGAAAAGACTCGCCACATACTGAACATGATGAAAGGATCACCAACTTTCGATGGAGTGAAGAAGGGAAAAGGTCATTTCAAGAAATAAAACTTCGTTGCCCATGCACCGGCCCCGTATGTCCCGACTTCTCCAAGGACTTCATCATGTATAGCATACGCATCCGAACATACCGTGTCTCCAATCTTAATGCAAAAGAATTCGTAAGATATCAATCCCCGATCGCATTCATGAGTTCTCCTCAAGCCTCACGAGTCAAGATGACTCAATTGAAAAGCATGCCTTTGCCGTTGTCAAAGCAAAGAAGAATTTCAGGTATTACATTCTAAACTCGCATACGGTAAAGTGCCGGGTCCCCGACACGGCGGTGAAATCAATTCTAACTCAGCAGAGTTAGGAAGCTTGAGAGGGAATTGATCGCAAAGGTCCAGGAATATGACCTGGATATTAAACCTACCAAGCTGGTGAGGGGCAAAGGCCTGTGTCAGCTAATGGCTGAAAATGAAAATTTAGAAGGTCCTAAAGGAAAAGAAGATTGTGCCAACGAAGAGCAAAGCCCTCTAAAGGAGCCTGATTCTCTACCTCTGGTTCTATTTGTTGCAACTAGTGACGAGTGGTACTCCGACATCGCTTTCTTCCTTACCTACGGCGAATGCCCAATGCACCTAACTGCGAGGGAGAAGCGCACTATAAAGCTCAGAGCAGCTAAATATGTCATCTGGGATGACGGTTTATATAAGCGCGGGATAGACGGTGTCTTCCTGCGATGTGTTGATAAGCCCCAAAGCAAGTAAAACCGGAAAGTTTTCACAATTCAGCCTCGTGGAGGCCATTTTTCTTCTTCCGTGATAAAGACACAAGATCATTCGAGCTGTGTACTATGGCCAACGCTCTTTCAAGATGCGGCTACCGGGTGGCAAAGTGTGAACCCGCGTCAAGAATTTTCGGCAAGCCCAAGTTGGCTGCCCTTCCCTAAGGCCGGTCATCATCAATGAACCATTCAGCAATGGGGAATTGATTTTATCGGGCGCACTCAATCCTCAATCGAGTGCCTGGACATAGCTATGTCCTTACAAAGAACGGATTACTTCACCAAGTGGGTGGAAGCTATACCGCCAAGCATGCCACTTCGAGGTGGTTTGCAGTTTTATCAAAGAAAATATCATCATTGTCGTTCAAGCGCTCCAAACAAAATCGTTGCCGATAATGCTTCTAACTTCTCCTCCGGAAGTTATTAGTTTTTGCTATGAATATGGGATAACTTTAGCACATGCCTCGATTATTACCCTCGTGGAAATGGTCGCGGAATCCAAGAATAAGAACTTGGTGACCATCATACGGAAATTAGTAGATGAGAATCAGCGGATGTGGCACAAGTCTTTTCAGACGACGCTTGTGGGCGGACCGCATTACCCCAAGAGATCTCTCGCATGTCACCTTTTCAAGTGTTATATGGCACTCGATGCCGAACTTCCCATTTCTCGCCGAACTTCCCGCTCTACGCTGGCACGAGTAATCGAAGATGAAACTTTTTGCAGTTCTCTAGAAAAGAGAATCATGTATCTCATGGAACTTGAAGAAAAGAGAGTAAGAGTGGTCGAGTGATCACCGAACATCGAATCAAGTAAAGAGGCTTTTTGACAAGAAGGCCAAGCAGAGAAATTTTCAAGTGGGAGATCTTGTCCTCTTATGGGACAAGCGAAGAGAGCCAAAGGGCATGCATGGAAAATTTGATTCCCTATGGAGAGGGCCCTTCAAAATCAAGCAACTCAATGGAGAGAATAGTTTCTATCTCTCGTATCCGGATGGAGCTGAACTCCCGCTTCCCTATAGCGGGCAACATCTCAAGATCTTCGTGAAGTAGAGCTTGCTCTCTTCTTTGTATGCTTTTTTTTGTGTTTTTGTTGTGTGTTTGCTTTTCGTGTGTGTGTTTGCTTTTGTTTGTTTTGTGTTTCCTTTGTTCTCCTCCGGTCCCCCTTGTTTTTGACTCGTACCCAATGGATAGGCACATGTGATCTCGGGATTCTCTACCCCGAGTTCGCTCAGAGATAGTCCCCTGAAAGAGCCAACTGTTATCCCCAAATCGACAAGGGCAATTTTACCGATAACCATACCGAAAATTTTGTTTCGATCCTCGTTAGGATCCTCGCATTCAAACGTTGTAAAATCCCTTCCCGGAAATCTAGTTTTCGAACTTAGTCTTTTTGAGCCTTTTTTGGTCGGGCGCATGGATTTGCCTCAGAACACAAGTTTTGTGCGCGCTTAAAAGCCTTTCGCGCATGGTTTTCCATGTTAACACGTCTTTCGGATGTTGAATCATTTTTTGTGCGCCAAAGGGCGCACATATAATCTATGTGTTACACAAGTTTTTGTGCGCCAAAGGGCGCACATAACTTCATGTCGATAATGCATATGGTGCGCCAAAGGCGCGCGCATCATTCTTCTCGTTGTCAATACTTCGTGCAGTGCGCCAAAGGGCGACACTTTCCCTCGCCGAGCTAACTTTTCATGCGCCATTTCAAAAGTGGTGGCGATTGATGACAAGTTTTTCTATAAATATCATGCGCGCGCCCAATGTCATTTTCATTCTTTTTTGTCAAAGCACGTGATCGCCTCGACTTGTCACCCCGCTCTGTCTGCTGTTCATCGCCCGTGGACCCGCTCTCAATTTTTGATATATATTAAGGTAAGAGGTTCTCCTCTTTCCATTTTGTGCTTTTGTGTTCTTGGTCAGGTGTTTGGTCTCGTGTTTTGGTTTGCTAGCCTTTTAAAATGAGATATGTTTGAGCTAGTTTCCCCGTGCTGTCCTCCGTTTTCTTTTTCTTTCCTCCTCCTTCCTCCCTCTTTCCAGATCCGATGAAAGGGAGCTGTTTTGAAAGGGCTTGGTCGCAAAACTTTTTATATGAAACCCTATATGTCCATGCTATCTTCTTTGAAGTGGAAGAAAGAATGAAAATATTTGAGCAAGTTAGTTTAGTTCTATGGCGCACCGGCGCGTTTTGTTGCACACTTAAAACAATTGCGCCCTCGCGCATCTACCCGCCATGTTACATGACCAAACCTGCGCCAATGGCGCACCTCTTTGTCCCGCGCATCTAGAACTCATGCGCCTCAAAGCGCGCCTTTTTTGCATGCTACAAGTCTAAATCCCGCGCCTCCTTAAAAGCCTTTCGCGCACTCCTTTATCCATGTTACACATAATGTTTCCATGCGCCAAAGGGCGCACCACCTTTCATGTAACACAAGCCTTATTCGCGCAAGTATAAAGTTAGAAAGGCGCGGGCGCACCCTCCATCAAAGAACATGATGTTGTGTAAACCTTCATGCGCCGCGCCAAAGCCTTTGGCGCACCATTTGTTAATGTTACATAATCCATCCCATGCGCCAAAAGGGCACCGAACCTTCAATGTAACATACATTTCCGTGCGCCCGCTATAAAATGCAACCTCGTTCATCATCCATGCGCCATGCGCCTGGCGCCAAAAGATAACCTCTCGCAACATTCCTTTTCGTGCGCCTTATCTATTTGGCCTCGCCAGCTTGCATTTTTCCCGCGCCCGAGCCTTAAAATCTCTAACTCTTTCTTCTCGCTAGCTTTCCAATGGAAGATCAAATGACTAATTCAACCTTTTTGATTGGGTCTCACTTCTTCTTCATGCAGATCAAGCAATCGAGTTCGAAAGAACACATGTCTACGCCAAGCAAGAAGCCCACCAAACCAAGAGGAAAGGCTAAGTTCGATGTAAGAAGAGATGAAATACAAATATCGAGGGTCGATGCCCGAATCACAGCCGAGTGAAAGATGGATGTCGAGACTCAATTGGGTCACATGACATGGATGAGTTCGGGTTAGACTCAAAAGTTACAAGAAGTCCATGGATGGACAAGCACAGCAAAGGCCTCGCACTTCACCGGAGGAATCCCCGTCACCGCTGTAAACAACGAATTCATGATGGTGATTGCGCAATGTTACAACAAAGACACAAGATGTGTCGAGAACAGTAAGGGCGAGGCAGTCATAAACCTCACTGCCCGTCATTTTGAAATAATGCTTGGCATCCCTCACCACCGGAACTACGTGGCTGTTAGCCAACGAGAATGCATCAAGGCCTGGGAAGACAACGAAGACCAGTGCATGCAGTTGATGAATGAGGTCTACCTAAAGAACAAGAAGGTGGTGACCCGGTGGCCTCAGACTATCCACCGAAGTGATTTCTCAGAGGAACTCAGTGATACTATCACTTTCCTGAGCAGAGTCTTCAGGCTTTCAGATGCCCACTATTTCCATAAGTGGATGCTGCGGTACCTGGAGACAATGAATAAGAATTTGCCCGATCGCTTTTACTGGGGAAATAATAAGAAGACCATATCTCGAGCAAACTACAACATTCGCCACAACAGAGTGTTCCATATGAACTCCTATGTAGTCTACGCCGCAGCACGCAGAAGGGATTATCCGGCTGAACCGAGTGGAGTATGGCCTCAGGCCAAGATATTTGATTACTATCCAGAGCTGAGGCTGGAGAATAGCATCCAACATTTCGCAAAAGTTAACGATGCATTCTTCTATCATGTCATCTGCCTACTGAGGCCAAACATGACTCATAATGGACGACCAAAACACATAGTGGGCCACAGAGAAATGGGGGGCCCTGTTCACCCAATTTCCCACGTTCACCTATCTGAGGGCTGCCAACTTTTTGGGAGAGCCAACCAGGCTACCAAGGTATGCTGGGCCTAAGCTGATTCTACTAGAACTATCAAGACAGCTGGTCACATACCATGAGAAGTGCCTCAAAAGAAAGAAGGGTGGAACTCCTTTCCCCCTCAAAGTGGGCCGATACACATGCTCCACCCACCATAAGGCGAAGGAAATGTTCGCAGAATGAGCTACTCAACTTGAAGCATGACTTCCCACCAGCCTACCTTCGACCCAAGAAGTCGCGCTCGCCAAAAGCGAAGCTCGATCCGATCCATGTCCCTCAAATTGAGGATATTTACATCGACGCTCTCCATGAGGTGGAACTCTAAGAAAGGATCACTCTCGCTAGCATGGAGGAAATCATCCAATACGGAGTGGCCATTGTCCCCGAAGGCTTCCGTGACTCACTAAGATGAAGTAGATAAGGTGTATAATGACACGATGGGGACAATTGGCCCTTCCCGCCATCGACAGAACAAGGCTCCTCAAACAACCGAGGAGAGGGTCAAGGAGACTATGCGGAGAACAGAGCATCGGGTGCCGCATGAACGGACTAATCTACCTCGGGGTAGATTTCACAACTTCCCCTTTGGGCAACGCACCTCCAAGGTCAAAGAAGAACTGAAAGGCAAAGGTGCGTAGGTGAACCTAGCACCATTCAGAGGAAGCCCCGAAAGTCCTCTTCCCTCGAGCCGTAACAAGTCATAACTCTTGATGAGGAATCGACAGAGGATAGTCCTATACGCCCATCCACCTGTGATGTCAAGGCGCCGCTACAACTTCAGAGGTCCCTTCTATCCCTTCTTCTTCTCTTCCTTCCTCCTCGAGTGACTCAAACGACCACCCCTTTGGTCGTGTCCTCCGCCCCTCTCTTCTACCCTTTCCCCGCTTCTTCATCTATCTTCTCCTCCTCGCTGATTTGTCTTCCTCTATTTCTTCCCTCATCTCCGAGCTCCCTTCCCTTCCTATGTCTTCGCAGCATGGTTTCCCTTCCTCCCGTGGACATTTCTTCGGCTATTCTTTCCATGCCGCCGCCGCGTGTCTCCACGTTTTTCCCCTTTCTACCGTTGCCGCCTCCTCTCGTCTCTCGGTCCTTCTTCTATAGGACCAGCTGATCTCTCAAAGAATGAGCCAACAAAAGAGGAAAGTCCCCATCGCTCCGATGGACTTTTCGGTCATTCCGCTAAAGGAGCAAAGAAGCAGCCAAGTTACACGCTTCTCAAAAGAGCGCCGCAGTGAGAGAGTCATGGAAATAGCGTACCCCAACCCCTCAAAGAGAAAGAAGATCTGTCTCCGACAGATTTCACCGTGACCCAAGTCACAATGGGGACATCCTCTAAAGTCTCCTGGGGAAGCTCTTTCCGCAGCTGATGCACTCGCAAAAGCTTCAGAAACAAAAGAAAGAGGAGAAAAGGCTATCAAGGAGCAGTAAACAATACTCGCTTCAAGCCTTACGTAAGATGGGAAGTGCACCTCCCACAATCGCCGCCGAGACTCCCGAGCGCTCACCAGAGAAGATCAATGAGTATTCAAAGATCGGCAGGTGGTATGGCTGCTTTCTCGCTGAGGAGCCAGATCCTCAAGGATAGTGAAAGAGTAATCGCGAGTATATCAGCTTTATACCTAAACATCGAGAAGGCGAATAAGGAACTCCAAGCATTAGCAGTCCGATATCGAAGAGTTAGAACATGCTAGACTCCAAAGACGAGACCTTCCAACAAATGTTCGACTGCTCACCAAGATCCGGTCAAGTTCGAGTCTTCGGTCATCCAAGGGCCCTCAACAAAACTATGTCCACTGACTATCGATAGATCAGCTGGAATTTGTTTTAGAAAAGATAGACAAGGTAAAGGAAGAGGCCCTGGATGCAATGCATCAAATGGAGAAAATTGTCCTCGCCATGACTCTGTGGTTGCCACACTCCTTCCTTACCTTGAGATCACCGATGACACTATCCGGATCTTCAAGAGAGATAGCTTCTCAAGGGACAGGGCCAGAGGTCACATTCGACACTGAATCTATCAACAACCTACTGGCCTGTAGGGACTTCATCGGGTTCCTTATCGAGGCGGAGAAAGATTATTCCAAACTCCCGGAAAAGCTCATAGACGAGCGGGAGACTTGCGGCAATCAAATGAACGGCACAAGGATCCATCACAAGATCAATTTGGGCCAATGATCAGCAAGTTTTTGGAATACCGCGCTCAGTTCCACATATCATCACCTGAGCAGCATCAGAAACAGGCAACCCCTTTTCGGCCGCAGGATGATGATGATGAGTAGCTTCTTCTTCTTCTTCTTCTTCTTCTTCTTCTTCTCTCTATTCTCCGACTTTCTTTTCGAAATGTCTAAAATGTGTTGGCACAAATGATGACATCATCCATGTTGCATCATGGGATGATGTCATCCACCAAGTTGTCAAAGTCAACATGACTTTTAGATATTTTGTAAATATCTTTGTAAATAAGTGGTTGGCTCCATTTTGCCTTCTCTCTCCCTCATCTTCTATAAATATGAGAATACTTGTTGTATTCAAGGTGAACATTTTTAGATAGAAATAGAAGTGAGGAGAGAAAGACTTTGAGCTTTCTTGTAACAGAAAAGAACAAGTAATACAATTATTCAGACTTTGTGCTCAATAGCTGTGTTATACATTAGATCTTTCTTACGTTAGATCTGTATGTGTTTAATCTGTTGGATTCATATCTACTTTTCCGTCATTTGTTTATCAGTATTGCTTTGTTTATTTATGCAAGTAGGTTTGGCTCTGTTTACTACCAAACTAAAAACATAAATCTTCCGACCTTTCTCGCTTTGGAATTCATTTCTTTTTCCCTTCGGATCTGTTCTTTCTCTTCTCCCTCTTTCATTCCTTTTCTTTTCGCAGCCTGAACACTCTACCGGGATGAGATCCCAACCCCGAAGGTAGAATCTGTGAGACTTCTTGCATAGGTTCCCGCTAGTAGAAATAGCAATAAACCAGGGCCGCCATTGCCTCAAAGAGGGGCTAAGAAAATTAGAAAATTTGATCTTTCATATGCAGGTGATTCTCTTACATCAAGATCATCCTCCAATAGAAAAATAAATAAAAGGAGTTATTGAGAGGGCCACAATGTCCAGTGCTAATAAAGATTCCATTTTCTACTCAACCAAGCCCTAACAAAATCAATATTAGGAGCGAAGACCTAAGAACCTACCAAGTAGAGTATGTTTTTAATTTTTTTTGGGCTCAGTCGGTGACCACCTCATCTGGGGAAATCAAAACAGAGCAACATCTAGCCAAGAGGGAGTCAAACGAATAAATTCAATCCTCTTTTGGGTATGACATAGGTTCCTCATATAGTCACATCTAGGATATTGACACTGACAAACAAGAAAACTAGATAATCAACTTAACTCATTTCAAGTCTTGCAATTTTATTTGTTCTCTATGCTTTGGAAACTTCAAAACTTGCAAATTTTGTCTTATAAGCTCAAATTAGTGTAAACAAGGCATACAAAAATGTTTATTACCCTCATTAAACCTATCTCAATCATTTAAACCCTTGGAAGTTCAAAAAAATTCACCTTACTCTACTTTGCATAAACTGCCAATTTGGGGCTTCGAGAAAACAATGATTGGAATGATGTTGGATAGAAAAATTACAAGGTTCTTTGAAGGAATTATTAATTTTTTTCAGCACCTTTATAGAGTTTGAGGTAAGAGAAAGATTGTTTTTTTAACTCCTAGTTATTCTTCTACTTCTTCATAACTTATCCTTTCTAGACCAATAATGTTCTACCTGGGCCTATCCCTATACAAATATTGATGTAACTTTTGATTTTATGAGTGAATTTCCAACCCAATTACTTTTATAGACACTCTTTTCGGCCAACTAGTTGTATATAAAATCTCATAGTCACCTTATTTGGAAAATTATGCTTCAAATTATAATTTCTGACCTAAAATTAGGCCTCTCCCAAGCATGCACAGGTTTATGAGGAGACTGGTAAGAATAACTAGAAATTTAACCTATGAAAATTTGAAATTATTTTCAAAAACCTTGAGGGACCTTCTCAACATTTTTTCTTTCAAGTTTCAGTCTCTAATTCACCATATTGTGCTTATAATCTCATACCCTAGTTCATAGCCACACGGTGAACCCTCGAGAGTAAATGCACATTCTATCGTCATTTATTTTTGAAAGATTATCAAGGCTTTTGATCAATTTGAATAGATTTATGAAAGTATTTAGAATCAATAAATATTACCAGTGAGGCTCATCACTTTCCAAATTAGTGATCTTTTCTTGATTTTAGAATCCACTTCCTACCCTTTCGAAAAGCAGAAGAGTATGAAGATTGTCACATGAGGAGTTTCAACTAGTCAAGCTATGGTTTCTTTTTTTTCTTTATGAATCTCTAATATCCTTCATAGTCTAAATCAAAATTTCTGACGAATAGTTCCCTACTACTTATATTACAACTCTCCAATCATTTTTTTCCTGTACACCCTCACAATATCAAGGCTATAACTTCACAAAGTTGTTACAAAGAACAATTCACATCAAGCAAAATAATGGTTGTAAACAAACACAACTGACATAA
Organism: Taxus wallichiana var. yunnanensis; assembly: GCA_018340775.1. Taxonomy (NCBI): domain Eukaryota; kingdom Viridiplantae; phylum Streptophyta; class Pinopsida; order Cupressales; family Taxaceae; genus Taxus; species Taxus wallichiana. The sequence goes on along the minus strand of CM031244.1, from coordinate 746,178,393 downwards.
AATTTCAAAAATATAATGGAATCAGCCTCCCACACATATTCTTTCTCTTTTACATAATGGATTTCAAGATCAACAACCACTCATATTCATGCACAAATTATTAGACTTACAAAATTGAGGCAAAATAGTTACCAACTCACCTACTGGAGCTCGATTCAAATTCCTTGATTGATCAAAAAGAAAAGAAATTACAAAAATTTCTTTCAAATACTCCATAGCTCAATTTATTGTGGTAATTAACCTTATTATCCTTCATGATGACATCATGTATGCAAATTACTTAACAAGAAGAAGTGAACTCAAGGAAAGGAGTTACAAATTCACACTATAGGTCATAATTTGGAGCCTCCAAACAATAATTAAGACCTTACAAACTCTAAGGAACCTATTAAACCAACTATCACGTCCTACAAAATGCCAAAGAATCCAATAACCGCTTAAGATATTTTTTAAATTTTTGAATAGGCCAAAAATGGAGGGAAACTTCATAATTCAAAATTTTGAACCTCCAAATCCATGGACACCAAAAATGACTCAAGGACAACACTAAAAACCTAGGAAAACCAAAATTTAATTAACACCTACCTAGTATATCTCTACATAGCCTCGGCAGTGATGATGCCCATGTTCATGCCCAAACCCAAGACAACTATGGTGCTCTATTTTATTAAATTTAGGAGTAAGAGAAGTGATGGAGAAGGACCGTGGAGAAGGATTTTCAAAATGACCTCTCGGATTTAGCCTTGTTTAGGAGGGATTCATGTGGATTAATCTCTATTGTTAACATGTTATGTATGTTATCTTTACATGCACTTGGATCTCTATGCTTTAAAGCATCATCATGTACAACTATTTTTCTTATTTAAACTAGCTAAAAATTTTATTCACTAGCTTAAAGGACATCAAAATTTTCAAAAATCATTATTATATTAATGCTTTTGGAAATATATATGTATATATATATATATATATATATATATATATATATATATATATATATATATATATATATTGGTCTTGAAAAATGAAGTGATATGTGTGTGAAATCAAAGCTAAAGTGAATTTTCATCCACATGAATTTAGGGAATAGGGTTTTGGAAGAGAATCAATAGATATAGATAAGGGGGCACACAATAGAATATTTTAGGTAATATATAAGTGTTGTAAGTTTAGGACAATGAAGGTCCCATTGTGTGGGAAATCCAAGTATTATCTTTCATTCATTGAAGTATTTCCTAGAAATGCGCATGGATACACTTTTTTAGAAGAAATCTAATTTCAAAAACAATCACAAAATTCAAAGATCTTGTGGAAAACCAGAATGAGAAGAATATCAAAATGTCACACATGGATAATGGGGGAGACTTATAGGAATTAGATGAATTATGAAAGAAATATTTAATTGAGAAAAATGAAAACTTCCTCTATATGCCTCCAAAATGGAGTTTTAGAGAAAATAAACGTGAAATTAATGGATAAATCCTTGAGTAGGCTTCAGCACTCCACATTCGAGAGAAAAAAATTATGGGTTGAATTATTTTACTACTTTTTTAACTTGGTGAATCATTCACCACCATCAAAATTTGAATTTATGCTCTATAAGAACCTTGGAATGGTAATAAACCATACCTAAAACACTACATAATATTTATTTGTGATGCATACGTTCATGTTCTAGAGGAGGAGAGGATAAAACTTGACTATAATTTTAAGAAGTGAGTATTCATTAGTTATAAGAATGGTGGGAAAGGGTATAAGTTGTGGAATCTTAAAATGAGAGAAGGTGGTTTATATCCCAAATGTGGTCTTCTAAGAACTAGAATAGCATTCTTGTAAAAAAAAAAGAATGTGCACAGCAAGGTGAAGTTCAATCGGGAACATCTAATGGAGAGCTAAATGAGATATTCCAAAGGGGCCTAGGTTAAATTAGATTCTAAAGATCCTTAATTCGAGTATGAATTTATCATGAAAAATAAAATCAAAGGATGAAGATGAACCCTGAAATCCCTCTCTGAAAATAATATTAGAATGAATGGTGCATAAAACACTAGAGAAGCATACACACATATAAAAATGTATTGCATATCTAGTTTAGGTAACTAATG